>JAPPVO010000019.1:141737006-142145788 GCA_030407325.1 Camellia japonica
AAAATCCAGCAATGTACTTTGAAGAAGAACAAAGTCGGTTCTAAAGTGGAAAGTAGTGTAAGTGTTCTACTGTGCAATAGAGGCAATTGGCACCAGAAATAGTGGCTTTTTCGGGTGGAAAGTCCGCGCATGCATGAGCATTCCCCGTTTCCCGAGGAAGACTAATTAGAGTTGTTAATTTAGTTACTTCATGTTGTACTTAATTAGTTGTAACTAGTTAATTTTGTAAAGTGTTGTAATTAATTAGTTAGTTAAATTAGTTAGTTAATTTGTTGTAATAATTAGTTAGGTAGAATAGTTAATTATTTTGTTGTTGTAATAATTAGTTAAGTAGTTTAGCTAATTTAATTTGTTTTGTAATAATTAGCTTAGCTTTAATTAGTTAGCTAGTTAGTTCATTCGGACCCTTCTGTGTGAGGGCGCAATGTTGTAATAATGTATATGTTTTCCAACCTCACGTCTTTCTCTCTTTTATTTACTAGCTTATGATGGTTAATTTAGGGCATCATGTTTTGTTTAGCATCTCTCATGCCTTGCATCCACTTGTATTGCATACATTGAGGCTTGGTTCATTATGCTAACTTGCATTGTTAGTCTAACGCTTCTTTGAATATATGCTTAAACCGCATGCTATCAAATTGATTCATATGCCATATTAGTAGTCGAGCCTATTAGTTGCATTTTTGCATGTGTTGCATTAGTCATGTTGCATAAGTTAGGATCACTCATTTTTCTAACCCTATCATCTTCTTTTTGGTTTGGAGTACTAGGTGAGCTCTTTTATTTACTTTAGCATATTGCATGAATGTGATTGTTGCAATGTTTAGCATGCTTGCCATGAGGCTAATTGCTTAATTGATAAACTGTTTGAATGCCTGTGGATGAAGGCTAGTTGCTTGAATTGGAATAATTTGAGTAATGTTTATATGCGAGCATTTTTTCAAGTGGTACACATTCAAAACAATTTTGCAAACGAACATGAGCCAAATGTTCCAATTCTTGCAAGCTAGTCTATACTTGTGTGTGCGTATCACATAGTAATGCTAGCCTAATAAATCGGAACAAGAGCATATAATGTAAATAAGAATCACATCATGATTAGTAGAGGCTGATCTTTGATCGGGCGAGCGGGGGTGCTCAATTCATGACCTTCCCCTCGTACCTAAGTTTTCCGAGCGAGCTGAGACAATTGGTGATGACGGACACGTGGCCTTTGGCACGAGTCATGGGTTTTTTAAATTTTCAAAAAAAATTTAGGTGGCGACTCTGTATCTGGCAAAACAGTCCATTTTTGGCATTTTTTTTATTCAAAATCAATATTCCAAAAGATTTGCTAGATTTGGACTCTTTGGTGTTTATCTATTTCACATTGCACTTGTGAGATCAGATTTAGAATTGCAGAAGTCTGATACTGTAGGGCTTATTCGTCTTCCGAAATGGGGCATGAAAAGTCGAGCTGCAAAAGGCAATGAGAAAGATCTAATGGTTTAGTCTAAGAAGTCAAAAAAGAACCAATGGATACTTCTTGTGCTTCTTTCATTCCATATGAACCATCTGCTGAAAGAAAAAGCAAGAGAAGACAAGAAGAAAATAGTTCTACTAGGCTAACTGTGGTTATCTCTGAACTAGTCATCCCTTCTGTAACTTACCCTACTACTTCCTCATCATCATCAGCTTCGGACATTCCTATTAGCCATATCTTTGCGCCCCCCCCCCTCCCCCTCCCCATACCCAAAAGGCAACCATTCAAAGTCAGTGAAATCTATTGAAAACATTGTACCAAGTGTAATGTTAGAAATGTTTCAATAGATAAGTCTTTTCGAGGGAAGATAAGTCTTTTCTAACATTACATCTTGTTTTCTTAGAGGAGGACAAGAAAAAGACTTATCTTCCCTCGAGTTAGCTCTGAAAATGAAGCTAACCAGTCTCCTCCACACTTCATTCATATAGAGAATGAGGGTACTCCAACCTCACTAAGGTGTCTCCTCACTGAAATCCCTCCCAGTATAGCTCTTGGAGATTTTCTTGTCTTTCCAGTCAGAGGTGCTGCTCCTAGCTCTACTGAAGTGTTCGACTTCCTAGATATTGATGATATTATGAATGAGCCAAAAGATGCTAGGGAAGATGATGTAGGAAATGTTCCTATTGTTGACTTGGATGCTAGTTCTAATGAAGAATAGCAACCCATCGACAGGACTTCTCCTACACAAAATCAAGTTCAAGAAAACAGTGGAACTAGAACTCAGGAAATTCTTGGGAATGATTTAGATTCCAACCAAAATGGAATGAATACCCCAAGTTGGTATCATACATCCTTTTACCAAGCATATTCTTTCTTCTTCTACTGCCACACCTGATTGCTTGGGGAATATATCACCCTTACAGCTTCCTCTAACTGTTGATGCCTCTCTTGTATCTCCCTCTCATTCAAAACCAGGCCAGCAATCAACATAGATGTAGTCCAAACCTCATTTAAAGTTGAGGTTGATCAAGATGCATCTATCATTACATCTATCATTCCTCCAGTTATTACAACCACCAATCTAGAGATATAAACTACTCCTCTTGAAAGTCTTCATGAGGTAAGTTTAAGAAACCTAGCTAAAATTCTTGTTATCACACTATCTATTCCAAAGGAAATAGATTTGTTCCCTAACTTAACTATTGGCAGGTTGCAAGTTCTTCTTAAACTCCTACTACTGCTAAAATGGGTGTACAAACTACTCCATCTCACAGTCCCAGTAGAGGAGGCATACCTTCAATGCTTCTTTTAGCAGCACCTGCAACTTCAACAACTTTTTCTATGGAGGTATATCCATAACCTTAACCAACAAACCAAATAAATCATCGTTTGACTAACAAAGGTCACTTGGTTGTATAGATTCATAAAAACCCCACAGTCAATGTATCACAACCTTCAATAGAAGACCTTCTCTTGGAAGCATCAACTCTACAGCAGTCAATTGCTAATTTGAGCTTTGGAAGAGAGACTTAAACAACTCTCCTAAGAAGAGTATGAGATTGTTGACTAGTTCTTCAAGTTACTTGGTTAGTCATTTGATGAGCTAGCTCTTGCCAAAGCTTCAGAGCTCACCAAGTACTTTGAGTCCATTCAGGCATTGATTCCAAGATCTTTGATTGAAACCAATCATAAGTTTTTCAAAGCTTTTTGGAAGGATTTCCACAATATATCTCAGCCATCACTTAATACCAAACTAGTGCGAGATGCCTTTGCGGTTACCAAGCGCACCCAACAGTTCGGACTCCCAATCTCCTGATCTAGTCTCACTAGTGCAATGTGAAACATAGATGAGAGTCCAAATTCAGCAACTTTTGCAAAAACACATTTCATTGCAAATATTTGCTGAAAATGGACTACATCATCAAAATTTAAAGTCTCTATAGTCTTTGGGAAAATTAGGAAACTCGTGATTTGTGCCAAAGGCCATTGTTCGTCATAACCAAAGTGTCTTGGCTCGGAAACTTAGTTATGAGGGGGAAAGGTCATTAATTGAGTACCCCCGCTCACCTGATCAAAAAATCAGCCTCTACTAAGTAATGATGTGGTTTTTATAATTGATATATGCTTAGATTTTGGTTTATTATTAATGTTACTGCTACTATTTGAGGCAATCAAGTATAGATTGTGTCACTAATCGTGGTTATGCTTTCATTTCATGCTTTTTTGAAAAACCTTTATGTAGAAACTCAGAAGCAAAAGAATCAATTACATC
The DNA here is from genome assembly GCA_030407325.1 of Camellia japonica. Taxonomy (NCBI): domain Eukaryota; kingdom Viridiplantae; phylum Streptophyta; class Magnoliopsida; order Ericales; family Theaceae; genus Camellia; species Camellia japonica. The sequence continues at coordinate 141,740,741 of JAPPVO010000019.1, forward strand.
CTAACACAAAGCAACACAACCTCCATCCACTGGTATTTATAAAGATATTCCAATTAAGCATTTAGCCTCATGGTATAGCAATGAATATGACAAGTAACACACAATATGCTAAAGCAAAGAGGTGTTATCCTATACTCTTGGGTGAGCCAAAAGAATAGGTTCAAGTATATATATGATCCTATATACAAGTAACTAATACAATACATACATGACATGTATCTATAGGTCTGGATACTAAAGTATGACATGGATATCATCTCAAAACAGAGGGTAGCATATATATTTAATTCATAAATGATAAACTCCCCAAATGAAAACAAGTTGGACCTGAATGCATGAAAAATAGATGTAATACATAGGTGTGATAAATAAGACATGGTGCTATACAGAAAGCACATAAATAAAAGGGTTAGAAAGACGTGGGGTCGGAAGATTATTACAACAGTTCAAATAAGAAAGGAGAAGAGAGAAAGAGAGAGAGATATAGAGAGACTATTACAATAACTGAATAACTAATAAAAGAAAAGATAGGGGTAGAGAAATTATTACAACATAAATGAATTTAGCCAAAGTGCTGTTGAAGCTAACAAATCATACTAAATAAACAAGACAATTTAACTAGTAGCTCCAGAACCACCCGAGAGAGCATTTTCTAGAAATTGTTTGCTCTGTTCTTGGGAAAATCATCTGGCTAAACATCGGATGGGCCAGCTGAATGTAAAATTAGCTGGTTGAACTCTTCTTCTGGGCAAGATTTAGGTTGGTACAAACCAGAACAGAAGACCAAAACATCTTTCAAAGGGTGCTCAACCCTTCTACCTTTTCCACTCACAAAAATCATTTAAGAAGAAGGTAGATGGGCCTCAACCTTTAATAATAGCATAAATAGATATATACAACAAATATTTCACAACAAATTAACAAATTAAGGGGATTAAAACAAAAACAAATTCAAGCCTAAGAAATAGATGGGAACCTACATCAACACTTTGTGAATAAAGATGAGTTAATACCCAAATCTATACTATTAATTGGAGAGAGTAAATTAATGCAAATCATTTCTTAGTGGAAGCTTTGCTTTGAAAACAAAGGATTCAACAAAAGCCATTGAAACCTCTTTTTCTTTCACCCATTTACATGTTCACGAATGATTGAGAAAAGAGACCTCAATGCTTTTGACATAAAATCTCTTGTTTTACTTCCAAAATAATCAATAAAAGGAAATAACACAATCTTTTCAACATCAAATCCCATGGATCATCCAAGTAATCCTATGAAACAATCCTTATCACTCATTAACATTGAGCATGGGTTGAGACAAATGGACTAATATACTTTAATGACGAGATATGTAAGGAGAATATGTGTAACAAGGAAATAACTCTATTCTACATATCAAACTTGTGAATGGATGGCTAATTTCTACTCCCAATCATATCCATAAGGTTCTAAAATACACAATAACAATGGATTTCAGCTAAGGAAAATAAGAAAAGAGAGAAAAACTATTAACTTAATGTATGGGTGGCTAATATCTACTCCCAACCACATCCATCATGAGGACTTATTACATGATTATAATAGTTATATGATAAGAATAGGGTTAGAAATGAAGGAAAAGAGAGTGAAAAGTGATTAGAAGTGCAACGATCTCACCTCTTAAAGAGGATGAGCCTCTTTGTTTTACAAAGTCTCTCTTGGTCCCCTCAAGAGCCTTTGAATATGTCTTAGAATGTCCAAAACCTTAGCAAGAAGCCTAGGATTAAGTTTTAATGGTGTTTAGTTGTTGAAAATTGAACGAGGTAAGTAGGAGAAGAAGGAGAGAGAGAGTAGGGAGAGTCTCAAGCCTTGTATATGCCTTGGGTCAATTTTCCAATCCTTAGAAATGAGCTGTCGAGCTCTATTTATAGAGCCTCAGATGTAAATATCTAAGATATTTGTGGAAAGTGTGTTGAACAAGTTGAAATTTTTGAAATACTCTGTACTCAGACAATTCAGCCGGCTGTACCTTTTGGTTCGGTCATCATATGTTGTCTGGCCAGACAAAAAATACATCATGGAATCAACAAAGTAAAGTTGGCACAAATTGAAAAGAGAAATAGGTATTTAAGAGGATTTCACCTCTTTCATTCATTCCCATTGTGTCCGTTGCTTAGTTTGTTTGAAAGAATACACCATTTTGATTTTGAGAAATAATGAGCCTCAGGACATATTGGAAATGTTTGGAATTGCACACCTAAACTCATTTTGAAAAAGGTTTTCCATTGGTCGAAAGTATTTTGGCCAAAATAGGTGTTTGGATGGTTTAAGGGCTCAAACCTTAGACTTCTTGCTGAAAGATTCATAGGACTAGCACATCTTGTTTCATCATTGGGTACCCAAGAAAGAGCGCCAAAGTCTTAAGGCTGGTAAAAAATGGGGTGTCTACAACTGGGTCTAAAACTAACAAAGCTCAAGTTAGCCAGTTGAAGTCAATTGCCACTTTTTTGCTGAAGCTTCTTAGGCTTTTCAAGATACTTTTGCACAAGATACTCTACTTATATAAAAAATATCTCACTTAGAAGCCCAATTGGCACAAGTCAAAGCCCAAAGAGCTCTTCTCAAGCAAGAGCAAATCAAAATCAAACACAACATACAAGGCTTGCCTATCCAAGCAGAAAGTGGTCCTGCCAACATTAAGTCTGCTTAAGCTAATCATTAACAGAGCAAATCAAATCATAGAAATGTACTGCTGTAGACGCGCCTGTGTGGGTCTCATGCTACAGTTCGGACTCAATTAGTCACGGTTCTTAATCTGATCTCGTAAAGTGCAATGCGAGATTGATAAATCACCAAAGAGTCCAAATCCGGCAAATCGTTTTGAAAAACAGATTTTTAGAAAGAAGTGCCAAACATGGACTGCTTTGCCAGATACAGAGTCGCCACCTAAATATTTTTTATGGGGGAATTTAGGAAACCCTGACTCGTTTGCCTAAGGCCACGTGTCCGTCATCACCAAAGTTGCCTCGGCTCGGGAACTTGGGTACGATTGGGGAAGGTCAGCTATGAGCACCCCCGCTCGCCCGATCAAAGATCGGCCTCTACTAACCATGATATCTAGTTTTGAAAACATTATGCATTCTTATTCCGGTTAATTAGCTAATCTTACTATGTGATACGCACAACACAAAAGTATAGACTAGATCGCCTAATTTGGAACAAAGCATTACATATCCGCTCGTTTGGAAGACAGTTTGAAATTTGCTACTCGTGAGTAGGCTAAAACACGGATTTCAATGAGTCGTTCCAACTCAAACAATCCAACCTTCACCCACAGACATTCAGGCAATTTACATCATATAAGCATATAGCCACATGGTACGTATGCTGTCATGTTAACATTCACACTCATGCAAGATGCTAAAGCATAAAAAGCTTACCGAGTACTCCGAGCCAAAACAAAGAATTTGTTAGCAATCAACGTATGATCCTAGTTCATGTTAAGATGGCTAATGCATCGCATACAAAATGCAAGTAGAATAGACTCGGCTAATCCTAGAATGGCATGTGGAATGCAACAAATAGCACGTATTCAAGTTAGTTTTGAAATACTATGCAATTAGTATGATACGCCGAGCCCGGTGCATGCAATACAAATGAATGGATGCACGCATGCATAGCATAAGGATACTAAATGAAATATGCCCTAATACTAACCATCAAAAGCAGGTAAGTAAAAGGGAGAAAGAAGTGGGGGTTGGAAAACATGCACACACGCACCCACACTTATTACAAATTCGCCCTCCCTCGGAGGGGCCAAAAGAATAATACAAATTAATTAACTAACAAGCTAATTAATTAATTATAGACCACTTAACTTGTTAAGCAAATTAACTAAGCTACTAAAGCGGTAAACAGCCTCGGGAAGAGGGTCCAATGCATGCGCGCTCGATTTCGCTCGGAAATTCACTACCATGCACAAGCTGCCTCTGTTTTCACTGTTTTCCTCCTCTGAAGACTGCAAAAGTCCCAAGGTACACTCTCTGAACACTGGGGGATGCCACCGGCCATGAGGAATGGTCACTGGCCATAGGGGAGTGGTCATCGACCATTTGTATAGCTCTCGGCCAAAATGTTTGGTCGGTCGGCAGTAGAGATGGTCGGACGACCATGTATGCCTGCAGAAACCTGTTTTGACAACAGCAGAGGGCAAAACATGGCATGGCAATGCATTTCAAGCAATGTTTGCACCAACCACACTCCTTATCATATTCATGACTCAAAGGAGTTTGGTACTCGACCCTCGGACCACCAATCGCGCATTCCGATGCGTGATGGCCAAAGAGGCCAAGTTGTGCATTTTGATTTCAAATGCAATGCAAACCGAACGAACACATAAAGATCCAACCTCTATCATGGTGATTCAAGAGGCAAGGCGTGCGTGCAAGATGCAATGCAACCTAGGCATGCGAGCTAAGTATGCACTATGAACATGAGGGCAAGCATGCAAACATGCAACATGGACAACACATAAACATGTAACAACATGTTAAGTGGCTAAAAAGAGGGAATACATGCCAAATGTATTACAACCTAATCATGCAACAACATGTCATGTAGCTCAAGCAATGCAACAAGATACAATTACACATGGCGTACGATACAAGGTAAAATGAGCAAGCATGTGACAATATGCAAGGCATGCATGCAATAACATGGTGGGATGGACTTACACTAACATGGTAGCTCTCAAGCATGCCAAAATCAGTGGCCAAATGCCAAGGAAATGAGGGCCAAAACACATACAAACATGCATGCAAATATGGTCCAACACTTAGGCATAAAGAAGCAACTTTTAAGCACACTTAAAAGGGATAAGCAAGGGCAAATAGCATGCATATAACGCTCTGAAAATCATGTTAGAAAAGGGTGCCAAACCAACTTAACAAAACAAGCATAGCATGCAATAATGTCCAAAACTCAAGGCAAGCCAAGGGGCTTAAACCATGGCCATGCCAACCAAGCCTCAAAGGGCCAAGCGGACTCAAAACCACCCCAAGGTAGACCAAAACAAGGTCAAGGGCACACCTAGATGGCATCTAAATGGCCTAAATCTAAAGGCATGCAAAATGAACCAATCATGGATCATAACACACAAACCTTTTGAAACATCAAAGGAGCCATAAATGCAAGTATACAAGCATGCTATATGGACTGAAATGACATGGTAAGTGGTTCCAAACCACTGAAACAAAGCAAGTAAAGCATGCTAGAGGGGTTAACACTCAAGGCTCACAAGGGGAATTGCGTGGTAGCTATACAAAGCAAAGCATGGATGACCCGAGCAACCAAAAACAGACCTTAAGCATACTAAAACATGCATAAAAACTTCACAAAGCTAAGCTAAAACAAGTAAGCATGATAGTCTAAATGCTAGGCACATGTTAAGGCAATTCATGGCATTACAAGACAAGTATGCAAGGCAATTCATGGCATTACAAGACAAGTATGCAAGGCAAGCATGGTGTGTCTAAACCAAGTAAAAACAGTGCCATATCATGGCAAAATAAGCACAAATAACACTTAAGACATGGCCAACATGAACTCAAGAATGGTGCTCACACATGAGGCAAAAATGACACATTTTGAAGACAACAAGGAGAGGGGATGGCCCTCTCCTTCTTAGGACCTCAAACCACCATCCTCACCACTAAAATCCCTCAAGATTTTAGTGGTGAGGAGGCCCAAACAAGGTGGTCCTGGAGCTCACCAAAATAGCACAAAAATGGGGCCAAACAAGGCCTAAGAGGGGTCAAACAACCCCAAACACCAAAATAACCTTAAACAACTATTTTAAGCAAGTAAAAACAGGACTTTTATATGTTATATACTAAGCTTAAAACAGCAAGCAAAGATGGCTAAAAGCCTATGCAAGAATGGGGAATAAAGGGCAAGGTTCTTACCCTTGAAGACTTTCCTCAAGGATGGAGCTCCAGCAGCCTTCCTTAGCTCAAAACCAGCTCAAAACTTTTGAAAACAAACCTTTGGCACCTCAGAAACCAAGGTAAGGTGTAGCACTAGGTGTTTATGCACAAAAGTAAGACACAAACACACTTATACACACACAAAGGCAAAAAGAGAGAGAGATATAGAGATAGGTGATGCACAAACCCTAACCCTAATCCAGACCTCTGGAACTCAGCCTTGTAACCCTAGAGGAGGGGGGAGAAGCCTCCTCTTTATAGAGCTTCACTCTTGCGAAGCTTACAAAACAAGCTAAGCAAGAGTGAAATCCCTCTATACACGTGTATGGAGGGGGGCAAAGTGTATGCCAGCTAGCATAGCTGGCATAAAAATATCTACAAAAGCAGATGCACAGTGGTCGGCCAGCCAAAAATGCCAAATTGACCAAATACATGGTCGACCGACCAAAAATAGTGCCGGCCGGCCATCACCAATGGCCGGTGGCAACAAAACAGTGGCCGGTGGCCTCAAGCCATGGCCGGTGGGGTGTGGGGATGGCCAACAAGCCATTCCCTGCCCCTCAAAAGCAAAACACAAGTGTTTGGTGCAAAACCAAACACAAAACAGTCGAGTCGAGAAATCCTAAGGCAAGGCGCATGGCCGAGGCCTCCGGGAACTCAAGACGAACACGAACATGGATAATCACCAAGTGTTCAAACGGTGACATCCAAGTCTTAAGGACGGTCAAAACTGGGGTGTCTACAACTGCAAGCTTGGAACAACCTTACTTTATACTTCCGGCAAGATTGAAAACAATGTAGTTTATTGTTGGATTATGTATTTCATATATTAATGAAACATCTTTCTATGCATGTTTTATGTGTTTGTCTTTTATACTTGACTTTATTTCATACTTTCCCACATAGTTAGACAATACCTCTTCAAGTATTTTTCATTAATCACTATTCTATGTGGTTCTCCTTCTAAGGATGCAAGGTGATATGTCCGTCCTTTAAGGACTTTAAAAATCTTGAATGGTTTTTCCCAATTTGGAGACCATTTTTCATATTCTGGATATTTTGTTCAAGAGACAAGATGGTTTTCCAAACTAAATCTCCTTCAGGAAACACTTTATGCTTTACCTTCTTGTTATAGCTTATTTCTATTTTTCTTTTTTCTTTTTTTTTTTTGCTACCAAATGATTAAAAGTAGAAATTCTTTTCTCTTATAAATCCTGCAATTCAATTGACATGGCTTCATTATATTCATCCATTGGGATGTTTAATTGTTGAGCTAGTTGATTGGAACGTACAGTGATTTCTAAAGAAAGTACAACATCATGTCCATACACTAGTTCATATGGAGTTGTTCTTGTACTATTCCCACTAGAATTTATGTATGCCCAAAGTACTTCAGATAACAAATTCTGTCAATCCCTAGGATTGTCTTCAATCATTTTTTTAAAGCATTTTTTACAATCTTGTTTGTTGCCTCAGCTTGCCCATTTGCTTGGGCATAATGAGGGGAAGAATTCAAAATTTGAATGCCTTATTCTTTGGCAAATTCCTTAATTTCCATCTCCATTAAACATAGTTCCTTGATCGACAATAATTGACTAAGGCAAACCAAATCTATGGATCACATTTTTCTTAAGGAACTCAATAACCTAAGTCTGAGTGACAACTTTTCGTGGGATTGCTTCCACCCATTTTGTGAAATAATCAATTGCCAACAACAGGTATGAATGTGCCTTTGAAGACAGTGGGAAGATCTGACCTATCAAATCCATTGCCTAACCACTAAAGGCCAAGGTCTCATGATAGAATTAAGATTAATAGATGGGACTCTTTGAATATTGCCGTGTTTTTGGCAACTTTGACATCCTATAGCATATGTATAGCTGGTTTTTCGCGCTCCTCAGAGGGGTTTAGTCTCCTCGGGTACGATAGCCCTACAGCTCAGACTCTCGTGGTTCCGAATTTGGTTTCACAAGTGCAATGTGAAACAGAAAAACACAAATGAGTCCAAATCCAGTAAATCTTAGAAAATCCATTAATCATTAGAGATGTCAAAAATGGATTGCATTGTCAGATTTCAGAGTAGCCACCTAAATATTTTTGAGAAAGTTAGAAAACCCGTGACTCATGCCAAAGGCCACTTGTCCGTCGTAACCAAAGTGTCTTGGCTCGGAAACTTAGGTATGAGAGAGAAAGGTCATGAATTGAGCACTCCCCTCTCCCAATCAAAGATCGACCTCTACTAATCATGATGTGATTCTTATCAACACTATGTGCTCTTGTTTTGATTGTTATGCTAACTTACTATGTGAGTCACACAAGTATAGACTACGTCATCCAATTTGGAATGCTTTGATTTCATGTTTGTTTGAAAAGAATTTTGAATATGTGCTACTTGAAAAAGCGAGTTCATATGTACATTAATCAAAATCATCCCAATTTAAGCAAAATAGCCTTCATCCACAGGCATTCAAAGAGTTATTCCAAATAAGCACTCAGCCTCATGGTAGTATGCTTGATATGGAAACACAAACGCACATACAATATGCTAAAGCAAAAACGCTCACCTAGTACTCAACCGAGGCAAGCCAAAGGAAAGGAAATAATTAGAAAAATGCATACTCTAATATGCAAAGTGACTAATGCAACACATACAAAATGTAACTATCGAATTCGACTTCTTAACATGACAAATGGATCAATTCAAAACATATGGTAGTGCATGTATTCAAGCAAGAAATAATCGATGTTTATCAAGTATGATGAGGCAAATCCTAATGTATGCAAAAATCGGTGCAAGTCATGGTAATGATATGAAACAAAAAATATGATACCACATGCAACCATAGTAAGCAAGTAAATAAAATGGAGAAAGAATGGGGGTTGGAAGACATACAAAATATTACAAGTGTTACAAATTTTCCCTCGCACAAGACAGTCTGAATGAATGTCCAAATTAAACTAATTATTATAATACCAAATGAATTAACCAAATTAACTTGCCATTACACATTCGACTGAAGCCAACTAATTAATTACAACTCTAATATTAAAGTGCTAATTTAATGGAACAGGAGGCGAGGAGCCACATGTGCACAACGGAGAACATCCTCCCAGAAACCTCTCTGTTTGATGCCAGAATCTACTGTGTTTGTAGTCAGAAAATTATTCTGTTTTGGCCTCAGGTTCTGCTGTAAAAATGCCACTGCCTATACAAAATATGTGGTCGACCGGCCTTGAAAAGTGATCGGCCATACAAAATGGTGGTCGGCCAGCCATTGTTTTCTGGGAATTACCCTGCTGCAACAGAGCTGAAACAGAACAAAAACAGAGTGTTTACAGGAGTTGTTTATCCTCTCTACCCTTCCCTATCATGAAGATGATCAAGGGAGGAGTAGCTTCGTTTCTCAAATCATCAATTGAGCAAATTTGTTGCGTGATGATATTAGAACCCATAGGACAAAAGCTTAATAAAATGAAACGAAAGATAGACAATACATCTTCCCTATCATGGGGTTACCTCAAGGGAATGGGTAGACATTGTTTCATGAATCATTAAACATCACTAAAAAGTATGCAATGATTCAAGACACAATAGGTTACATATAACATTCGATTGAACCTAACCCAATTTTATTACCTTTTTTTTTTCCACCTCTTTTTACTTCAATTTTATTAGTCCTTTTACATTACCTTCCATTTCTTATCTTTTCTTCATTGTTGACCAAAGGTAATGATTACGTCCACTAAGTCCAAACATAATATAGATAGCAAGCACGACTTAACCCGAGAAATGAACTTTTCAAGCCCTTTGCTATGAGGGGAATTACAGAGGAAGAATCAAACTCATTTACAAGCAATAATGAATTAAAGTTAGACCCTTAGAAGTAATGCACCGGCGATAAACATAAGTATTAAACGAGAGATCACGCTTAGCATAAGAGAGATGTAATGCCCTGGTAATGAACCTCCGAAGAGATTAAACCATTTAGCATGAAAGGTCTCTTTCTTATGCTTTGAACGGTAATCTTTTGTTTGATCCAACTGTTTAATCAAAGAAACAAAGAATGGAGGGAGGTTGCAGAGTGTTATGGTAAGTGGGGGCTTACAATGGTGTAAATATGTATGAAAGCTATAAAAAAGAAGCAAGAAAGGACTATCAACTCAAATAGATTGAAAGTATATCCATGAAGACTTACAACAACGCATCTATAGTATTTAAAGCACAATTAAACACACTAAAAAGCTCTGAAATAGCAACAAAAAAGTGTTGAAAATTAGCTTTTTGAGGTAGAAAAATGAGCAAAAATGGGATAAAGCCAAGGGGTTTCAACTAACCAACAAGCTAAAGGAATGGTGGCCAACCCCTCCTCTTTTTTGTGACTTAAAATCACAAATTTTAGGCCTCAAAATACTCTGAAAATAGTAAGTAAACACTAAGAAAAGAGAGAGAAAAGATGATATAAAAGCTTAAAGTGTACCTCTTAAAAGAGATGATGCTTTTCTAGTTTACATACGACAAGTTGAACACTCTCAAGAGCTAAAATTGTGTTCAAGAATCTCAGCAAAAGACCTCAAGTTTTTGACTAAGGAGGTGTATGTATATTGCAAGAGAGGAGAGAAGAGTGTTTGACAAGTTTTAACTCTTGGGAAAATTTTCTAACCCCACCAAACCATGAAAGGGGGCTTGTATTTATAGAAAAATAGATTCTTATGTCAGAAATATCTGTAATGAGATAGTTGGTGCAAGGCATGGGCATGGGAACAACTAGCAGTTGTTAAAATATCTGTTGCACTAAACATGGCCCGTCGACCAATGATTTGTACGGCCGGCCCAAAAAGTGGCCTGCTTGGTCCAATTTTGGTCCTACTGCCTATGAGATCCGGTCGGGTCTAACTATCCACGGCCGGGCTCAAATACGTACGACCAGTTCTAAATTTTAAAAGGAGGATTTGTTAGGGGTCCAAAACATTGTTGTCAAAATGGGGTGCAAGGTTTGGATTTGAAGCTCAAAACTAAATTCTTTTGCTGAAGATTCGAACAATTTTCATAATGTAACTTTCATCATCGAGTGTTCGGATTGAAGCACCCAAGCCTTAGTGGCGGTCAAAATGGGATGTCTACAATATGCAATGCAATCTTTCCTTATAGATGGCCAAAAGTAGCCATACCTGTTAATCAACCATCTTATTTTGTCTCCAGCTTGATGGACTCCATAAATTGCTTCATGTGTTTCAACCATTGCTTTCATTTTATCTTCTTGCCCAATGCAAAGCAATGTTAAACTATCATGTGCCTTTCTAAACAAATTATCACCCATGATGACATAGTTTAAAGCTTGATATCTTACTTGTTTGTCAAACCTTTCATTAGGATTAGACAAATATCTGATCAGAGGAAACCTCCAATCATTTTTATCCACTTCCAAAGTCATAATTGGCAAAAAAATTATGTGTCTACCTCTAAGAGCAGAAAAACTCTTTCTTTGAATTTTTATTATTCTTTCTCGAGCCCTTTTAGGAATTTTCAAACCTGATATTGCTTGAGCCATCTTATTGGCTTCGTTATTTTCTATACTAGACATATGTGTAAAAATCACATGGTCAAAGAAATTTATTAACCATTTTACCTCAATTAAGTACTCTTCTAGAGTTTTGTTTACACATTTAAACTCTATCACAATTTGTTTAATGACCAACTATGAATCACCAAACACTTGTAATTTTTTGATCTTGAATTCTATAGCCAACTCCAGACCAATTATCAAAGTTTCATAGTCAACTTGGTCACAAGATTGTATATATTGCTCATCCAATTGGTAAGCAAACTGATACATCTATAAATTTGGTGCAATCAAGACAATACCTGCACCAACCTCTTTATCTGTCTTTGACTCGTCAAACATATTAATTTCGAAGGTTCAACATCTTCTATCATATGAACCTCATATCAATCTGAATCAACAGGCAAACATGGATGTCCTGCTAAGAAGTCTGCCAAAGCTTGTCATTTTATTGCTTTCTGTGGCACATACTTGAAACAATATTCAATTAAAGCTAAAATACATTTGCCTTGTCTGCCTCTTAAAATAGGCTTGGAAAGCATATATTTTATGACATTTGTTTATGCTATAACAGATACTTCTGTAGGCAACATATAATGTCTAAATTTTGTGGCTACAAAATATAGAGCCAAACATAACTTTTCAATAGAAGTGTATCTAATTTTAGCATCATTTCCTTCTACTTAGGTAATAAATGGCTTGTTCATAACTCATACCATTTTCTTGAGCCGACAAACAACCAAGCGATAGGTCACAAACTGAAATGTAATGCTTCAAGGGCTTTCTTGAAATAGGTGGCATAAGAACTGAAGGATTTGTTAAATAGCTTTTGATCAAGTCAAAAGCTTTTTGATGACATTCTTCCACAACTAAATTCAAAGTCTGACTTTATTTTCACCAAAGGAGAAAAGATTAGAGTTTTTCTAGCTAAATTTGCTATAAACATCCTCAAAAAGTTGATTTTGTCCAAAAAACTCCTTCTTGTTACTAAGGGGTTTTGCTTTTAAAATAGCTTTTGGCTTTATTAGCATCCACCTATATTCCTTTGTGATGCACCAAAAAATCTAAGAAATTTCCTGCAGTTACCCCAAATGTACATTTCAAAGGATTCATTTTTTAACTGATGAACTTTGATTCTTTGAAATATTTGTCTTAGATGACTCAAATGCTATTCAAAGGTTTCAGACTTAACAGCCACATCATCAATGTATACTTCTAAAAAATTTCTAGTTAAATCATGAAAATGAAATTTATTGCCCTTTGATAGGTGGCCCCAACATTTTTCAAGCCAAAAGGCATGACTGCCCATTCAAATGTGTCTAAGGCTTTAGGACATCAAAAAGCAATTTCGTAGGTGTCTTCTAGGTTAATGAAAATTTGATTATACCCAGCATGACCATCCATGAAAGATAGAATTTTACTCTTGGTTGTTGAATCAACTAATAGATCAACCACAACCATAGGATATTCATCTTTTGGAGTTTTTTTTTAGGTAATTACATCTTTTGGAGTTGCTAGATTCAAATTTCTAAAATCTATACATACCCTCAATTTATCATTTTTCTTCATAATGGGTACAATAATTGACAACCATTTAACATATTTGGTTGTCATAATAAACCCTACTTTTAAAAACTTCTCAATTTTTTCTTTAACTAACAAAGTAACTTCATTAGTCATCATTCTTGGAGGTTATTTATGTGGGATGAAGTTTCTTTAATTGATAACTTGTGCTCCACTAGTGTTCTGTCTAACCCTGACATTTCTTCATAACTCCATGCAAAACAAACAACATACTCATAAAGAAAACCAACAAGTTTGCCTTTACATTCATTGGACAAGTTAGCATTTTCATAGATTGGCCTCTTACAGGCCTCAGTACCTAATTTAAATTCTTCCAAAGGGTCCTGCACATCTGTATTAAGATCATTAAGCTTAACATGACTAGCTTTCAAATGCTCCAGTTGTACCTCTTTATAACTCAAAGGGCTACTGTCAATTACACATTATGCCCATGAATAGTTAGACAATAACTTGGACCTAATTTTACTTGCTAAAAAGAATTAAAAAGCCTAGAAAAAGTAGACTTAATTACAATAATTGTCTCATCCAACTTGTTTTTTTCATACACTTGTATATGTATCATCTTGATTTTTTTTTTTTCATCTCCTTTAATCACAAGCCCCCTTTGTCTCTACATAAGGCTTGGTTTGGCCAATCCTTGGTCTATCTACTTGAAGCCCTCCTCAATAATGCTTTTGAACTCTTCATTTGTCAAGCTCTTTTCTTGGGATTTAACTTCCTCTTCATCAACTTCAATTGGGCCTAAATCTCCATCGTACAATATAACTTCTATGTTGTTAACATTAGTTATGAAAGGATTTGCATCTGCCTAGTATGCTTCCATTCCCTTCTGATCATCCTGCTCATTATTAGTTAAAAATATTAGAGCTTGATGTAAAGAAGATGGCACACAACCATTGAGGTATATCCAATCTCTTCCTAATAGTACATTATAATTGGAAGTAGAATTTATTACAAAAAAATGTGGCTCCCATTATCCTTGAGCCAACCTGGAGTTGCATGGAAACTATTCTTCTACCTTCAGAAGAACCCCCAAGAAAATTACTTACGTTAACATCAGTGGGCAACAATTCATCTATTGATTTACCTATGGCTCTCAAGGTTCTAAAAGGGATAATGTTGACTATAGCTCCATTGTCAACTCAAACTTTGTCGACTGGAACTCTATCTAAATGAGCCCTTACATATAATGGTCTTAAGCGTTTTATCAATTTTTCTTTAGGTTTTTGCAAAACCACTTTTTCTCCATCCATTGATTTAACCACTTCACTTGATTGGTGGCTTGATCTTTGCTTCAGTCATGGCTATCTACACTACTAGCTCAGTCTAGTCCTCAACATCACCTGCCAACATTTTTGGCTAGTTGGCTTGGCCTGAAATCTCTTTGGGATGGCCATTGTCATGTTGCATTCTTTACTGGGAAGAGGCAAATAATGGCTGCCATCTTCTCCTCAAATTCTCCTGAACTTTCTAACTTGGCATCTTCTTTTGCATCAACATTGTCATCGGCTAAAACTGGATTTTCCATTTCTTGGCTTTGATCCTTCATTTCTACATCTACCATATCATTTTCATCATCACACATTAGCTCTTTTTCTATTCCTTCAATTTCTACCTAATGCCTTTTTAGGCATATCTTTCCCATCTGTCTTTCCTTTGTTTTTAATTGATTTCTTCAATATCTAAACTGGTTGTTGAACTACTTGCTCTTTTGATTTTGATCCCACCACTCCTTTTGGTGGAACAAACCATCATTGGTCAAGACTAAATCTTTTATATTTTCTTGACCCTCTATTATGGACATCATTGCATGAAATTTTCTTTGTTCTCTCATTTTCTAGGTTCTGGTTGGTCCCATTTACTTCCATTCACCTACAGAAAACTTTGGATGAACAACACTATGCTAACCTATACTAGGTGGCACAGGTGGTTTCACCATCCTTGGTTGCATTTATGGCCTTATTTTTGGGCCACTCTGTTGCTGAAAATCATTAAATGGCCTATGATCTATTGTTAACCACTATATGATCTACCAAATTGAAGTAATGGAAGAGTTTTAAGCCTTATGGAGATCCAAGACAGTTTGTACGGCCATACATTGGTCAACAACAACATTTTATAAAGCCATACATTGGCCAGCAACAATTTGGTAGAATAAACCTCACATTGCAAGGAATTTTGGAAAAGTTTCGGGTGTGTTTGGTTTGTGTTTGTAGAGTAGTTTTTGAGATAAAAAGTACGAAAACTTATTTGGTTTGCCTTTTTTCAAAAATGGTTGTAAAAAATTGTTTTGGGGAGAGAGTTTTAAAAAAAGTGATTGATTTGATGTGTATGAGAGAGAAAGTGATTTTGGAAAGTAGGTAACCAAACAAAATTTTGAGAATTTTTTTGGAAAAATTTGTTTGGTTTGATTACTCTTGAAAATTTGTTTGTAGAGAAATTTTCCCAAAATTTTTTTATGAAAAACAAACCAAACAAGCCCTTCATTTTCAAGAAATCATTGTTATGTCAACTTCCTCACATTGCAGAATAAACCTCCTTATATGTTCAATTATAAACTGCCTCTCTTTTCTCTTGTTAATAGAGAGAATTCAGGAACTTTAAAGTTCCTTAAGAGAGGTATATTGTCCACCTCTAGAGGATATGGACCCTTAAACATTGGCCTATCTAGTCTTGTCAAACTTGGGTCATACATTTTATAGCGACCCCGGTCTTTTCCCATTTGGTTGTTGTACCCGGACATATGTTCCATAGATTCAGTTTTTATTATATTGTTGTTGTTGTCCTTTAATTCCTTATTTTTGAGTTATAGGATATGTTGGGCAGGTTTTGTTACAGGTTGGTTGGGTTGGAAACCAAGTGTTGCTGTCCAGATTTTTGGACCTTCGCTCGAGCGAGGAGTTGGTCGCTCGAGCGAGCAGTTGTTTTTAGTCCTTCGCTCGAGCCAGGTTTTGGTCGCTCGAGCGAGAGTTTGCGTCTGGGCTTAGGACCTGAGAGTTGTGTTTCTTGGCTCGAGCGAGCTTCCTTCGCTCGAGCGAGCGAGGTGTATGTTTTCGAGTCCTTCGCTCGAGCGAGCATTTCGTCGCTCGAGCGAGCTTCTGGGTTGCAGACCTGAAGCATCGAGTTTTTGGCTCGAGCGAGCTTTTCTTCGCTCGAGCGAGGATTTCTTGTGTCTGGTCGCTCGAGCGACCATGTCTTCGCTCGAGCGAGCCTGTTCAGTTTAAATAGGCAGCAGCGGGTTTTTGGACAGTTTTTCATCCTCTTTTTGATCCCAAACCCTAGGTCCGACTTCTCCCTCTCTTCTCTCTTAGGTTTGATCTATTTAGGGTGTGTTTCTACCCTAGTTGCTTTATTAAAAAGATAGAGTGGGTCGAGGGCTTCAGTTTAATCTGAACAATTTGGGTTTTGGAGCACTTTGGAGTTTGGGTCATCATCTTCGTCTTCTCTTTTGGGTTATTTCTTCGAGGTAGGGATTTCCTACTCCAATGTATACGTTTTGTTCTAAGTTTTAGTATTTTAATATGTTGGGGGGTAATTTGGTAATTTTGGGAAAACCCTAGTTGTTTTATTAAATTGAATTGTATGTTTAATTTAAGGAAAATTGGGGAAATTAGTTGAATTCATAAGATTGAGGAATTTATTGATTAAATGGGGTAGTTGATTAATTTAAATCACTCTCCTATTGAATTGTTGATTTATTTATTTCCTGTTTAGAAATAACTGTTTTGGGCTATCGGTGGAGGATAGTCATGATTGTTGTAGACATTGCATGTGGATTAGGGATAACTGAAACTAATCACATTGGTTTAGTCATTAACTTTGACTGTTGAATTAATACAGACATTAAATGTATTGATTGTGTGTTGTATATGTTATGTGTTTACATACATTGCATTGTGTGGGAGGAGATAGGGGATGTACTCCACGGTTTAGGGAAGATAGGGGATGGACCTCTAAACCGGATTTTGTTTGGGAGGAGATAGGGGATGGACTCCATTAGCATCACTATTATGTGTGCTTATTGATATTGAAGTGTTTTTGCATGTTATTGATACAACACTAAAATGTGTATCATATTGGAAGTATGGAAGTGTTTTGATATGAGCCTGTGTCTCATTTGTTTTGTTGAGATTGGAAGTATGTGAATATGATATATTGTTCACTGTTGTAGTTTGGCCAGGTTCTGAGCCATGTTGATAATAATGGAAAGTTGAATAGATAATGGAAAGTGAATATGACATTTAGTGTTAACCATCTATTGAATGCTATGGCTTTATTCAATGCTTATATTTGGTTTAGTATCTTTCTACTGGGCTGTGGCTCACCCTTTATGGGAACATCATTTTCAGGTTCAGGTGATAAGCTACCTCCAAGGACTTAGTTTGGAAGGACTTGGATTTGAAGACTAGTTTAGTTATTTGTTTTGTTTTGATATTACATGTAATCACAAGCCGAGGGCTTAATTTGTAGTTGAGTTAGTACTCACATTTTGTGACCAAGTGTTGGCTTGGAAAGATGTAAGCCCATAGGGCATTTACTTTCATTATTACATGTAATGTCTTTATTTAAAGATACTCTGATGAATGAATTATGGTTTATTTTCTTAAGTAATGCATCTTAGTATTGTGTATGCTATGGGTTATTTTGAGGGCGTTACAACTTGGTATCAGAGCGTACCGGGTTTGAATACTTTGGGTACGTGGGAAGTGATTAGTATCACAATGGGTTCGTCTCGTTTGATAGAGACTTAGATGTACTGTTATATGCTTATATGATAACATGTTTATGTGATTATGTGGGTATGGAACGTAGTTTCTAGGATGTTGATTGGACCCTTGAGTTTCTAGTAGTCTTGTTGGAAAGGCACTTGATCACTGCTGCTTCCAACCGGAACTATAGTAACGCTTTGGGACTATCATTATCCGGGAATGAAATTCGTAGGTGCTTATGTGATTATGTGCTTACGTGGAATGAATTATTGTTGTCCAATGCATTAGGACGCGAGTGTTTAGCTTCGGCACATTTATTAATGTGCTAACGTCTTTGTTTCTTGTATTAGGATGTCAGGACGAGGACGAGGACGCGGTAGGCGTGGTAGGCCGGGTAGGCAAGAGGTGCCTGTGCCAGAGGAGATTCCGGCAGTGCAGGAGGGAGTAGGCCAGGCCAATGTGGCCGAGCCAGTAGGCCAGCAGGCTATGGGCGCTTTAGCCCGAGAGATAGCAGGGGCATTCAGGGAGTCAGTAGGCATCCTCAGAGCTGAGAATCAGGCTCAGGTTGTTGTTGCGGATGCAGGGCCTTCCTTTCTGAAGAGGGAGTTTTTCCGGTCTAATCCGGATGAATTTGTGGGTGACCCTAAAGAGCCGCTTAAGGCAGACGAATGGCTCGAACAGACAACGAAAACGTTTGAGATGCTTGGCATCGAAGACGAGGGTTTGAAGGTGACCTTGGCATCATTCCAGCTGAAGGGGGATGCGGGTCAGTGGTGGAAGTTCACCAAAGGTCGTATAGGAGGTACATGGGAGGCTTTTATGAATGCTTTCCAGGAGAGGTTCTTATCTCCGGCAGTCAGGAGAAGCTGAGAGACCAGTTCTGTCAGCTTAAGCAGTCGAGTTCTTCAGTGGCCGAGTTTGAGGCTGCATTCACTAGTTTGTCCAGGTTTGCACCTGAGTTAGTGGCGTCTGAGGAACGCCGTTGCATTGAGTTTGAGAAGAAGTTGAGGCGTGGCCTCAAGCTGAGAGTTGTTGGGTCTATGATTCGGGATTATGGGCGTCTGGTTGATGCTGCAGCCCATACGGAGATCATGATGCAGGAAGAGGAGGAAGGAAAAAGGCTCCAAGAGGAGTCAGGATGGCCAGGGTGATGGCAAGAGGCAGAGAGGTTTTACTCCTCAGCAGACTCAGGGTAGCTTTTCTAGATCTACTTTTCCAGTACCGAGTGCTAGTTCTGGAAAAGGCAGCTAGGGAGACATTACCTGTTTCAAGTGTGGTCAGCTGGGCCACAAGTCTCTAGTTTGTCCTCAGATGGGAGGAGGTCAGAGAGCAGCATCTTCTTCGGCTCGATCTCAGAGCCAGAGTCAGGGTAGAGGCCAGCCGCTCTCGTGTTATCAGTGTGGTCAGCCAGGGCACATGAAGAGGTATTGTCCGCAGTTGGGTGGCACACCTGGTGCATCTGGTTTGAGGCAGACTCAGGGTCAGCAGCCAGCTCAGTCGGGTCAGGCCTCGAGGGCCAATCAGGGGGCTTCTTCGTCCCAGTCTGTGCAGCAGTCTTATGCTCCTAGGGGTGAGCAGGTTGATCAGGGACCATCTGGGCGCGTGTATGCTGTTACCGCGCAGGACCTAGTACCGGCTCCATCGGTGGTGAGAGGTACCTTCTTGTTTTGCAACTCGGTTGCTAATGTTTTGATTGATACGGGTGCATCTCATTCCTTTGTGTCTGCTGCATTTGCATCTATTTTGGAGTTGGAGTTAGCACAGTTAGCCTCTCCTATTTGTGTAGTGTCACCTCTTGGGGGTGAATTGATCTTGAAACAAGGTGTTAGGGGTTGTGATATAGAAGTCGATGATCATAGAATCCCATTTTCTTTTGTAGTTTTGCCTATGAAGGGCTTTGATGTTATTTTGGGTATGGACTGGTTATCGTCATACCGGGCAGTTATTGATTGCTACCGTCAGAGGGTCACTTGAAGTGTGGGAGGTCTGTAAAATGACATGCTCGTTTATAATTGTATGCTTTTGTGGAGTTATAGAAGGACCACACTATACCTTATTCCCTTGAGTTTCTTCCATAACATTCCTTGATTGACTTGGCTTGATATTGTTCTTCTCAAACAAAGTAAGCAATTCATCTATCATAACTTGGTTCTCGTATGAAAACATAGAAGCAATTATCTACTGTGTATACAGCAAATAAGCTCTCCTTGAATCTATTGGAAGGCCACTTGTTTGGCCTATAAAAACTACATTTTGGCCATTCCATTGGCCTTCTTCTTGTCCAACCACTGAATGGCCATTGTCAACAATATCTTTTACTTCCTTCAATTCACTTTCTGGGTTTTCTCCGTCGGCAACTCTTTTTCCAAGATCTCCAAAAACTTCATTCTACTTTTTTTTAGCCATCACTCCAAATTAGACTGGTCCCACTGGGCGTGCTAAAATATGTTAGCAAAAATATGATTTGGGCCAAATCGACAACATTAATTAGATGGAGAAACCAATTTTTACAAACAACAAACAGATCAGCCAATTGTGGTTGGTGTCCTATGCCTTGACAGTTTCAAGGACTTCTTTACAGGTTGTAATGTAAAGAAACAGAGTAAAACAACTAAAACTTGATTAATAACACCCAAACTTGTCACTTAATTAAAAGAATCAAATTACAAGCCTTAAGCATTACAATCAACAAGTCTGGAACAAGTTATAAGAACTTGAACTAACTGCTAAAAACTACTCCTAAATTTCACAAGTGTTGTGAATTGGGTTGAAGGTTCTTTCTTTTTCGAATTTCCAGCTTTTATACTGTTACATTGGCCAAGAGATGCAGCCACGTGTCCACCTACTTGTATCTTTTTTTTGGCCACGATCTATAATTGCTGCAACTACTCTCAACTCCTCTTTTTCCTTGAAATAGCCACGTGTCTTGCCTTTTCTCTCCCTAGACCTTTATCTTTGTGTCCACGATTCTTGGGCCATTACTGCTCATGTTCTTGCTCTTTGTCATACCTGTCAACAGAAAACTTCAAATTTGGTGCCAACACTACCTAATATGCATGGTTGTTGCATCGGATTGGGTTCAACATGGATTGTGATAACTTCCCCTTATTGTTGTCTATTCATAATTTCCTTTCCTTCTTATAATATTTTATTTATTTAATAAAATATTACTTGTTTTGTCAGGAAAAAAAATGTATGGTGATACACATAACACATGTAGGAAAAATCTTAGACTATGCTCCAAACTTGGAATTTGTAGGTTATTCTCGCACCTAGGTTATAATGACAACAACACTGGAATTGTGTCTTGTTTGGTCCTTGGATTTTCAGAAAGCAACACAATCAGCATGTTTATATCTTGAAAAAAAAAACAAAAAACAAAAAAAAAAAAAAAAAAAAACAAAAACAAAACAAAAACAAAAACAAAACAAAACAAAACAAACAAAACCAAAAACAAAAGAAAACAAAAATGCACACAGATACATACGTAGAGAAGATTACATATTGTTTCCAAGTCTATACCTATATATTTTCCATTTTACTATATTTCTATACTTTATGGTTGTCCACATATATTGTGGTGTCTACATATTCCACCTAGATAGGAAATTGGTAAGAATTTCTTAACTACTACAGATAAACATGTAAGGTTAATAACAAATTTTCATAATAGGAACTCGACCTAGTGTTAGTAAAAATTATGCTAACTCCCAATCGATAGGAATTAAATAATAATTCACACAAACAATTGAATAAGTAGATCAAGCGACTCTGTGTTTGGTTCAAATTGCCCTGAAAGTACAAGGACTTCTTTGGAATAAATTACAATCGACAAGCGAGATAGAGTAAACAAAGTAAACACTTTACAGAGCAACTACTCCTAACTTACATAACTACTCCTAAGCCTAAAAGCTAAGTGTCATTGAGTTGTTGATGTCCCTTTCTCTTTGGCAACTCTTGCTTTTATACTTTTTCATTTTTCTCTGGCCCATGATCGCATGATCTTCCTAAATCCTGCAACTGCCGCTACATAACTGCTGCAACTGCTCCTCTATTCCCCAACCCACAAACTTCACACATTCTTTCTCTCAGTCTGTCAAACCATCTTTCCTTCATGTTGCCACATGTCCCTTAACTCCTTTGGCCCCTCATTGATAGAGCCGAGTCCTTATCTTACATCTGGTCCCTTTTCCAAGTGGCCCACTAAGTCCATGACTTAGCCTGATAACTGCACCACTATCTACGCCATCCTGTGCACGTGTCTAACTGTTCCAATGCCACTTGTCCCTTTGACTAATGGAAGACTTCTATTTTGACCTTGCCACATGTCGTCATCTAATTGATCCACCTACCAACAGGAACTGAACAAAAATGGGTAAAAATAATGCCCCTTTTGTTTAAGTTAAACACCATTATTAATGAGTTATCAGAGCTATACTTTAATTTTCTGTTTAAATAAAATATTGCTAGTTCCATTTTCTCTTTGGTATCAGAGCCACTTATTGATGAGTTATTTTTTATTAAATCGTCTTTGTTTTAATTTCTATACATTTATCCTAATCTCTACTTCTTCTGTTTCTTGTCTAATGTTTTCTATCTTGTCACTATCCACCCAGACATAGTCCCATATTCTATATAATTCCTCACATGTAGGCGGTTTAAGGATAGGGTTTCCAGTTAGGTATGAGTGAACACAAGGTATGTGAAAACATGATAAGTCTTGAAGAATTCAACTGTTTTAGGAATAGTGTATAAATCTTAGAATCATGAGTCGATTATTCAGAAGTAATTCTTGAGTTAGCTTTAGATCTACATCATTAGCTCCCGTACCTAATATAGTAGTAAATGAAGAAGAACATGAACGTTTATGCCTTAACAAAAGTACATGAAACATGTCAAATATTAACCAAAGAATCTATTAAAAAACATAAATCCTCTGGTCACAATTTTATTCATATAGGATTAGTACAAGTTGCAGGTTATGAAGTTGCAGGTTATGAAGTTTACCAAAGTACTATTCTTCCTATAAGTCGATCTATTGAGTTTGCTTCTAAGTTTCCTGATGAAATTAGACAAAACCCAGTTACAAAGATTTTTAGGATCCCTTAATTACATTGTTGAATTCTATAAAGACCTTAGAAAAATTCGTCAACCTCTTTTTGATCATTTGAAAGATGATCCTCCTCCTTGGTCTCCTAATCATACTACTGATGTTCAACAAGTCAAAAAATATGTCAAAACTTTACCTTGTCTTGGTATTCGTACTGAAGATTCATTCAAAATTATTCAAACCGATGCCTCTGAAATTGGTTATGGTGGCATTCTCCTTTAACAAGTCCATCCCAAGTCACCTGAACAAATTGTTTGTTTTCACTCTGGTATCTGGAACAAAGCACAAAAAAATTATAGTAGTATTAAAAAAGAAATTTTATCTATTGTATTATGTATTAGTAAATTTCAAGATGATATTTTAAATCAAAGATTTCTAGTATGCATTGATTGTAAAAGTGCAAAATATGTTTCGGAAAAATATGTACAACACATAGCTAGTAAGCACATTTTTGCCCGTTGGCAATCTATTTTAAGTATATTTGATTTTGATATTGAATATATTCTTGGTAATCAAAACTCTATCCCTGATTTTCTTACCCGTGAATTTTTACGTGGTGGTTGGAGAAAGTTATACATATATTTATATTATGAATTTCATAGTAAAATACCCACTCCATATTTTTGCTAAATCAGGATTGTTTCTAGAGGAGGATGACTTGAAGAAACTGTAGTATTAGAGGATGTTTTCCATTTAGTTTTTGTAATAGTATTTACTTTTTGGTAATAATTTTCAAGATAATCAAAGAATTTTATTTCAATGTGGATTTTGTTCATAAAGTTATGCCATTTTTTAAGTTTTGTTAATAGCAATATTAAAGTTATGCTATTTTTTAAGTATTACTGACTATTGTTTTTTTTGCATAATCTTGGTAAAGCGGAACTAGCAATATGTCATGGTAAAATGCCCAGTCCATATTGTTCTACCCATAGACTATGTATCACCCGCTATTACAAAATTATTTACCATTATGCCTTTGAAATAGCCTACTTAAAGTCAATTGACCAAGATCCCTACCTCCAATTTCACCAATTTGATAGCCGACGCAATTTAATTGCTCATTACACAAATCTTCTCAATTTCCATATAGATAGGCTAGATGTCCTCAGTGGATGCTAACCTATTTTCTTTTTCTTAAATTATAGATGTCAAGTCAGAAGTCTTTCTCTAAACCACTTGCTATTATTCCAACCAGCCAACCCATTGTTGCACCCCCAATTAATCTAATCAATAGCTACCAAATTCTTGGTACTATTTCCAAACCTAGTTATACCTTTGCTCTTGCCACTGACCCCTTTGCTACCCAGTCAATTACGCCCATGCCTCCTAATTATCCATACCGGCCAACATCAAGAACATATTATGTCCTTAAATCTCAATTGACTAAACTTTTTTACAAAGAACCAGTCCACAAAAACAATCATAATTTCATTGACTTAGTCAAAACCTCTTTCCCTCCTAATTGGCATTTCATTCCATCTCATCCAGACAAATCAATTAGCTTATACAAAGATATCCTCTTCCATCATAAGTCCATAGTCATTAAACCCATTTATGACAAAGTGAATACTAGTATAATTATTTACCATTCTTTGTATATACACAACATTGTATCCCTTGATGAATGGGGGCTCCCTTTCTTATTATGAGATCTTCCTAATCATATGATACAATATAGTTATTTTGACCAAATGAAACATGCAGTCACTCTTGGTTTTTCTCCTTTAATCATTAATTCAAGTTAGAATTTCCTTCTTGGTTTCTTAGATGGTGGTCTCAACATGGTGCCATCCTAGAGATCATCCCTTCAAGTAAATGAAGAAGAACAAGAATTTCAAGATTTAAAAATAGATTTCGAATGGAAGATATCAAAAGTACCAATCAAAGAAATTTATAAAACAATTTTTCTTAAATCCTCTTTCAATATTGATTTACAAGTAAAAATTGTCAAAAAAGTTTATGCCTTAACAAAAGTACATGAAACATGTCAAATATTAACCAAAGAATCTAGTAAAAAACATAGATCCTCCGGTCATAATTTTATTCATATAAGATTAGTACAAGTTGGAGTCAAACCACTATCTATTAAAGAAATAAATTCATCAATATTATTATGCCTTAAGGATGCTAGATTCAGAAAATACTACACCAGTATGCTAGGTATGATGGAATCTGGTCTTCATCAAGGTCCAGTTCATTTTAATTGCTTTCCTGATTTCACTTTGAGTCTTACTGATCCACACCTTTTAAAAGCTCTAATTATAGCGATTCTGTTTTAGACCTGACCCATTGATGTTTCGGATCCAGGTTTCATTGTCTTATATGGTTATTCATGTCTTGTTTCTCCTTATTCCTCATTAGGTTTGGTTATTGAAGTGTCTTGATTGCATTTGGAACAGGTTGGTAGCTTGTTTTTCAAAACCGTTCTTGGCTAGAATTTTGCCTCTTTGCTTGAGCGACACTTCCTGCGCTCAAGCAATCTTTGTGAACTCTCAGTACTTTTCCAGGTTTGCAAAGATACTGGGAGTTGGCATTCTTTGCTCAAACGGTCTTTTTTGCACTTGAGCGGTGCTTTTTGTGCTCCACCGATGGTCTTCTGTCGGTAAAACTTCTTAAAATTTGTATTATACGCTCGAGCAGTCACTTCTTGCGCTCGAGTGGTCACACTTTTTGTTTCTGGATGCTCGAATGACACTTCTTGCGCTCGAGCGGCTCACGTGTATATCAGATTGCAGAATCACCTTTTTTAGTCACTTTTTCATTTCTTTCTCTCTAAACATTCTAAAACCCCTATATCTAGATCTTCTCTCTCTAAAACTCACATTCTCTCTACAAATACACCTAGATCCATTGATTTCTCCACCCTAGTCTATTTGACAAAAAGGTAAAGCACATCGAGAGCTTTCTTTTGATCAGAGCAAAGTTGGTTTTCGATGTCCTTGAAGTTTTTCCATTTTCTCTCTTTCTTGTGTCATCTTCTCTTTAAGAGGTTGGGTCTATTTCCTAAACTCAATATGAGTTCAATAGCATATTTGTGACGTATGTTGTTATTTATGTTGGGTAGTCATTTGGTTGACTTTGAAATGTTATTTTGTGGGTTGAGGTTGTACAAATTTGTGGTTGTTTGGTTATGATTTTGCTATTAAATCTATTTTTAGTAAACAAACTTGCATTGGATTTCCTAAAAGAGAAAAACCCTAACTTGCGGAAAAATCCTAAATGATATTGTTTTGGGAGTTGGAATTATTTTTGGTAAGTGGTTTGGTTGGAAAGAGATAGAAAGAGAATGATTGTTGGATTTTGAACCAATGGGTGTTGTTACTTTTTTAGAAAAATATGTTTGTCTTATTATCTTTTAACTATTGCATTAGAGATAACTATTTTAGCTATAGGTGGAGGATAACATTGTCGTGTGTTAGAAATTGCATGTGGATTAGGCAAATTGAAATCATTCATATCATGGAGCATGTAATGGATTTTGGAAATTGAAACTATATGTTTTGGAAATTCTCACATTATGTTTTGGAACGTTTGCATTGTGTTGGAAAAATAATAGTTTGAGTTACATGTATTGTACTATTGAAAAGGGTAAATAAAATGGTGAATATGGGAAGTAAGTATTGTCTCGTTAAAATAAGTTAGCTTGAGTGTCCATGGTGAAAGTCCTAAAAAACCGCATGTATAAATGGGCGTCGATCCTGCGAATGAAATTTTCGTGAAATGGCAATAGTAGTACTTGTATAGCCTACGTTTACATGGGTGCCAGTTTACGATTTCCTATGAACGAAATTTCCGTGAAAGGTGCATTTGTTTTGGAGATTTACCCATTTTATTTACTATTATGTTGATTTTGGAACAAGACGTTTTGAAATGTTTTGAGCAATGTGTTTGCTTTTGTTCAGCGATGTAGTTACATTTGATTTAGCAATATGTTTGCTGGTTGGTATTAAGATACTTGGATTGTTTTTGGAAAAATGATTTTTTTTATTATCAAATGGATGATTTGAACTCAGAAAACGTTTTGATTAAATCTAAGGTTTTGGTAATTGAAAAGTAAGGATTTTATTGAGATTATCAAATGGATTTGAACATGCATTTGGGCATATTGTATATATGTATTGCATCATTATCATTTATGTTGGTGGAGCATGTTTAGTTTTTGAAATATCCTCTACTGGGCTTTATGCTCACCCTACGTGGCTTAAATGTTTTTCAGGTGTACATGTGTGGATGTGGACCGAGACATGAAGTTGTGTCAGGAACCGTGTAGGGTGGTTCTATTACTTATAGCCCAAGGCCCATTTATGTTATATATTAGCTGTGTGTCATTCTTGTAAGGGTTACACCATTTGTACATGATGTAAGCCTCAAGGCGTTCAATTTAATTTATACCATCGGTGTATGGTTTTAGTTATAGGACATCCATTAGACTTAGATGTTGTATCTAGGAATTTATGAAATCAGATAAACACATATATCGTGTGACTATATTATATACATTGCATAAGAGTTGTTATCTATTGTTCATCGTTGGGTGGTTTATTCACATGAGCCAGGCTGTGTAAATTCGAGGCATGACAACTTGTTATCAAAGCTAACTGGGTTTGAAAACCTTGGGCTCATGGGAAGTGGTTAGCCATAGTAGATTTGTCAAGCTTGGTGAGGACATTTGTATGTTGTGTGCTAAGTGATAACATACTTATGTGTCGTATTTTATGTGGGTAGGGTGTTGGGACTCATAGATATTATTCGGAGTCTAGTTGACTAACTTAGAGGTCTTATTGGAAATGCGCTTGATCAACGTTGTTTCTAATGGGAAGTATAAGCGAGTGCTGGAACGGATAACTATCTTTGTAGCTTTATCACGATTATGTGTTATGTGTTATGTGGCTGGTGATGTGTGATTTGAGTGGAGTCTCAATGTGGTTGTTCGACTAATCGTTATGCGATTGTGTTATCATTTTGAGGAAGGGTACTAATGTTATGTATCTTAGGTTATGGGTATTCTCTCTTTTATAGAGATGTATGGAATAAGTAGTGAACTCAGAGTGGGTACCTCGGTGTGTGCTGTATCAGTTATGTATTAGCGTTGTTGTGAGTTGGCATTGGTCACATTGGTGGCAATTGGTACGTCTTTAAGAGATGCTAGTGTTTTCAAGTCCTTTGTGACAGCATGTGAGGGTTGAGTTCTGATGCTCACTTGGGTGGTATCGTGTATGTTTGGTGTTGGTTAGTAATCTTTGGACTAGTATGGTTTTAGAGTTAGTCATGACCACAGTCGGTTAAGTGTAAGGGATGTAGGTGGTGTCAAAATTTCTAGAACATGAAGAGTTAGGTTTGAACTTATATGTGTTAGTAGTGGCAGTATATGGTTCCAACTTCGGTGCTGGTAACCTAGAAACCCGTGTTGTGGAGTGTGATTGGTTAGAATATAAGTAGTTGTTTCTTGTAGTTGGGTAAGGAAGTTGGTTGAATACTAGGTAGAGTTATCGGTGTTATGGGCAATTCGGTAAGGCATGAGCTGTTTTAGGAGATCGTGGATGGTGTGATTGGTTTTGAGTTACTGTTTTGGTGACTGGTTGTCGCGATGGGCTAGTCTAGGGTTGACCTAGTGAACTAGTACGATGTAGTGTAGGGAAGTATGCAAAAGTGGAGTATTCCTTTATTCTAGGTATAGAAGACTTAGGATTACTCGTGTTTTGAGAATAACGTATAGTTTCGTTGGGTATAGAGTTGTGCCTTAATGATAGGTAATGTTAGCGGATCTTGTTATTCTCTGGTTGGTTGTTTCTTGTGAAGGAATGTTAATCCGTTATCGTAGTATTGGTTATCAGTGTTTGGTGGGTGGTGTGCTTCAAACACCTTGTGTTGTATTTTGGGCAATGGTACTGCAGACGTTTCCTAAGTTCTAGAATTTATTTATTGTATTAAGGTGAGAGAGATGTGTACCTCAATTCTGGTTAAGTTAAGAGATGTTTTTAGAAGGATTGGTCGAGTATGTAACCCATGGTTGGTGCGTGACCTATGTGTAGGGTCATAGTAGTTTAATGTTTATTGGTCGAGGTTTGGAATGACGGTGATGAGGTGATTATTTTCGGAGATGGGCTGCGTTTTGGCTCATGTAGCGTTCTAGGTTGGTTGAGAGAGTAGTTGAGAATGTAGTGTTCTATGGCCTAGGTGGAAAAGGTTGAGAACTTCTTTTGTTCTTCTATGGAGTTAGGATGGTATGACTTTGGAAGCCTTGTAAGTGTCGTGTGTATGTGTCGGGGTTTGGTTCAGTGTAATTGTTCAGTAAGTATCAACAACTAATTGATTGACTAGGAGACTTAGTGTTTTGGTTGTACTTGTATAATGGGTGATAGGATATAACGTGGATTAAAGAGTTGACTTTATTGGTCACAAATGGATGGAGGTGCTGTGTTTACTTGTTGTTCAATTTGGGTTGTTACGTGGTATCAGTGGCGTTGTAACGTGGTAGGCTTTGGCGAGTTAGCTTGGTACGAGAGAACAAATATGTGAAACTCATTGTTGTGAACTTGGTCGGGATTTTGAGTACATTGGCAGAGTGAGGGCATTAGTGTTGAGATAACCCATTTAGGGTTAAGGGCGAGATGTTGTGCAATGAGTAATGGGTTTGGCTTGTGTGGTGTGTACCGGTGCATAGTTAGGGGGTTTTCGATATTGTATTGAAGGGGATTGGTCATGAGACTATCCTAGGAGGTTGCCTTGGTGTAACAATAGTGTGTTTAATATGTTGTTAAGAGTGGTCTAATGTTTAATAATGTGGGGTCACTTTGGTGTGGTGTTTGTTGTTTGTTGTTTGGTTTGGATAGTGGAACTCTGAGTGAAGCAGTAAGATTGTGTAAAGTGACTGGTGGGCTCCATCAGAGTTGTTTTGACCTTATCGGTCCTTGTGTGTATGGTGTGAAATGTTGGTGTATGTGTTGACTTGAGGGGTTATGGTATTTTAACTTGAGAAGTCCATTTCGGACTCAAATGTGAAGTGAGGATGTGCATGCCACATAGGCATATGTATGATGGGTGAGTTGAGAACCAGAGTACTGTAGGTTAACTTTGAGGAATCCGGAATGATTCAATGAACATGTGAGGTTGTGCATGGAACTCCATTTCGGAGTTGGTGAGGTTGGGCAAGATGTTGGTGTTGATATTAAGTGAGGTGAAGTTGAGTGGTATGTTAGTGTTTGGTTGGTATTTGGGTTGGTTGACATGTAGTCACCTTGGGAATAGGTTAGGATTGAGGGTTGTGTAATTAAACGGTGTCTTGGTATGGCATGTAAGTCCCAATTGGACAGTTGGAAGGTTGTTTTGAGTTGTGGTAACTGGTTTATGATTACGGTTGGTAACTTTGGTCTTATAAGAGCTTTTGTGCCATTATGTGATTAGTGGGTGTAAAATTTCTTCTCTTGTGTTATTGCGTTGCTGGCATTTCGAAAATTTATAGGGATTCTCATATGAAAATTTTGTTTTGGTATTGTGCATCAATGTGAGTGTGATGGGTTTTGTTAGGTGACTGTGTTGTGATTCACCAGAGGAATGCTGATGAATGATTTTGAGGAAAACAAAACTCTTTTTTTTGGTATTGTGGCCTTGGGTACTTTTCTTAAACTAAAATGGCTTTGGGTTGAAACGTAAGTTTGAGGTATAACAAAAAGATGAATCCAACAAATCAAAAATGAAATAAAAAATGGTTTTATAAATAACACCTTTGGTTTTCAGAAAAACAGTTTGGAAATCTCTGAGTTATGTTATGGATAGTTGAAAATGTATTTGAATTGTGATGGTGTAGGTTTGAACACCTTTTGGGGAAAACAAAGTGTTTTGAGACAAATGAGGAAAAATAAAGCATTTTATTTAATTTGAACGGAATATCTTATATCTTGTGTTGAGAAGTTGTGTTCTGATCTAGCTTGAGTTGCAAGTTATATGTTGTATGTCTTTTGCAAGGATTTAGAATTGTCGGGCATTGATATGCCATAACGTTGTTGATTAATCGTGTTTCATTTATGTCTCGAGTTACTAAAGAGTTGACAGGGAGCTTTATATGCAAGGAGTTTTCTTTTCTTTGTGTCCGAGCGCTTGAGTACTTGGTGGTGATTTCGGTGTTGTGGATGGTTCAAGCGTGGTTGACGTCTTTGAGTTCGAGTGGTTGTTGTTGTGGTGGTTATTCTTGTCTCATAGACCACAACGAATTATGTGGGTTGAAGAGGTAACCGTGAGTTGTTCTTAGTATTTTGGGTGTTCGGGTGTCTTTGGGGCCCCAAGGTATTGAACCAAGATCCAGGAATTTATCTCAAATTTGGGTCCAGCTTTGAGTTGGTGGTTGTGCTTCCGGTTGTGATTGAGTTGCCATGTTTCGAACTTACCGTAAATTTCGAGGACGAAATTCCTTAAGGGGGGAAGTTATAGCGATTCTGGTTTAGATCCAACCCATTGATGATTTGAATACGGGTTTCATGGTCTTATAAGGTTGTTCATGTCTTGTTTCTCCTTATTCCTCATTGGGTTTGGTTATTGGGGTGTCTTGATTGCATTTGGAACAGGTTGGTAGCTTGTTTTTCAAAACCATTGTTGCCTAGAATTTTGCCTCTTTGCTCGAGCAGCACTTTCTGCGCTCGAGCGGTCTTTGTGAACTTCCAATAGTTTTGCAGGTTTGTAGATATACTAGGAGTTGTCATTTTTCACTCGAGCGATGCTTTTTGTGCTTGAGCAGTGGTCTTCTATCTGCAAAACTTCTAAGAATTTGTATTCTACACTCGAGCGGTCACTTCCTGTGCTCGAGCGGTCACACTTTGTGTCTAGATGCTCAGGTGACACTTCTTGCGCTAGAGTGGCCTACGCGTACATCAGATCGCAAAATTACCTTTTTGAGTCACTTTTTCATTTCTCTCTCTCTAAACATTTTTAATACCCTAGATCTAGAGCTTCTCTCTCTAAAACTCACCTTCTCTCTACAAATGCACCTAGATCCGTTGATTTCTTCACTCTACTCTATTTGACAAAAAGGTAGAGCACATCGAGAGCTTTCTTTTGATCGGAGCAAAGTTGGTTTTCGATTTCCATGAGGTTTCTCCATTTTCTCTCTCTCTTTGGTCTCCTCTTCGCTTCAAGAGGTAGGGTCTATTTCCTAAACTCAATATGAGTTCAATAGCATATTTGTGACGTTTGTTGTTATTTATATTGGGTAGTCATTTGGCTGATTTTGAAATGTTATTTTGTGGGTTGAGAATTTGTACAAATTGGGAGTTGTTTGGTTGATTTTGCTATTTTGTACAAACTTGCATTTGATTTTCTAAAAGAGAAAAACCCCAATTTATAGAAAAACCCTAAATGACATTGTTTTGGGAGTTGGAATTATTTTTGGTAAGTGGTTTGGTTGGAAAGAGATAGAAAGGGAATGATTGTTGGATTTTGAAACAATGGGTGTTATTACTCTTTCAAAAAAATATGTCTGTATTATTATTTTTTAACTATTGCATTAGAGATAATTGTTTTGGCTATCAGTGGAGGATAGCATTGTTGTGTGTTAGAAATTGCATATGGATTAGGCAAATTGAATTAATTCATATAATGGAGCATGTATTGGATTTTGGAAATTGAAACTGTATGTTGTGGAAAGAGGTTTTGGAAATTCTCACAACATGTTTTGGAATGTTCGCATTGTTTTGGAAAAATAATAGTTTGAATTACATGTATTGTACTATTGAAAAGGGTAACTAAAATGGTGAATCTGAGAAATAAGTATTGTCTCGTTGAAATAAGTTGGCCTGAGTGTCCATGGTGAAAGTCCTAAAAAAACAGTGCGTATACATAGGTGTTGAACTCGTGGACGAAATTTTTGTAAAATGGCAATAGTAGTGCTTGTATAGCCTATGTTTACATAGGTTCCGTTTCCGTAAAAGGTGTATTTGTTTTGGAGATTTACCCATTTTATTTATTATTATGTTGGTTTTGGAACAAGTCGTTTGGAAGCTTTTATTCAGCGATGTAGTCGCATTTGATTTAGCAATGTTTTTGCTGGTTGGTATTGGGATATCTCCATAGTTTTTGGAAAATGAATTTTTTTTTATCAAATGGATGATTTGAACTTCGAAAATGTTTTGATTAAATGTAAGGTTTTGGTTATTGAAAAGTAAGGATTTTATTGAAATTATCAAATGGATTGGAAAATGCATTTGGGCATATCGTATATATGTATTGCATCAGTATCATTTATGCTGGTGGAGCATGTTTAGTTTTTGAAATATCTTCTACTGGGCTTTATGCTCACCCTACATGGCTTAAATGTTTTTCAAGTGTACATGTGTGGATGTGGACCGAGACATGAAGTTGTTCGTGTAGGATGGTTCTATTACTTGTAGGCCAAGGGCCATTTATGTTATTTATTGGTTGTGTGCCATTTTTGTAAGGGTTACACCCTTTGTACATGATGTAAGCCTCAGGGTGTTCAATTTATTTATACCATCAGTGCATGTTTTTAGTTACATGACATCCATTGGACTTAGATGTTGTATCTAGGAATGTATGAAATCAGATAAACACATGTATCGTGTGACTATATTATATACATTGCACGAGAGTTGTTATCTATTGTTTATCATTCGGTGATTTATTCACGTGAGCTAGACCGTGTAAATCCGAGGCGTGACACTAACTTTAAATATTCAAACTTCTAGTAAATTTACTAATATGTTAGATGGTGTCCAATCTATTGCTTGAATATATCGTATCTATTATAAAGCCTCTACTAGTCATGATCCATATGGCTCCCAATACCAAGATGCTCATTACCCATATACTTAACACAGTCATCAACATTGGATACCAAATATATTCAAAAGCTTCCATCAATACTCTCATTTTAAGAAAAGCTGCTTTTGAATATAGTCGGATTCCCAATCAATCACTATGAAAGTCACGCCTCCCCAGCTTTTAAAAAAATTTTAGAAAAGAAGGAAAGAAAAAGAAATAGAACCCGTGAACCTTCATAGCACCAAATAGAGCCCATGTGACTTCACAAGTTACCTTTGGCTTTTCTGGCCCGTGAATTTTTTCCAAGGTGAATAGAGAGGACTTCAAGTCACCTACTTCTCTATAAAAGGAGACCCCCTTAGTCAGAAGAAGGCATTCGAAATATGAGAGATTTCAAAAACTCTCTCAAACTCTTTAGGAGGCCCAGAGTTGGCTGTTGGGCTTCCAAGTCTGACTATTGTGAGAGAAAGTAGGCTTCCTTGAGTGACTGACGCAGTTGGGTTTTACTGACAAGACTTAACCATTGCTGGAGTAGGAGCATAAATATTGATCGAAAATTCTTTTCAAACTTGATCAATAATGTAATGGGCTTTAAATGCTTCCCACCATTTGACAATGCATTTGACTTCCATTAGCAGAAATTAGTTGTTCATTAGTTTTATGATAATATTTAGTAGAGATCAAATCTTCTTGAATACAATTAAGGTCTACACCCGTATCAATTAAGGTGATGACTTCTATTTCATAATCATTAACAATTAGTTTGACTTTTGAATGCCATTTTTGGATATTAATTATGTTAATGATATTTAATCGGTTATTTTCTTTATTATCATCTTCACTATTAGATTTATTAGATCTATTATCAAAGATGATATGGTTTGGATTATGAATATTACTAGATTCATCAAAGGACGTGTCATTATTATTTTGAAAATCATTAAGATTCTTATTAATTTTTAATATCGCAATTTCTTCTTCTAAGGATTTATCTTTATTTTTTAATTCTTTAATAGTTAGTTTGTTTTGGTTAATTTCTTTTTGTAAACCTTGTAAAGTTACTTTTTATGTTTATCTTTTGTAAATCTTTCTAAAGTTGTAGTTAAACTAATAATTGATTTATCTTGATGAGGTTTATTATCTTTGCTGATTGATAAAGATTTTAATTTGTTTGTGTATTTTCTTTTTAATTTTGGATCTCCTAATCTACTAATTAATTCAATTAATGAATCTTCTTCTTATTGTGATTTACTAAGGACATTAACTTGTTTACAGCAAATATCATTGCAACCTAATTCTATTTGATCATCCTCAGTATCATTACTAGGAGAAGGGTAGCCAAAAAGTACCACTATCGTAATTACTAGAAGGGTTACTAGAAGAGCTATTAGATTGATGGGGTTGATCTTGAATATTTTCTAATTTAAAGATTTCAAATATTTTACTTTGATTTTCTTTAGAGATTTGTAATTGATGAAGTTTTTCTTTTACTTTATATTTATTAGAATAATGACTTTTTTTTACCACAATTATAACAAGTGATATTTTGAGTGGATGTTGATTCTTTAAAGTTCTTATTTTTAGATTTCTTATGATATATCTTTTTAGGATTATCGTAATATTTATCAAGTGATTTATCAAATGAATATTTTTTTTGTGTTATTTACTATATGATTTATTTGAAGTTTTAGTTTTACTATGTTTATTATTTTCGACGCGATGGTGCCATAGGAGGTAGACCATATTGTTCACAGAAATTACCTAATTCATATTAATACACATTTTCAATCCTTCTTTTTGTATGGTACTAATTATATCACCATATGTTAGATTGTCATATTCGATGATTCCTGTTGGTTGGCTAAGGACATCTCTAATTTTATGGACAAAAAGATTAGGTAGGCCATTAATAAATTTTTCTTTCCAAAATGATTTGGTACAATCATCTCGAAGAATGACTCTTGATGTAAAGACATCTTTGTACCATCTAAAATCACTTAGTGTTGGGCATGTTCGGTTACTAAGTTGATCATAAATTCGTGAATGAATATTAGTACGTGTTCCTATGAAATGTTTAATTATTGTAAATATTAAAGTATTAATTCCATCAGGTTTACTCATGTCTATTTCTTCATTGAAGGTAGGAAATTCAATTTCATCAACTTGTATTGCATGTTGAATGGTTTTGTGCATATCATTAGTGAGATATTTGTCCCACCATGACTTAAGCATGCCTATAAAACCAGAGGTAATAAGAGAGACTATCTCAAGCTGAGTATGGTCAGGATAATTACTAAGATAGCTATTAGCTACCATAAACATGTAATTTAATTTTTGGAGGATTTGATTTTCACTCAGATCATCAATATTTCATTCATATAATTTTTTAGCAGAAACAGAAAACTGATTATTAATTTTGGTTTCTTCAAATTGAAGATTAGGTGGTGTGGGTTTAGTGTACCAATTTTTAGTAAGAGCAGTAAGATTAATTTTGGGATATATTATTCTATTAAGATTATTTGATTGAAATTGTTGTTCTATGTGACTAATTTCATTATCAGTGAAAGTATCTGATTCGTGATTAGTAATTAAAGGAGGTTGTTGAGTTATGACTGCTATACCTTTTTTTTTTTTTTGGAAGGTTTGGTAATTAATTTGTTAAATATTTGTCCAATTGCATCAACTGTATGGGTATCTTGTGCGACTAAACTCAATTTATTCCTATCACTTGGGAGGTTAATATGTGGTTTTTCAAGAGTTACTAGTTGATGTATGGCTATTTGAGTAATCATCAAAGGTAGTTTCAATTTTATCTAACTATTTACCTATAGTTTTTAAACATTGATTAGTATAATTATTCTGTTCAATAACTTTTTTAATTTCATATTCATCGCTAGGCATTTTAAAAGGAGAAGCATTAATTGTTGATTATTTATGCTCAATTAGGATTGTTTCTAGAGGAGGATGACTTGAAAAAATTATAGTATTAGAGGATGTTTTCCATTTAGTTTTTGTAATAGTATTTACTTTTTGATAATAATTTTCAAGATAATCAAAGAATTTTATGATGCAGATTTTGTTCATAAAGTTATGCCATTTTTTAAGTATTGTCGACTACTGTTTTTCAGTATAGTTATTCATATATTTATGTCTTTTTGAATTATTTTCTTTAGATTTAAAATCATTATATAATTTATTAAAATTGGGTTTAAAGTCTTTACTAATAGTTAATAATTATGGATTAATTGGGGGGAAACGGCTTCATAATCAATTTGGGTTGGTGATGCTTGAGATGTATTATCATTGTCGTGAATATGAGTTTGTGTTAAATAAATTGGCTTACTAATTTGAGATAGGAAGAAATGTCTATACCTTTTAATTTACTTTGATTGGGTTGACTACATATACTATGGCGTGAAGATTGACTACAACTTAAACGATCAAAACTTATTTGGACTGATCCATCATCATATTGTTGGATACGATGTAAATCATCGCTATCATGTTGATTTTTATGATAATAGTTTTCATTGATAGTAAACCATTTTTCTAGAAGAGTTATATCTTTCCAAAGTATGATTTTTGGTACTTTAATATTAACATCAGTAGTACTACCACGTGAATTTTTTTTTTGGACTTCATCAATAATGCAATGGGCTTTAAATGCATCCCACCATTTGACAAAATGTTGTCTAATGACTATGTTATCTTCAATATGATATTGCCATTTGAATATTCAAGGAACTTTATATTTGGACATGAAATGGAGCAATATTAGAAACTGGCTCTTATGTTGACTCAATTTGTAGACTGTGGAGAAATGAGTGACTTGATCCATGAGGTTTGAACGGATGATCTCTGGGATGGCACCATGTTGAGACCACCATCTCAGAAACCAAGAAGGAAATTCTGACTTGAATTGATGATCAAAGGAGAAAAACCAAGAGTGACTATATGTTTCATTTTGATGCAAGAGGACTTTGAACCATTCATCAATATAGTCAAAATAACTATATTGTATCGTATGATTAGGAAGATCTCGTAATAAGAAAAGGAGATCCCATTCATCAAGGGATACAATGTTGTTGTAGACATCCCATTTTTGACGGCCCTTCAGGACTTGGATGTTCTTACAAGTACATCCGATGATGAGTCTGTTTGAACGCCAAGCACTGGAAGTCCTCAGCGGAATGCCACAACTTTGAGCCTTTCAAACCTTGCATCCATTTTGTCTCATTTTTGGACCATGCCTTGGTCTTTCCATCCTGCAATCTCTGGTGGCCTGCCGGCCATCCTTGGAGGCTGTCAGCCATCATTTCTTATCTATCGGCCATTGATGTGCCTTGCCGGCCATCACTGATGGTCGGCTGACCACCAGTATTTTCTGTAGATATTTTATGCCAACTATGCCAGCTGTTTGCACAGATGCTTGGATCTGTCCACACATGGAGGGCTGAATCTCCTTGTATAGATTTCATGTTTTTTATATATAGGGACCCCCTCTCTTATGTTTTGAGGTTAGAAAATTTTAGAGTCATAATTTTCCTCTCTCTCTACAATTCTCTCTCTCTCTCTCTCTCTCTCTCTCTCTCTACAAATTCTCTACACTTTTGCCTAGTTACACTACACTCTTGCCTATACTTCCTTAACCAAACTTGATCACCTTTGAGCTGAGGTTCCTTGGGGTCTTCTTGGACCTTTTGAAGTTGGTTTTGGCTTGACTTGTTGCCTAGAATCACTCTTCTCTTCAAGAGGTATAATAGTTGCTTTGTTAGCTTACTTTGCATACTTGTTTTCCTATCTTTTTCTCCCTATTTTTGAGTTGTTTTTGGGTTATAAAAACTCTATTAAAGTGGGTTGAAATTTGTGGTTTGAAGCCATTTTAAGGTAGGGGTGATTCACCCTTCTTTGTACCTTGTTTGTAAGGCTTTCCCACTTGTGTTTTCCACTTTTAAACTATCTTTTTTCAAGCTTTTAACCATTGAATTTCAAAGCTTTTTCGGTGGTGAAAATCAAGTTTTGAAGTCCAAATTTGGAGGGGTTAGCCTCCTCTCCTTATGTCTTGTTTGCTAGCCTAGTTGGTGCCATGCTTTAGCTTGTTTTGCTAGCTTGTTATAGCTTAATTCCAGTATGTTTTAGCCTCTGATTTAGGCTGTTTTAACTCTGTTTTGGGTTGGTTGTTGTATTTGAGTCTTGAATTGCATAGTTGTAGTGTAATAGTCCTTACAAGCTTGGTGTTTTAAGCCTTTAGACACCATTTGTTTGAGTTGATTGCATGTTTTTGGTGCTTTTCACACTTAATTTTAGCACTAATCATCTCTACAACCTCCCTCCTTTCTTGGCTTTTAATTTTGCTTTGAAAGTGATTTCAAGTCACTTGTTTGCCTAAGTGTGAAATTGAGGTTTCATACTTAATAGTTTAATCCCTTAGGGGGTCCATTACCAACGGTATGATACTTCTTTCATACCTAAAGCAACTTCTGTTTTGAGCTCTCTTTCCATTAGAGGACTTTAATTCACCTTTGGACTTAACTGGATTAAAGAATGATTGGTAAGTTAAAAAAGAGTAATTAAAACTTGGGATTAAAAGTGAGCAAGATAATAACTTGTGTGTTGTGTGTTCAATTGAACGTTAATTGAACATAAGAAAAATTGGGACATTTTATACTCAAAGTGATAAAATGTGTCAAGTTTCCTAGGTCTCCATTGCCCTTGATCATGTATGATAGGGTGATGGTTCTTGTGTGTCTCACTTTGCATTTATTGAACTTGCACATCTTGAGTCACAAGCCATCATGCAATGAATTTGCTTGAGTTGGTGGCTTGTGGCTTAAGTTCACAACTCCTTGGATTTGTTCATGAAAAGAGGGGTGAGTTGTGCAAACAATCTGTGGGAATACCCTATTTTTGCTCTGTTTGTTCTCTGTTGCAGCAAGTTGAACCAATGCATCAGTGGCCGGCAGGTGGCTAGCAAAGCACTATTGATGGCCGGCAGGCCACTTCCATGGTCGGCAGGTGGCCGACAGTCTTTACCAGTGGC
This sequence comes from Camellia japonica, assembly GCA_030407325.1. Taxonomy (NCBI): domain Eukaryota; kingdom Viridiplantae; phylum Streptophyta; class Magnoliopsida; order Ericales; family Theaceae; genus Camellia; species Camellia japonica. Next base: position 141,780,478 of record JAPPVO010000019.1, read on the forward strand.
CGGCTGGCCACTGATGCAAACCTCAGCAGAATGTTGGTAAGGTGGAGCAAAATGGTTGTGGAAGTGTTCAACTCTGCAAACAGAGGCTTTTGGGAGCGAAACGGAGGTCTTTTCAGGTGATATCCGAGCATGTGCATCTTCCATTTCCCGAAGCAAAGTAGTGGCAGAGTAGTTAAATACTTTAATTACTTAGCTTATTTGCATTTGTGTTATAATTTAATTAGCTTACTAGTTAGTTAAATTAAAAGTGTTGTAATAATTAGTTAATTAGTTTAGCTAGTTATCTATTTTGATTTGTAATAATTAGCTTCATTAGCTTAATTAGCTTAATTAGCTTAGCTCTAATTAGTTGCTAGTTAGTTTTGCTTTATTAATTTGGACTCTCTTTCGTGAGAGCAAAATGTATTAATGTGTATGTCTTCCAACCCCACGTCTTTCTGCTTTTTATTTAAATCGCTTTTGATGGTTAGATTAGGGACATATTTCAATTGGCATACCTTGTGTTTGCATCCATTCATCTTGTCTTGCATGCACCAAGGCTCGGCACATCATTCAAATTGCATTGTTGTTTCAATTACTTCGTTGAATATGTGCTTAACCACATGTCATTTAATTGAATCATATGCCATATTAGTAGCCGGGCTTATTAATTGCATTATTGCATGTGTTGCATTAGACATCTTGTATAGTTAGAAATCATGCATATTTTTCTAACTCTTTTGTTTTATCTTAGCTTGGAGTACTATGTGAGTTTTTAATGCTTTAGCATACTTGCATGAGTGTGAGTGATTGCTATGACTTGCATGCTTTCCATGAGGCTAAATGCTTACTTGATAAACTACTTGAATGCCTGTGGATGAAGGCTCGTTATTTGAATTGGAACGATTCAACGAACTTTAAGCCCACTTTGTTGAGTGGCAAATTCACAAACTTTAAGCCCACTTGAGGTGGCAAACATGAAATTGAATTGTTTCAACTTGAGCAAACTAGTCTATACTTGCTTGTGCGCATCACATAGTAAAGCTAGCCTAATAACCGGAACAAGAGCACATAATGTACATAAAAATCATATCATGATTAGTAGAGGCCGATCTTTGATCAGGCGAACGAGGGTACTCAATTCATGACCTTCCCCTCTTGTACCTAAGTTCCCGAGCTGAGGTAACTTTGGTGATGACAAACACGTGGCCTTTGGCACGAGTCATAGGTTTTCTAAATTTCCCCAAAATAAATATTTAAGTGGCGACTCTATATCTGGCAAAGCAATCCAATTTTGGCATGCATTTTTTTATTCAAAATCAATTTTCCAAAATGATTTGCCAAATTTAGACTCTTTGGTGTTTATCAATTTCACGTTGCACTTGTAAGATTAGATTCAGAACCGCAGGAGTCCGAACTGTAGGGCTTTCTTTTCAAACCTTCCGAGAGGGGGCGCGAAAAATGGCGAGTTACAGTTATGTATATACAAAGAATGGTAAATGATTTTACTGGTATTGACTTTGTCATAAATAGGTTTAATGACTATAGACTTATGATGGAAGAGAATATCTTTGTAGAAGGTAATTGACTTGTCTGGATAAGATGGAATGAAATGCCAATTAGGAGGGAAATAGATTTTGACTAAGTCAATGACATTATGACTATTTTTGTGGACTGGTTCTTTGTAGAAAAGTTTGGTTGCTTGAGGTTTAAGAAGATAATTTGTTCTTGATGTTGGCCGGTATGGATATTAGAAGGCATGAGTGTAATTGACTGGGAAGCAAAGGGGTCAATGGCAAGAGTAGAGGTGTAACTAGGTTTGGAAATAGTACCAAGAATTCAGTATCTGTTGACTAGATTAATTGGGGTGCAACAATGGGTTGACTGGTTAGATATAGGAATTATTATTATCATTTTAAATGTATAGAAATTAAAACAGAGACGATTTAATCAAAAATAACTCATCAATCAATGGCTCTGATACTAAAGGGAAACCTTCTAACTACTCAAAGTAAATTAAAAGGTATAGACACTTCTTCCTCATCTCAAATTAGTAAGCCAGTTTATTCAACACAAACTCATATTCATGACAATGATAATGGTAAATAATTTTGCGATAGTGGGTGATATGTACTCTGATATAATTATTATTTATTTAACTTAAACAAATCTTCCTTTTGGGCCCAAATAAAGAAAATATTTAATTTCAACCCGTCCAAGCACTGGACCCAACACAAACTATAAAAGCTTGAACTTTTCAATTTCATCTTACTTCAGCTTTTCCTTTCCTACTTCGCAATCCTTACACCAAAGCTTCAATCACTTTAAACCCTAAACAAATGGCTCCAAAAAATTGCAAGGCTGATAAAGAAGATGAACACAATGAAGGTCTTCTTCGATTCCCAAACTCCATTAGAGAACATATCTCTTCTTTGAAACTGGACGTCACTTTACTCCTAAGTACTACCACTGTTGCTAAAGCAACCTTAGACCCTAAACTAACTCATCATTCTCCTATACTCCTCCCAAGTTCTAGTTCATGCAAATAGGTACATAACGCGAGATTAACACGCATAAATGACGTGATATGCATATGCATGAAGTGTCGGGTGTTACATAACCTCTCCTAAGAGGATTTGATTCTCCTCAAGTGATTGGTTTGCCATAGCCTGTCTTAATTGTGCAACCAAAACTCCTGTGGGGATTTTAGCATGGCCACTTGTTTAGTCTTGTGTGCTCAATACTTGGTCACTCATTTGGCCTTTTGGAGCCACTACATGGCTCACATGTTGAGCACTACCTCCATCAACTAAGACCAAATCCTAGTCTACTTTTTCCTCTTCGAACTCAACCAACCTCTTCTCTGAATGCCTGTCAATCTATTTCTTTGCCATAACCATTGTTCCAAATTATGATGTGGTCCCACTGGGCGTACCAAAAATTGTTAGTAAATATTATGCTAACTTCCAATCGACATGAACTAAACAATAATTCACACAAATAATTCAACAAACAAATCAAGCGACTGTGTTTTTAGATCAAATTGCCTTGAAAGTGCAAGGGCTTCTTTGGAACAAACTACAATTGACAAGAGGAATGGAGTAAACAAAGTAAACACAAGGTAATTTCATAATAAAACTACCAAAGTTCACAAAGTTACAAAGTACACTTTATAGAGCAACTACTCCTAAGTTATAGAACTACTCCTAAGCCTAAATGTTAAGTGTTGTTGAGTTGTTGATGTCCCTTTATCATTGGCAACTCTTGCTTTTATACTTTCCCATTTTTCTCTGGCCCATAACTACATGATCTCTCTAAATCCTACAACTGCCACTTCATAATTGCTGCAACTGCTCCTTTATTCCCCAACCCTCAAACTTCACCAATTCTTCTTCTCTGCCTATCGAACCATCTTTCTTTCTTGTTGCCACATGTTCCTCAACTCCTTTGGTCCCTCATCGACAGAGCGAAGTCCTCATCTTGCATCTGGTCCCTTTTGCAAGTGGCTTACTAAGCCTATGACTTAGCTTAATAATTTCTCCACCATCTGTGCCATCCTGTGCACGTGTCTAACTCTTCCAATGCCACTTGTCCTTTTGACTTATGTAACACTTCTATTTTGACCTTGCCATATGTCATCATCTAACTGATCAACCTGTTGACAGGAACTCAACAAAAATGAGTGCAAACACCTCAACAACATGTTTAATGGAAGATTAGTTCCACCTTTAATTTTAGTTTCATGAAGGGATATTATCACATGTTTAAATCTCTTATGTAACTCCATGCAATCAAATAAAAAATATAAAATAATTTAAGATCAATATAGTCATTTTACTTTCTATTTGAGATAATATGGTCTTTTTATTTAGGGCACTCGGTCCATAAATCTAATTTTGAATTTTCTTTGTCCAAAGGTCCACACTGTAAAATACTTTGTCCATAAGAACAAGCTCTAGTAAAATGACCAAACTACCCATGTATATATATGTATATTTTTCTCAAATCAAACCCTAAACAACCTCTCTATTCTCTCTCTCTTCTCTTCGATCTAGGGTTTTCTCCTCTCATTCCGCTACCGTTGCAACCACCGCCGGTGGCAATCACCAAAACTCAACCCTGAATCACCTTCTCTCTCATCTTCTCTTGTTTTATTTTTGAATCTCTCGTCCGCCACTGCTCTTCCATCGCCTTTCTCCAGTATTGTAGATCGTAAGATCTAGGTCTCCTATTCGATGTCTCGGCCAACGTCGTCTCCTCATCGCTGGTTATGGCGGCGGCGACATATATTCTAGACCACATCTTTCTTTCCAAAACCCCCTTTACCACTATTGATTTCTTCCGGTTCTAAAACTTCGATTAGTCTCTCTTCAATGTTCTTCTCTCTTCTATTAATTGAACCGGAACGGTGCTTGTACTTTCAATGCTTGTCGAATGAGGGTGTTGACAAGTTTAATAGCTTGGGTTATGGCCCAGTCGTCAAGTAAAATGGCTTCCAACGTTCCTACCATCATTGAGGTTGATTTGGGGATCGAAACTACCTGATCTACATCGGATCTGGACTCTTTGATTAGCCTGATCTTCTTCAAAGGTATTCACTTTCTCACTCTTATCTTTGTCCACTTCCTACTTGATTTTCATTTCTCTATCTATACATATATATGTATATCTAATTAGGTATATATTTGATAATTAATCATGGCTTCACACTATGGACCTACGTTGAATGGCTATTCCTTCTATATGATGTTCTAGGGATGAATCGGTTAATGCAATTGAAGCTTGTTTATTTGGTATCATTGTGTTCAATCTCCTAGTTCCATTCCATCTAGTTGAAAAGGAACAAAAGTTAAAAAGAAGAAGAAAAATGAAACAAAAATAAACTGAAATGAGACCAACCCAGATGACAACATAGAGGAAAAGAGTGTAAATCAGTCAATTTACAGCTTCAAGAGCCTTTTATTGCATGGAGGGTTTGTATATGATTCTTGGTTCAGCTATGTTTCAAATCAAGTAAAGTCCCAAAATATCCACAAACCAACCATTGTTGATTAATCTGAAATTGGATTGAATTTTGATAAATTGCAGTGTTGGGATGAGGAAGATTGATGAAGAAATGTTAAATTTTTTATTTTATAAGTTGTTGTTCAATTGTGCATTTCGCGAATCTGGAGATCAATTCAAATATATATATATATATATATGTATTTTGGTGCCAATTCTTGATTGATGATAATGATGATGATGACGACGACAAAACAGATTACAACAGATAAGGGGAAAGAGAGAAATTGAGAAGAGCGAGATTTAATTAGATAGAAAAAAAAAATTAAATAGATAGGGTTTGGTTTGGCTAAATTATTTGGTTTGGCTTTGTATTTCAACAAATAGAAAAAATAAGATAAAAAAATTAAACAGATAGAAGAATTTCAAGAAAAAAAATTGAACAAATAAGCAAATTTGGACAGATATTTGAATAAATAGTTAAAAATTTTGAACAGATAGATATAAATTTGAATAGACAGTCAAAAAATTTGAATCGATATATATAAATTTGAACAAATAGTCAAAAAAAAAAATTAAATAGGTTGTCAAAAAAAGTCAGCAGATAAATTGAGGGATAAAATTGAAAAAAAAAATGTCCTTCAAAAGAACAAAATGACTTCTCACCAAACTATTTTATAAATGGCAGATCTCTCACTAACAAAAAGTATTCATTGAACCTAATGTCTTATACAATTGTTAGATTGGATTTTTAAATAATTTTCTCTTTTATTTCTTATTTTGAAGTCAGTTTTAATAAACAAAATAAATAAATAAGAAGTAAAGGTTTAGCTTTTTTTTAAATTGGAGAAATGAAATTGAGTTAAAATTAATAATAAAAAAATATATTAATAGTTTCATCTACTAAAGGTTAACTTGTAAGGAAATTTTTAAATGTTTTCATATACTTTGTATTTTTAACCAAAAATATATTTTTTTTAATTTTATTTTTTATGACACATTAATACAATATGAACCATATATAAATTCAAAATGAGATGAAACGAGATGGTGAACAAAATCCGATTGAATTAGTATTAGTGAAATTTTTAGTAGGCTATGAAGCCATAGGCCTTAACCCAAATTTCACAAGGCATAATGGCCACACAATTGTGTATATGATTTAAATGGCTTGATAGACAAGTAATTGGAACTTGAGAAATGTAATTGGCAAAAGTAAACTTTATTAATCAAGTAATGTAGTACACTACAATCGAAAGAAACAAAGTACAATAATTGAACTACATTATTCCGAGTCTAAGCCATTTGTGGATTGGGCAAAAGGTCCATCTTTCTATCTTCATTCTTCCTTTTATAGTTATCCAAGCTGTTAATTAGCAACTGCAAGGCATAACTGCTTCTCAGGGCAGTTCCTCACTCATATCCAAATCATGGGTCAAGCATAACTGCTATTTGAGTTTGCCATTCTGCCATTCTTCTAGCATAACTGCTCTTAACTACTTTTTCCTTTCCATTTCACTATGTGTTTTTAATTCAAGCAATTGGTTTTAACTGCGGTGTGTGATAAAATCTGATCTGACCACACCTAATTAATAAGATCTTCTTCTCCTAAAAATCTAGAAATAAAGTTGATGAATACTCATAGATTCTCATCTATAAAATCAAGGTTAGTACTGTCCCAATTAGATGTTAACTAGGAGGGCACTCCGATGATAAAACTAGTGACGATCTCAAGAAATCTAAAGCACAATAAACTTAGTGCACAAAATCTCATGTTCTTCTACATATGGTGCCTTGCCTCTGCCTATGAGTCTCTTTCATCATGGACTCTAGGACTCATTTTCATTCAGGATTACCCTCTCCTAGTTCAAATGAGACAAATCTCTGTGAAGAGTTTTATCCCTAAATGTCCTAGGAGTCATAGTTCAGTAGGTTTCATCTACCTTGTCTGAATATCTCAACTAAGATGTGGACCATGACTACACCTCGGCCAATCATTCCCGGTCACATAACTTAGCAGTCTAGGGTCATGCCATGTGGCGTAATTAAAAAATACATCCCCACAATTTGATCATCGATGTGTTCTTTTCACGAAGAGTCATGTGTCATTTGCCAATTATGCTATTCTGTGTGAGAAAAACGAGTACAAACAATTAGTCTTGAGATAATTCTAACATAAATTTGAAATAACAACAAAAATACAATTAACATGATATGATTCCTATCCTACCTACATTGCATTGGACTTGTTTGATGTACTTTCTTATAAATTAAAAGTTATTGATCAAAAAGTAAAGGTTAAAACCACCCCTTCATATGTTTTCCAATAATCAATTGTTACTTATTTAAATTATTTATGTTTTATAATCTATAATCAGAATATACACCAAGTACTTTAACTATAAATTTTTAAAATAAATAAATAAAATAAATAAACTATATGCAACAATAAATGGGGTTATTATTGTGCGAGCAATACTAAGGACCACAAAAATTACCAAAAATTATATATAACAGTTATGGATGTGAAACTCATACACATGTAAATATAGTATAAAATTTTTGATTTCTCTAACCTATATAATGGTGTTGCAATTACTTGGGCTTGGGTTTCGTATTGACACTGACACCATCTTTCTACTAACCTACAAATCATAAGGATGGTCCATGTCTATAAATGAGTGGATTGGGTTGGAATTTTACACGTGTGAAAAAGATATTGGGCCATTGAAAGCCTCTTTTCCCAATTTATTTATTTTTTTTTAGGAAACAAAAAGTGAATATCATTAATGTAAATCGAAATTGTACAAAGTACATCAAACATACATCAATACAAACTATGGTTGATTGCATCAAAGTTAGAAATCACATTTCAATTATAAACTTTAGCGGTAACTCATGCTATGTTTAGAATTTTATAATTTAAAGTGAGTCATTATAATTTTCTTGTGACAAACAACAAATTTCATATTGATTTTATATTGTGCAGAAACATATATCAACAATTCATAATTTATGAAATTAAGAAAACAATCAAAACTATTAGCGGAAGGATCATGCTATAAGAAAAGAATTTTTAAAAAATTCAATAAAGAGTAATATCATGTATAAATTTTGAATAATTTTGAAAAGTTAAATATGTTAAAGATTTTTTTTAGTATTAAAAGATATTTTAACTAATGAAATAATGTCTTTTAAATATTTTAAGGACTTTTTATTATAGAAAATGTCAATTTTTTATGTCTATATAGATAGCAAGTTTTATTTTGGAAAGTAGTGTTTTTATTTTTGGATACAAAATTACCTAATTTCATTCAGAGAGTACGGAAATTTAGCTCCTCCCAAGGTCAATGGCCACGGCGATGGAATGAGGGGCTTAGGGGTGCTGTGGCCCCTTCAAAGCGGATCCTCTTCTTAATTTTTCTATTTGATTTCTTATTTATTAGATTATTGGGCTTATTTTTAGGCCTAATTTTGATAATCCGAACCGTTCACATTTTAAGATTTGTTGAGTATATAATACATGTAAAAAATCAAGTTGATCGGATATCAGAAAGTATGTGTTCGGAAAACTATTTATTAAATTTTTTTAAAAACTAGTTTTTAGTTAGATGATCCGAACACATAGTTTCTGATATCCGATTAACTTGACTTTTTATAGGTATAATATATTTAATAAATCTTAAAATATAAACAGTTCAAATCATCAAAATTTTGAGCCTAATAACTCAACAAATAGAAAATCAATGTAAAAAATTAAGGAGGGGATCTTGATTCCTTCAAAGCGTCCACAAACTCCATTAATTTATGTTTAATAGCTGCTAACTTGGTGGAGTGAGAAGGGATGGCCCCTGCAAGGATTCCATCATCCACCTGAAAAGTGGCCCCACAAGTTCATATAGCTTCAAAAATTTGTAAATAATAAAAAAAATTAAATTTGAAGAAAATTTTGGAGAGTTTGTAAGGTATTTTAATGTTGTAATTTTATTATGATTTATTTATATAGTGAAGTTTGTAATATTTTATGCTTAAATTTTATTTAATTATATGAGGGGTGATAAATAATTATTAATGTGGAACAACTTATAAAAAGCCAAAAATGATGGCTCCAATAATAAAAGTATGATAAAATTCCTCCTCATTCAAAAGACAAAAACTTAAAAATTCTCATTTTCCGAAGACCCTCAATAATAAAGCTTTAAAAAAAAAAATCATTGTCCAAAAATCTAATTAAAAGATTTATTTTTTTTCAAATAATAATAAATATTGTGCAAAATCTTAAGATTAATTATAAAAATTAGAGAGGAAATTGTATTTTACATTAAAATTTTATAATAATTTAAATGTAAGAAAATGTTTCTCGTTAAGATTTCGCATTAAATCTTTTGTTGAGCCGCCCCTATTCAAGTGAATAATATTCTTATTTTGTATAGCTATAAAAGCGTATCTTTTGATATACTTATGTATAATGATTTAGCTATTAATAAAAGAATTAAAATTTAATTGTGAAATTTGAATGTTGCCCTTTCTAACTAAAATTCCTGCGTTCGCCACTGCTTAGTCTTCCTCTCGAATCTCCCAATAGTCATGGTGGACCTTGCCACTATTGCAGTGATGATGTTGGTCATGATCATGACTACTTGACCGACAATGATGTATAGTAAATAATCGAGTTGATGTTATTCTAGGTCATGACACTTTTGAACTGCATAAATAACTTCAAATTTGCATATGTTGCAAAGAGAAATAAAATAATATTCAGAGAATGAGTAAGGAAGTATTTGATAACCTGATTCAGCACTTAAAACTAAATATATTAAGTGATAATAAATTAAGTCTGTTTGATAACCATAATTGATATAACTTTGTTAGCACCATAAATCTGCAATTTTATTATTTATTATTTAATATAATTGCAGGACATGTGAAACCTTCCTACTCATTTGGAGGTTATAAGAAGTTATGAAATGTAGAAAAATGATGGAGAACAAGTGGAGAACATGGAGCATGAAGTGGAGGTTGAAGGAAGTTATGAAAGATCATGGAGTATGAAATGGAGGAGATGGAAGAGTGGGTAGTTTTAGGTAATTTTTTCCTACAAATGTTTGCCTATAAATAGTCATTCATAGTTATATTGTAAGAGATCCAGAATTCAAATCAAAGATAATTGATTTCTATTTTTCTTGTCATTTATATTTCCTGCGCTTAATTTTCTGCACTTTATTTTGTACACTTCATTTTCGAAGCATAGAAGTAGAGGTAAGTTCTTTGCACTTTATTTTATGCACTTCATCTTCAAAGCATAGGAGTATAGATAAATTAATGGTTAGTTTGATTGTTCACTCAATCATTTTTCTTCGTCTCTCTCTTTCTTCTTTTAATTTTTCTTTTCTTTACACTTGGCAATTTTGAAATCCTCTTCATTGAGACAAAAGAACCGTTAATGCAATTGCTTGATAATTGGCTTGAAATTAATCTATAAGGCTTTTTCAATCCCTGCTGGCACGCTCGCATTTATGATATTTTCCTTCGTAGGAAAAATAAGTCAACAATTTTTGGCAGGCCCAGTGGGACATCAAGTGTAAGAAATGAAAAATGAATTGAATTTGTCCATTTCAAATAGCCTAAATGAAATATTTTGGTTTAAACAAAAAATTTTGGATCTTCAAGAAGAGATCCATTTTCTTGATGAAACAAATTTCCATCTATTACAATGTTATTTGGTGGAAGAAAAAAGACACGATTTAATTGGAGAAATTCATAAACTTAATATGGAAGTTCGCTAATGGAATGATGAGTTGTCAACTCTCACTACCAAGTCTTTAACCGAGGCTTTAATGGCCGGAATTGGTGAATTTTTTCACAATTCTTTCAGTGTTGAAAATGGCAAAAGGAAAGAGTTGATTTCGTCAATGGGTTCATTTGGGAAGTGGGTTGGCTTTTTGGTTTTTTTTTTTTGGCTATTTTAGCCTGGGGCTAAAAAGCCTGGTTTGAGAAGGGCTTTTGGTGCTTTTGGCTTTTTTGACTTTTTTGACTTTCTTGTGAGAGAAAGAATATAATGATTATGGGTTAGATGTGATGTTTTGTCTTATTGGGCTAAAAAGCCTATTTTATTTTTTGTGGCTAAAATAGCCAAAAAAGCCCCAAGTTGGGCTTCCCAAATGAAGCCAATGGCTTAGGGGGTTAAAAAATCTATTTTTAAAGAGCCAACTTATGAAAATAACATGGCTAAAAAGCATGTTGTTGAGCCAAATATTGTTAAAAATGATGTTCCATATAAGGCCTGGGGGGTTCAAAAACCTATTCTTAGAAAGTCAAGCCATGGAAATAATATATCTACGGAGGATTTTCATTAGCCATTAATGGCTAAAATAAAAAAAGCAGTCCCATTTGTCAATGAATGATGAAAGTTATTTGGCCAAAAAACATATTCTGAAGTCAAACATGGCTAAGAATGATGAACAATTTTTAATGTTCATGAATTTGAATTTTTTGAAATTTTTCAACTTGTCAAAAAGTATGAATTTTCATGGTTACACTATATCATGACTTTTGTTGTTCAAAATCCATTTTGGATTTGTGGATCACATCAAACATTGACTTTGATGGAATGGCTAACAAATAATATTTCGTTATTGCAATATATTAGGCCAAAAATATAGTTATTAGTTGATCCATAAAACCATCACCATTTGGTTTTGTGGTTACCTTCGAAGCATGTCCCAAGACACTTCGAAACATGTTATTAAGAACATGTGAAGGTTGTTAAACCTCTTTTCAAAGGATAAATGGTCGTACTTTTATATGTATTCATTGAAATATCATTTTATAGTCACTAATGACTAGTTAAAATACCAAAATAATTTCATAGTAATCCAACTCTTGGGATTTGGTTTGAAGAGATGTCGTGAGCACTTTCGAAGGACGACTTTGATCCTTTAGTAACATATGTGACTTTCGAATGGTGGTTTTGTCGTTAATAAATACCTTCGAAATGTAACATGGGACAAGAAAGCTTTCGAAATGTGTACATCCATTCAATTATATGTAAAATGAAAATTAATTAATTGTCAAATAATGCCTATTTTTGCAATGATAATTAGTGGCTTCGCTGATAAACATTTTTATAGTCATTTGTTACATGAAAATGTAACTAGTATTTTACAAATGTTGGTTAAAAGAACAATGGTTTTGGTGTCTTTGGAGAGTTAATAATTGGTTTGAAGTACAAAATTAATATTTTCATTAATTATGTGTGAACCAGAATATATGAAATTTGAATAACCACAATGTTGGTCAAAAGTTGCTTCGAAAGCCCTTTTACTATAATTTTGTTAACTTCGAATCACTCCAATCAACAACAGCTTCGAAAAAACAATAATGGTGGTTGTGAACCTTCGAAGCTTTGCCGAGTATTTCCAATGATGTAATTCGTCTTTTGTCGGCACCTTCGACCTTCGAAGGATGATTTTGGTCCTCTATACCACCTTCGAAGCTTGTTACTAGTCCATAATAGCTAGCGTGTGTAACAACTTATTAAGATGAATCATGAAAATATGAGGTTCTTAATGATTCTAAGTGCAAACAACATCAACCTACTTTAAAAGGTTTCAAGTTTTCCAAGTGTTTGAAATACGAGTAAAACAAAATTGTTTCAAAGGATTGATGTTGATTCGAAGCACATATGTAATATCCCTTCAAGGCATATATATAATTCGAGACATTTAGTCATAATTTCATGCTCATTCGAAACACTTTATTGGTGCTATTATATCATTCGAAGCACTTTGTTGATATTATTCAAAGCACTTTATTGCTTAAATTACTCATGTGCTTGGTTTGTCCCTTCAAAAATTCAAGTAAATATCATTTTTAATGGCCGCGGGCGGTAATGTTGGCACCATAAATTTGTAATTTTATTATTTATTATTTATATAATTGCAGGACATATGGCACCCTCTTACTCATTTGAAGGTTATGAGAAGTTATGAAATGGGAAAAAATGATGGAAAACAAAGTGGAGAACATGGAGCGTGAAGTGGAGGTTGAAGGAAGTTATGGAAGATCATGGAGTATGAAATTGAGGAGATAGAAGAATGGATAGTTTTATGTAATTTTTTATTACAAATGTTTGCCTATAAATAGCCATTCATGGCTACATCGTAAGAGAGCCATCAAACTCAAATCAAAGACAACTGATTTCTATTTTTCTTGTTATTTATATATCTTGCACTTAATTTTCTGCACTTTATTTTATACACTTCATTTTTGAAGCATAGGAGTAAAGGTTAATTTTCTGCACTTTATTTTATGCACTTCCTTTTCGAAGCATAGAAGTAGAGGTAAATTACTGGTTAGTTTGATTGTTCACTCAATCACCCTGATTGTTCACTCAATCATCTTTCTCCGTCTCCCTCATTCTTCTTTTAATTTTGCTTTTCTCTACACTTGGCAATTTTGCAGTCCTCTTCATTGAGGCAAAAGAACTATCAACACGATCGCTTGATAATTGGCTTAGATTTAATTTGTAAGGATTTTTCAATCTTTGCTAGCACGCTCACATTTATGGTATTTTCCTTCGTAGAAAAATAAACCAACGCACTTAAAATTTTAAGTTCCTCCTAAAATGTAGGCTAAAACTTAAATAAAATTTAACTCATATGAAACTTACTTAATTCTGAGGAATTTATAAATGTTAAATATAAATATCGACATACACTATTATAAACTCACTATCACTACTACTACCACTACTACCACCACTACCATCAATGCTATCACTACCACCATCAACACCACCTTCATCACCATTGTTATTATTGTCATGAGCACTATCACCATTTTACTCCCACTATCATCGTTATCATTGCCGCTACCGCTACCGCTACCACCACCACCATGCCACCGCTACCACTACCACCTCCACCATCACATTGTCACTATCACCATCACAATATAAAAATTGTAATATATAATTTGAAAATAATAAATTTCAAATTTAATCTTATACATATCAAACAACTTATTTTTAATTCAGTACTTCAATTTTTATCAAATAGTTTTTTACCATAAAAAAATTAATATTCAATTTTCAATATTTAATTTTAAATTTTTAAATTTTAATTTTCAATTTTATCAAACACCACCAAAGGAAATGATGGTTGAAACCACAACTTTCATGGCTAGTCAAATGTGTAAGGAAAAAAATTTATAAAAAAAAAAATGAAAAATGAAAAAAAGAAAAGAAAAGAAAAAGTTTAATTGATTGCATGATTGAATAGAAAACACAATGGTAGAACAAGAAGGAAGAGATTATAATATATATATATATATATATATATATAAAATAGTATAGATGTGATAGAGGGAGAGAAAAATTAGGAGTGAATCCTATGATTTATTCAAAATAAAGATTTAAATACAGATATTTTTGGTTGATATATATTAACAAATCATATTCTTATTTAAATTTTATTGTTTCAAAATTTTTAATTTTTAATATACGTAAGAGAGTGAGATAAAAATATGAGTAAATCTTGTAATCTATTCAAAATAAAATTTTAAATACAAATGCTTTTGATTGATATAAATTAACAAATCATATCGTTATTCCAAGAAGTACCACGTCAAAGAGAGAATTCATGAGATATTAGTATTGAAGTTTTTGTAAACTTTTGAGGACATACTACATTTGTTTACATATATGATATTATATAGATAGATAGATAGATCGATAGATGGCCATAAGACAACACCAACTATTGGCAGCATACCAATTTATGAATTTGGATCCTCTACAATGCATTCTTCATAGTGTAATTTATAGTATTTTAAAATAAAGGAGCAAACTTTAAATCTCAACCCTTAGGTCTTCTCTTTTTTCTTTTTTCTCTTTTTGACATAGTGTGTTATCATTCAAAACACTAGAAGTTACACTAGTGAGGATCTGAATTTCCAATTTGTAACCATATTATTGTCACAAGTGTAAAACTATATATGTTAGGGCGAGCAAAGACAGGGATAGACATATAAATTTAATCTTGAGGGAGCAAATGTATATACATATAGTATTGAACATGTAAAACATAATATTAATTTTTAATCAGGACAAAATATAATAAAAATGTCACAAAACTGTATCATTGGATATTTCTACTCAATACATACAGTTACAAGACTATTATCATTATACAATAGGATATGCGACCAAATGACATGCTAAAAAATTATTATCCATCTTATTTTCATCAATACTTGTTGTGCCCAAGGCCCAAAAACAAACACAAACAAGCAACTAAACAATAGCACACAAAGATTTACGTGGTTCGGCAGATCGCACTACAAGAAAAGAGGGCAAAAAACGCGGAAGTATTCGTGACGGCTCGATCCCCGTCGCAAAAAATGGTCTTTTGTGACGGCAAAATAAACCGTCGCAAAAAAGAGTTTTAGCGACGGCGTTTAACCGTCGATAATAAAACTGCACGGGCGGGTATTAAAATGAGGAACTATTAGCGACGGCGTGTTGGACCGTCGGGAAAAAAAAAATGTTTGAGACGGCAAAAGTTTGCTGTCACAAATACTTGACCATTTGCGACGGCAAATGTCCGTCGCGAAAAAAGGATTATTAAAACGGCGTCGTTTATTAATTATTTTTGTATCATTTGCGACGGTGTAAACCTTCCCGTCGCAAAAAGTAAAAACCAATTTTCCCCCCTCTTCCCTTTCATCTTGCCGCTCAGTTCGATCGAAATCCCTAAAATTGTTTTGAAGCACGAAATCCCTAAAATCCCTAAAATTGTCCGATCGAAATCCCTTTCATCTTGCCGCTCAATTTTCCCCCAAAATCCCCAAACGAGCGACGGGCGACGAACGGCGAAGGGCTAGCGGTGGTGCTTCGACGACGACAGCTACTCAGGTATGCTCTCTCTCTCTCTCTCTCTCTCTCTGTATATATATATATATATATATGTATGTATGTATTAGCTGTTCAAAAATAAATAAATAAAATATACATGAATATAAATTATTTGCCTATATATGTATGTATCCCCAAAAAGTTTCATTATTTTTTCATTTTAATTTTTTAGGTTGTGTTTAGATTATAAATTTGGATAAAAATTCAGAAATGAAAAAGAAAAAAATATATATGAAAAATATGTAAAATGTAATTATATTTTTTCTTCCAAACAGAGAAAAATGCATTCCTTTAGCCATTGGAGAAAATAGAAGGATCCAAGAGGCGAGTAAAGCTTAGGAGGTCTTAATTTTCTTCCAAACGTAACTTTTGAGAGGGAATAGAGAAAAACACGCGTGGAAGAGGGAAAACCTTGACCTGTATGATAAAAACAAAATTACCATCATAATCGTAGTAAGATAAAATGAAATTGTAGAATTGAAAAGAAATTTATTATCAATTTTTTATTGCATAAATTTTTTTTAATCAAATTCTTTGTTTACTACAAAAGGATAGTATGTTGGCAATTTTTTGATAACAAAATGTGAGGTAATGGAGTGGGGGTTAGTCACTTTGTAGTTAGTTGATTAGAGCGACAAACTTCAGTAAAAATCATTTGTGTATTCATAGCATAGAATGCATCTCGGATTTAAAGATTGATTACTACACTTGGTATGCACTTGAATTGATTAATGAGTAAAATACACTTATAATATGATTAAAATAATTGATCATTGGCTTAACTCAATTGTCCACCCTTGTATACTTTTAACTGAGAAGTTAGGGGTCAATTTTTGTCAAAGATAAAGACTGATAATTTATTTCCCATTATGGGGCTATTTTTTGTTGGACTTGTTCTTATAGTGTTTATCGCTGTGTCATTCTGTTATTAGATTATGATTGTCCAAATAAATGTAATTCTCCTTATATAGTTATAATCTCCTACCAATTGGGGAAAAAAATGTGCATAATTAAATTACCTTTTCTTATTTGCAATTGGAAGCCCCCCAAAGCCCTCCAAAATCTGGACTAGTTTGAGTGTTTTTAATCTGTTGGATATCAAGCCTAATGCAATAAAGTGGATCGTTTTAAGGACTTAAAAAAAAAAAAGATTGTATTTTGGTTTTCATTTTTGTTTTTCTTCTAAAAAATTTGAAAATTCATTAACTTTGTTTTTCAAACTAACTTTGTTTAATCGTCCTTATTACAAATATATTGCATACATATCCTGGCAAACATGTGTCTCGGGACTTACAATTGAGTTCAAATGTGTTTAAAAATTCATTATTCTCGGTTAGTAAAAGCAAGTGTAATTCAACCTCGTCATGTCAATCTCATTCCCCCTCCCCCCCAAATTCTATCAAACCATCACCAATCATGAAAATTTTGATCAGACAAAAATTTTGAGTGAAAAATTCATTTGATATGAAGCACTTAAATAGTAACCTCAAAAATTTTATGCTTTGACTAAAATTTTCATTTCTTATGAAGCACTTTAGTAACTAATTCAAAATTTTACCTGAGTTTTTTTAAAAAAGGTGTGGTATAGGTTTGAGTTTGCTAAAAGGATCTCTTGATTTTGGGTAATAAAAAAAAAAGAGTAGAATTTAATTTTGAATAGGTTTGAGTTAAAGAGCATAGATGAGTTTTGAGTATTTTTTAGACAAACTTAAATAGATGAGTTTTGAGTATTTTTTTGAATAGGTTTGAGTTAAAGGTATTATATTTAGAGTTACTTTGATGAGATATTTTGTGGATGTGTACAGATGATGGATAAGAGTTGGATTGATTTGCCAAATAGGATGTCGAGCGAATACATTAATGGGATTGATGAATTCCTTGTGTTTGCCTACACCAATAGGGTTGAAGGTTCGATGATCAGTTGTCCGTGTAGGAAGTGCAAGAATCGATACTATTTTGTACGAGAGGGTGTACGGGAGCATCTGATTTTGAATGGTTTTTTAAAAAAATACAAACATTGGATTAATCATAGGGAATCTTACGTATCTCTGCATGGTAATCGAGAGAATGAAACATTAGTTAATTTAGACAATGGGGATGATATGATTGGAATGATACAAGGGGCTATGGGAAATCCACATGCCGGTACAAGTGTTGAGGGTAATGAACCACAGGGGCCTGATCCCCATGCATCTGAACCCCAGCTCGGTCCAAATGCAGAGACTGCAACGTATTTCAAACTTCTTCAAGATGCACAAAGTGAATTGTATCCGGGTTGTCAGAAGTTCACATCTTTGTCATTCATTGTTCGACTTTTACATTTGAAGGTGCTTAATCAGTGGACAGACAAGTCTGTTGACATGTTGCTTGAGTTATTGAATGAGGCATTCCCGTTGGGTGTGAAACTCCCGGACTCATATTATAAAGCTCAAAAGGTCACAACAGATTTGGGCTTCACGTATGAGACGTGGGATGCATGTCACAACAGTTGCATGTTGTTTCGAAACGAGGACGCCAATCTTGATAAATGTGTCATATGCAACAGTTCTAGATGGAAATCAAATGGTGATGGTGGTTCAAATGGTCCTAACAAAGGTGGCAAACGAATAGCTGCAAAACAGTTGAGGTATTTTCCTTTAAAGCCAAGGTTGCAGAGGTTGTTTATGTCATCCAAGACGGCCAAGTTAATGAGATGGCATGCAGAGGAACGAACTGATGATGGTGTCTTCAGGCATCCAGCTGACTCCCTTGCATGGAAAGATTTTGACTGTCGGAATATTGACTTTAGTAATGATTGCCGAAGTGTAAGGCTTGGCTTAGCATCTGATGGTTTTAACCCATTTAGAACGATGAACATAGTTCATAGCAATTGGCCTGTTGTGCTCGTTCCATACAACTTGCCGCCATGGATGTGCATGAAGCAACCATTTCTAATTTTAGCCGTGCTTATTGATGGCCCAAAAGGACCTGGTGACAAGATTGATGTGTATATGCAACCGTTGATTGAGGAGTTGAAAGAACTATGGAATGAGGGTGTGTCAACATTTGATGCATCAACAAATCAAATGTTTCAAATGCATGCAGCTTTACTGTGGACAATTAGTGATTTTCCTGCATACGCAAACTTGTTAGGATGGAGCACTAAAGGCAAATATGCATGTCCTTGTTGCAATAAGGAAACTACATCGTGTTGGTTGAAGCATAGTAGGAAGCATGTTGGCTACAATTAGAATCTGAGGGGTATTTTAACCCAATACAAGAGGGATGACCTTAAGGAGAGGCATAGGAGACAGGTAGAGAATGAGAAAGCTGGACATCGCACCCACAGTTGGAAGAAAAAGAGTATCTTTTATGAATTTCCATATTGGGAGCACAATCTAATAAGACACAACCTCGATGTGATGCATATAGAGAAGAATGTTTGTGACAATGTGTTGTGGACAATATTAGGGGTTGCAGGAAAATCGAAGGATGGTGTTAATGCTCGGCGTGATTTACAAGATATGAATATTAGAAAACCCCTACATTTGCAGTTAAGAGGGTCGAATAAAGCCTATTTACCACCAGCACAATTCACAATGACCAAGGATGAGAAAGATTTGTTCTTGAAAGTGTTGAAGGAAGTAAGAGTTCTCGATGGGTATTCATCCAATATATCACGTCGTGTGCACTCACATGATAAAAGTATTGGGGGTCTAAAGAGCCACGATAGTCATATTCTGATGCAACAACTTATTCCATTGGCTATTCGAAGATCATTACCGAAGAATGTAATTGAACCCTTGATTGAATTGAGCAATTTCTTTAGACAATTGTGTTCAAAAGTGAATCGTGCGACGGATTTGCAATATATTCAAGATCGTATCGCTATAACACTTTGTCATCTAGAGAAAATATTTCCTCCGAGTTTTTTTGATATAATGGAGCACTTGCCTATACATCTAGCTGATGAAGCCTTATTGGGTGGAGCGATTCAGTTTCGATGGATGTATCCAATTGAGAGGTATCTTCTTACTTTGAAGCAATACGTGCGTAATAGAGCTCATCCTGAAGGATCAATTGCTAAAGGATATCTTATGGAAGAATGCATGAATTTTTGTGCACAATATCTCAATGATGTGGAAACCAAATCTAGTCGACCCGTGAGGAACTATAGTGGTGCTGATAATTTGGGTCATGCTATTGGTGAAAACACAAGCTTTTATCTTGATAATACTTCTTGGGTACAAGCTCATCGGTACATCTTATTCAATACAAGCGCGGTTCAACCATTCATAAAGTAGGTTAAGTCACTCACTCAATATTTTATTATGTTTTATTGAATTTTCTACAAAATTTTTTGTATTGCTAAAATTTCAATCTACACAGCGAACTTGAAGTACTTAAGCTCAAAATGCCTTGGCGTGAATCATCTTTTCACATTTGGTTCAAGGAACATGTATGTATTTAACTCTATAGATTCTAGTTACTTAAGTCGAACTACATTTTAAATTTTACATTTTCGTGTTAAATAGGTCCAAACTTTGCGAAGGACTACTGATGTCATATTTTCTGAAGAGATTATTCTATTGGCAAATGGTCCTCATAACTGGCAAGGAGGTTCAACGGGTATATACTGAATGGGTTTCGGTATCGAGTAAAGGCCATGGATGATCGTCGAGCCACACAAAATTGTGGTGTAGCTTTGAAGGCAGATACCATAAGTTATGCTAGTCGAAAAGACAAGAATCCTCGTGTGGGGTCTGTGTACTATTATGGACAATTGACAGATATTGTTGAGATTCGATATTCCAATGAGAAGAAACATGTGTTGTTTAAGTGTGATTGGATTGACAACATTCACGGAAAGAAAGAAGATGTCTTCAATTTCACGTTGGTGAACTTCAATCATTTGTTGTACCGAGATGATCGAATTACCAATGAACCTTTCATCTTGGCGTCCCAAGCAGAGCAAGTTTGGTATGTTGCAGACCCGTTACAACCAGACTGGCAAGTCGTGGTGAAGATGTCTCAAAGAGGTTTATTTGATATGAGTTCGACTGATCCACAAATCGAGCCATACATGAGCCAACAATTGGAAGAAAATATAATGCTTCGTGATGAAGAAGTTGGTTGGGTGAGGGAAGCCGCAGAAGGGGAAACAGTTGATGTTCAAATAGGCTGATAGTGGTCAAACATTAGTAATTCAATTAAGGCCAAGGTTGTAGTTAATCATCAATTTCTTAATTTACTTTGTCTTTGTAATTGTATTAGTTCAATTAATGTCATATTATAGTTGATGACAAACCATTGTCTATGTTTCTAATGTCAATTAATGTTATATTGCTTGCAGATTATTATGGGAAGGAAGAGGAAGCCTGATCATCCCCGGCGCATGATGTCTGATGTGCTACATAACAGGACATCAGTAGCACCACCATCAGAGGAGGCATCACATCGGCCACTATCGGAGGGGCCTTTAGTGGCACCACAGCAGCTACCATGTACTCAGCCTCCACGCCTACCATCGGTGCGTCCACCATCAGTGGCACCACAGCAGCTATCATCATCAGCTTATGAGCCATCCGCAGGTATATAAATTTGCTTTGATTTGTATGAAAATTATTTAAACATACATTTATTTATGCTCATTATATATAACTTGTTTATTCTCATTGTATTTTGCAGACCCTTCGACTTCTTCACAGCCCACCTCAGGTTTATTTGATATGATTTGTATTCACATTATTTAAATTTGCATTTGTTTATTACCATTGCATATTGTTTATTGTTATTGTATCTCGCAGGTCATGTTAGTTCTTCATCAACCTCGACTAGGCGTGGTAGAGGATGTGCCAAGGGCATTAAAGAGTGGGGTACTGGTAAAAAGCTGGACATACAATTTGATGGAAATTACTGCCCAATAGGGGATAACGTGGCTAAGTTAACTACTCAACTTGGCATTATTGTGCGGAATGGTAACATTGTTCCTTTTACTTTTCTTGACTGGAACAATGTGCCTGATGATATTATTGATGCTATCTGGAAGGATGTGAAGGTAAAAGTATATTTTTGTCCACAAATTTGAATTCCAAAATTGTGTTATTATTATTTAAACTTTGAAATTGTGTTTTATAGGACAATTTGAATATATGTCCAGAGGAGTACAAGCCAATCTGCATGAAAAACTGCAACAGCATATGGAAGGATCACAAGAACAAGCTTAAGGCTAGGTATTTCAAGCCTAGAAGTTCTGATCCTAATCTGAAGGATGATGTTCCTATGCACATTGTGCCAAGCCAGTGGGAAGAACTTGTGGAGTATTGGCGTACTTCCGATGCTGAGGTATACAAATAAGTTATATTTATGATATGTAAACATACAAATCATATTTACATACTTACATTTGTTGAACCTGTTATAGAAAATTGCAAGTAGGAACGCTAAAAATCGGCGAGCTCACGGCATAGCTCATACCACAGGGCGTACTACTTTCTCTCAGATACGGCATGAGGTTTACATTTTATTGTTTTATTTTTGTATATAAATAAACATTGTATATTTGCAAATTATTTGGATTCTAATTTTCATATTTCTAAAAAAATGTAGATGACCAGTAAGGGGGAGTCTACTGATAAGATGAATGTTTGGCTTATGACACGTAGAGTAGATGACCCAGAGGTTATCCAGACCTTGGTAGTTTCCAAACACCTTTGATTGTATTTAAAGTTTATTTTTTGTGTGTCAACCATCTTAATTTGGCATATACTTGTATGTCTTATTCAATACAGGATGAGTTTAATCGTCAACTCTCTATGCTACCTGAGGATGGTCGGACTTTGGAGGCTAGGAATGCCATTTTCCATGAGTTGATAGGTCATGACGGACATGGATATTGTCGCACATACGGGAGAATTGTGCCTCGGAGAGCGGTGTATAAAGATGGTGCTGGGCCATCACAGTCAACACCCCAGCCATCGACTATTGATCAGATCACGCAGAAGGTTCGTGCAGAGCTAAGGGATGAGTTGAGGGAGGAGCTGCGAGCAGAGTTCTCTACACATTTACAGCAGATGAGAGCTGAGATGATGGCCTTAGTGTCACAGGGGCGAGTGTGGATCCCAACAGACAGGTTCGATATAAATTAAATTGTTTGATAGTTCAATTTTCACACAAGATTATGTATAAAATTCGAATATGATTAACACATTATGCATTGACTATCATAGGTTCCTGATGCATCGAGTGGCCACCGGGCATTTAGGGAATCTGCAGAAGACGAGAATCCATATACACCACCACCAGAAGATCAGGTATAAAATGTATCTTTGCATTCTAAGCTAAAATATATTTTGCATTTTAGACATTCTAAGTTAAAGAGACTTGTGGGAGAAGACGGGACTAGTTAGAGCCGGATTTAGCACGAAACTTGGCACACACGAGGGCGTAGGCACGAGAGACTTGTGGGAGAAGACGGGGCTCGAATCGGGTTCCCGGTTTGGGAGTTAGAGCCGGATTTCACTTTAGGCAAACTAGTTCCTTAAGAAACTTGAATTCGAGGTGTTAACGCCCCAAAATCACCAAACGGCGTCGGTTTAGCACGAAACTTGGCACACACGACCGCCTAGGCACGAGAGACTTGTGGGAGAAGACGGGGCTCGAATCGGGTTCCCGGTTTGGGAGTTAGAGCCGGATTTCACTTTAGGCAAACTAGTTCCTTAAGAAACTTGAATTCGAGGAGTTAACGCCCCAAAATCACCAAACGGCGTCGGTTTAGCACGAAACTTGGCACACACGACCGCCTAGGCACGAGAGACTTGTGGGAGAAGACGGGGCTCGAATCGGGTTCCCGGTTTGGGAGTTAGAGCCGGATTTCACTTTAGGCAAACTAGTTCCTTAAGAAACTTGAATTCGAGGTGTTAACGCCCCAAAATCACCAAACGGCGTCGATTTAGAACGAAACTTGGCACACACGACCGCCTAGGCACGAGAGACTTGTGGGAGAAGACGGGGCTCGAATCGGGTTCCCGGTTTGGGAGTTAGAGTCGGATTTCACTTTAGGCAAACTAGTTCCTTAAGAAACTTGAATTCGAGGAGTTAACGCCACAAAATCAGCAAACGGCGTCAGTTTAGCACGAAACTTGGCACACACGACCGCCTAGGCACGAGAGACTTGTTGGAGAAGACGGGGCTCGAATCGGGTTCCCGGTCTGGGAGTTAGAGCCGGATTTCACTTTAGGCAAACTAGTTCCTTAAGAAACTTGAATTCGAGGTGTTAACGTCCCAAAATACCAAACGACATCGGTTTAGCACGAAACATGGCACACACGACCACCTAGGCACGAGAGACTTGTGGGAGAAGACGTGGCTCGAATCGGGTTCCCGGTTTGGGAGTTAGAGCCAGATTTCAATTTAGGCAAACTAGTTCCTTAAGAAACTTGAATTCGAGAAGTTAACGTCCCAAAATCACCAAACGGCGTCGGTTTAGCACGAAACTTGGCACACACGACCGCCTAGGCACGAGAGACTTGTGGGAGAAGACAGGGCTCGAATCGGGTTCCCGATTTGGGAGTTAGAGCCGGATTTCACTTTAGGCAAACTAGTTCCTTAAGAAACTTGAATTCGAGGTGTTAACGCCCCAAAATCACCAAAGGGTGTCGGTTTAGCACGAAACTTGGCACACACGACCGCCTAGGCACGAGAGACTTGTGGGAGAAGACGGGGCTCGAATCGGGTTCCCGATTTGGGAGTTAGAGCCGGATTTCACTTTAGGCAAACTAATTCCTTAAGAAATTTGAATTCGAGGTGTTAACGCCGCAAAATCACCAAACGGCGTCGGTTTAGCACAAAACTTGGCACACATGACCGCCTAGGCACGAGAGACTTGTGGGAGAAGACGGGGCTCGAATCGGGTTCCCGGTTTGGGAGTTAGAGCCGGATTTCACTTTAGGCAAACTAGTTCCTTAAGAAACTTGAATTCGAGGTGTTAACGCCCCAAAATCACCAAAGGGTGTCGGTTTAGCACGAAACTTGGCACACACGACCGCCTAGGCACGAGAGACTTGTGGGAGAAGACGGGGCTCGAATCGGGTTCCCGGTTTGGGAGTTAGAGCCGGATTTCACTTTAGGCAAACTAGTTCCTTAAGAAACTTGAATTCGAGGTGTTAACGCCCCAAAATCACCAAACGGCGTCGGTTTAGCACGAAAATTGGCACACACGACCGCCTAGGCACGAGAGACTTGTGGGAGAAGACGGGGCTCGAATCGGGTTCCCGATTTGGGAGTTAGAGCCGGATTTCACTTTAGGCAAACTAGTTCCTTAAGAAACTTGAATTCGAGGTGTTAACGCCCCAAAATCACCAAACGGCGTTGGTTTAGCACGAAACTTGGCACACACACCCACCTAGGCACTAGAGACTTGTGGGAGAAGACGGGGCTTAAATCGGGTTCCCGGTTTGGGAGTTAGAGCCGGATTTCACTTTAGGCAAACTAGTTCCTTAAGAAACTTGAATTCGAGGAGTTAACGCCCCAAAATCATCAAACGGCGTCGGTTTAGCACGAAACTTGGCACACATGACCGCCTAGGCACGAGAGACTTGTGGGAGAAGACGGGGCTCGAATCGGGTTCCTGGTTTCGGAGTTAGAGCCGGATTTCACTTTAGGCAAACTAGTTCCTTAAGAAACTTGAATTCGAGGTGTTAACGCCCCAAAATCACCAAACGGCGTCGGTTTAGCACGAAACTTGGCACACACGCCCGCCTAGGCACGAGAGACTTGTGGGAGAAGACAGGTCTCCAATCGCGTTCCCGGTTTGGGAGTTAGAGCCGGATTTCACTCTAGGCAAACTAGTTTCTTCAGAAACTTGAATTCGGGGTGTTGACGCCCCAAAATCACCAAACGGCGTCGATTTGGCACGAAACATGGCACACGACCGCCTAGGCAGGAGAGACTTGTAGGAGAAGGCGGGGCTTGAATCGGGTTCCCGGTTTTCGAGTTAGAGCCGGATTCTGGTCTAGGCAAACTAGTTCCTTAAGAAATTTGAATTCGAGGTGTTGATGACACAAAATGACCAAAAGGCGTCGGTTTGGGACGAAACTTGGCACACACAACCGCCTAGGCACGAGAGACTTATGGGAGAAGACGGGACTTCAATCGGGTTCCCGGTTTTGGAGTTAGAGCCGGATTTCATTTTAGGCTAGTCAAAATTATTTACTAAACTATCTTTCTAATTATATAGTAGTTAATTTTTTTTATATTTTTCTGTAATTAAAATATTAACACCATTAGATTGTTATTAATTATTTTTATTTTGTTTTTTTCAGATATTTCCTGAGTAGCAGTTTGCTTCGTGTGGAATGTGGGCATGTAAAGATTATGACCAACTTCTGTTTTTGTAATTTACGAAAGAATCAAGACGAAAACTTTTGGTTTTAATTTTGATTTATGTTATTTAAATTTGTGACCAACATTATGTATGTATTATGTGACCAACATTATGAGTTTTCATCATTTGCCAACTTTTGTTTATGTATGTATTTATATTATTATGTAATTTTTCGATTTTTTTTTAGTTATTTTTCATTTGCCAACATTAGTTATTTTATTTATGTATTTATATTATTATATCATTTGCCAACATTACAGGTTATTTTTATATTTTAAATAATTGTAAAACAGGGGCTTTTTTTTTTTAATTTTTTTTGAGACGGCAGAACACCCCGTCGCAAAAAAAAAAAAATTTTGTGCGAGGCTTTTTGCGACGGCAGCCATACTGTCGCAAAAGGTATGGAATTTATTTGAGAAACAAGGATTTAGCGACGGTAGAATTGCCGTCGCCAATAGTCATTACCGACGACATTTTTTGCGACGACATTTTTTGCGACGGAATTTTGCCGTCGCAAAAACCTATTTTAGCGACGGAAAGCTTGTGCCGTCGCAAAAAAACCTAGATTTTCATCCATTATCGACGACAGAAATTTGCCGTCGCAAAAAAGAAATATTCCCGTCGCAAAAGTAATGGCGACGGCAAGTGCCGTCGCTAAAGGTCTTTTGCAACCCCCCTAGTTGCGACCCCCACTTGCCGTCACAAAAAGAAAATTTACCGTCGCAAATAGCTTTTGAGACGGCATTTGGAGTATTTGCGACGGCGTTTTGCCGTCGCAAAAAACAATTTTTTTTGTAGTGTCGCCTACGTCCATGGGTAGCAAAATTTCACTAAACTGAATAAGAAATTACAAGGCTATTTCTTTCTCTCAACCTCACCTCACTCACTTCCTTTCTCTTTGTGAAGACTTAAAGCTATTCACTTGCTTGCTCTTGCTTCTCACTCATTTGATTGCCTTCACTTGATGATTTGTTCCGTCCTTAAACACAAAGTTTTGGGGACAATTTGGTAACTTGGCCATGACAACTCACTTGCAAGTTGCTTCTACAGATGCACAGTACATTGGGCCTAACAAGCTTCAGTAATGCAACTTGCCCACTTGTCCTTCTAGAATCTAAGTCAACTCACTGAGTTAAATCAATGAGTTAACATAATTGAGTTAACTCTACACAACAAATCTCCACCTTTGCGAGGATTCTTCATTCAACTTTAGTGTCCGCTGCATTATACCCGAAGGTAGTCAGTGCCGAGAGATGTTGATCAAGTCGAAACAGTGTTTGAACTTTATCTCGGATACCACCTTAGTGAGCATGTCAGCAAGATTATCTGCAGTACCAATCTTATTTAGCAGGATATCCCCTTGATTCACTATTTCTCGGATGAAATGGAATCAGACGTCAATGTGCTCGGTGAGGGAATGATAGACTTGGTTCTTTGCCAAACAAATAGTACTTTGGCTGTCATAGTACACCTTCATGTGCTTCTGTACAATCCCCAAGTCGTCAATCAATCCATGCAACCAAATGGCTTCTTTGAATGATTATGTTATTGCCATATACTCTGCCTTTGTAGTAGACAAAGCCACCGTTGGCTGAAGCATTGAACTCCAAATTATTGTCCCTTTAGGGAAGGCAAAGACATACTCTCTTGTCGACCGGCGTTTGTCCAAGTCACTAGCATAATCTGAGTCCACATATTCAACCAGGATTCTGTCCAAGTCAGCTATCTCTCTAGAACTTCATTTCACAGCTTGCCAGTGACCTTTTCTTGGATCATGCATATACCTGCTCACCATACTAACAGCATGTGAGTTGCCAGGCCTTGTACACACCATAGCATACATCAATGCACCAACTGCGTTGGCATGTGAAATTTGAGCCATATGCTTGCGCTCTACCTTTGTGTGCAGAGACATCAAAGCACTAAGCTTGAAATAAGGGGCCAACAGTGTACTCATGGCTTTTTTTTTCCCATTTATACCAAATCTATCTATCACCTTTTTTAAATACTGAGTTTGTATCAGACGAACTGTGTCCTTCTTCCTATCTCTCTTAATCTCTATGCCAAGAATTTTCTTTGTTTCTCAAAGATCCTTCATTTCGAACTCTCTTGCTAAATGTGCCTTGAGTTTGTCAATCTCCACCTTGCTCTTAGATACAATCAGCATATCATCTACATATAAGAGCAAATAGATGAAGAAACCATCGAGATACCTATGGAAATATACACAATAATCAAATTGACTTCTTGTCTATCATTTTTACATCATGACCGATAAAATCGTTTGTACCACTGTCTTAGGGATTACTTCAACCCGTATAACAATTTGTTCAGCTTGCAAGCCCAATTCTCTTTTCCAGCAATTGTAAAACCATATGGCTAGGATATGTATATCTCTTCTTCAAGATCTCTATGTAAGAAGGCAGTTTTGACATCGAGTTGGGCGAGCTTGAGATCAAACTGTGCAACCGAAACTAGCAAGATACGAATAGACGCGTACTTTACAACAGGTGAGAAATCTCATTATAGTCTATCCCTTCTTTCTGAGCATAGCCTTTAGTTACCAATCTAACTTTGAATTTGATGTTGTCTTTCCCTGGAATGCTTTCTTTCTTGGTGTAAACCCACTTATACCCAATTGCTTTCTTACCTTTTGGAAGTTGCACCAACTTCCAAGTTTGATTCTTGTTGAGTGATCCAATCTCTTCATTCATTGCCCCCTTCTACTTTCCATTTTCTGCACTTTGCATGGCTTTTTTGAAAGTGCACGAAACATTATCATTAATGACTGGAAGTGCATAGGCCACCATGTCAATAAACCAAGTAGGTTTCTTGGTAACCTCTTTTCTTTTTATAGTCACAATGAGTTTTGACTGTTGTAGGGCCTCTTGAGCTAGATCTTCACTCCCATTTGAACTCTCTTCAGAATCTTCATCAAAGCTATCAATTGAAACTTCTTCAGGATTGTTGACTGTCTGAACTCTTTTTGCTGGAGTCTCAAACTCCACCTGCTCTAACTTCTTCAATGCTTCCTCATTCTCTTAAGGATTAGTTACTTTAGCAATGTAGACTCATCAAAAGTAATGTCTCTGCTAATGAAAACTTTCTTTGATTCAGGACAATAGAGTCTGTATCCTTTGACACCTTCACTAAAGCCCAAGAAGACAAATTTCTTGGCTCTAGAATCCAACTTAGATTCTATAACATGAAAATAAGCTGGACATCTGAAGATACGCAACTAATCATAATCAATAATTGGTGATCCTAACCATACCTCCATTAGAGCCTTTCCATCTAGTGCTATAGCGAGCATAGATCAATGCCTCGTCCCAAAATTCCTTGCTCAATCCCAAATGTAACAACATATACTGAACTTTCTCCACCAAAGTACGGTTCATGCGTTCTCCAAATCCATTTTGTTGCGGCGTTCCACAAACTATGAAATGTCTCACTATCTCTTCATTCGGGCAAACTTTAAGAAATGGATCTAATGTGTACTCGCCGCCATTGTTGGATCTGAGCCTCTTGATCTTCTTGCCTGTCTAGGTTTCTATCATTTTCTTCCATTTCAGGAAAATTTCTAACATTTCATCTTTCTGCTTCATTGTATAAACCCAGACTTTCCTTAAGAAATCATCAATGAATGACACAAAGTAGTGTTTACCTCCAAAGAAACATTCTTGGAACGACCCCATACGTCAGTGTGAACGTAATCTAGAATCCCTTTGGTATGATGAATGGCGGTACCAAACTTGATTCTTATTTGCTGGCCCAGTACACAATGCTCGCAGAAATCAAGCTTCTTCGTTTTGGCGCCTTTTAACAAGCCTTGCTTTACCAACCCTTGTAAAATCTTCAACATGCCTTAAGCATATGTGCCAAAGTCTGGAAGTATCTAATGTATCATCCTTTGAGCTGGTGGGGGCAGCCACTCTCCCTAGTTCAGGAAATATAAATTTCCCTTCCGAGTACCCTTTATTGCAACAAATGCACCTTGTACTACTTTGAAGACTCCATCTTCCACAATTACTCTGTAACCTTTAGACTCTAAAACTCCCACTGAAATGAGATTCTTTGTCAAATCTGGTACATACCGAATATTTAAGAGAACTCTGATTATTCCATCATGCATTTTCAGTCAAATCATTCCAATTCCCTTTGTTCGACAAGTATGGTTGTTGCCCATCAGCACAAGTCCTCCATCGAATTCTTGTAAGCTCAAGAACCAATACTTGTTAGGACACATATGGTAGGAACATCCGAAATCTAGAATCCATTCATCAGAATGGCCAAGTGATGAAATTGTGAAGACCGCTTCTGTATCTTTATCTCTATCTCATGCAACATTCACTTTTGACTATTTCTTGTCTTTGTTCGAACAATCTTTTGCCCAATGCCTCTTTTGGTGACAAGCGACACACTCGTCTTTTGCAAGACGTCTTTTGTCTAGTGATTTTTCCCTTAACTTGGAGCGAGACTTCCTCTGCATTCCAGATCTTCTGTTAGTTGTCCTGCCCCTAACTGTCAATGCCTCTGATAGTGAGTCCATAAACTTGTCCATTTTTCTATACTCTTAATTCACTAAGGCATTAGAAACTTTCACAAAACTAATTTTTTTTCTTTTCCATACAGTAATGTGGTTATTAGGTGATCATAGTATCGGGCAAGGAATTCAGTAATAACAGTGCTTTATCTTCGTCTTTAACTTCAACATCTAGATACAATAAATCACACATAATTTTATTGAAACCATCTAAGCGTTTTATCATTGATGTACCTTTCTTGTATTAGAAACAGAAGAGCTGCTTCGTTAGGTAGAGTCAATTCTCTACACTCTTCGTCATGTATTTTTCTTCCAGTTTCCTCAATAAGTAATCTCTCTCATGACAAAGTATTTATTTTCTTTGGCTAGACACAATCAGATGGTGCCGCAAGCTTGGCGATTGATCTGTGTCCAGTCCTTATTACTCATATCCACTAGTGTGTCTTCCAAAGCAATGTTTAATACAGAATATCCATAACTTCACATTGCCACATGCCACAGTTGTTGATTCCATCAAATTTCTCCATCTCAAACTTTGCGTTAGACACTGTAGTCCTTCGCTCTAAGCTGCTTGAAGACTCGGTTGCCTTTGGTGTTGTACCTTCTGCTATCAAAACTCCTCTAATCCTATCACAAGTAATAACGAATGCTTGAAAATGCTTGAAACATGGCAATTTCTAAGCTCCGAAAGACTTCACTCAAACTTCAGGTCCAAATCTCAAAAAGCTAGGAACAAGTCTTCCCATATCAAAAATAGCCTAAAATTGGCTCAAAAATTGACCGAAAACTTTTTTGAGGAATATTTTGTTAGAGAAAAGGAATATTTCGTTAAAGAAATGGAATATTCTATCCAAAATAGAATATACCCTTAAGCTTGATTGTGATGCTGATGTGGCAAAGTTTGTTGATGTGGCAGCCCTTAACTGATCCGTGTGGGATGCCTTTGGGTAATCCAAGCGCGTCCAACAGTTCAAACTCCCGATTTTTGATGGCATTATGAAGTAGAAAATGAGAGTCCAACTCTACAACTTTTAGAGAAAATCCATTTGATTGCAAAAATATTTGTTAGAAATGGATTACATGACCAAATTTTAGAGTCACCACCTAATCTTTTGAAGAAATTAAGAAACCTGTTACTCGTGCCAAAGGTCACCGTCTGTCATAACCAAAGTGTCTCGGCTTGGGAAGTTAGGTATGAGAGGGAAAGGTCATTAATTGAGCACTTCCCTCACTCGATCAAAAGATTGACCTCTATTAAGTCATGATGTGATTTTTATAATCAATATATATTCATGTTCCAGTTATTAATAATGCTATCATTACTATCTGAGGCATGCAAGTATAGATTGTGCCATTAATTTTGGTTATGCTTTGATTTCATGCATTCTTTGAAAAGTCTTTTTGTACAAACTCAACAGCATAAGAATCAACTACATTCCAATACGAACAACACAACCACCATCCACTGGCATTCAAATAGATATCTCATTTAAGCACTTAGCCTCATGATGTAGCAACAGATATGGTAAGGAACATGCACATACAATATGCTAAAGCTAAAATTCCTCACCTAGTACTCCAAGGTGGGTCCCAAGAAATGTTTAGATATATACACTTATATGCATGATCATATATACAACTGACTAATGCAATACATACACGACATGCACTTAGAAGTCTGGATACTAAGATGTGACATAAATATCATCTCAAGACATGGAACAACGTACGTATTCAGCTTTGAGAATAATAAATTTCACAAATATAGATGAACCAAACCCGAATACATGAAAAAAATTGGATGCAATATACAAGTATGATAAATAAAACATGACGTCGTACCAAAAGCATGTAAATAAAAACATTAGAAAGACATGGGGTTGGAAGATTATTACAACAATTCAAATGAGAAAATATGGGGAAGAGAGAGAGAGAGAGAGAGAGAGAGAGAGAGAGATAGAGAGATTATTACAACAATGAATTGATTCAGCCAAATTACTGCTAAATTTAACAAATCATACTAAGTAAGTCACCCAGAAGTTCCAAGACCATCCAGGTGAACACTCCCAGGAACTGCTTGTTGTATTCTTGGGATGAGATGTCCAGTAAGACACAAAATAGGCCAACCGAATGGGAAATGGTTGGCAGAATTCTTCTTTTGGTTAGGATTTAGGTCAGTATAGAATTCCAGGACAGAGGCCAAAAGACACTTTCTAAGGGATGCTCATCCCTTCTAACACATCTACTCACAGGGATCACTTGGGGAAGAGGTAAATGGGCTATAACCCTTAACAATGATATAAACAGATATATATATACACAAAAGATATTTTGTAACAAATTGACAAATAAATTAATCAAAATCAAGAACCAATTCAAGCCCAAAAAGTGGATAGGAACCTACATCTTCTCTTTGTGAATAAGGGAAAATCAATACCCAAATCCATGCTAATAAATGGAGAGCGTAGATTAATACAAATCATTTCTTGGTGGAAGCTTTGCTCATTAAGACAAGGGATTCATCAAATTTATTGGAAACTCCTCATCTAGTCATAGAACAAGGATGGTTATACCTTTTTCTATGTTCACAAATGATTGAGAATGGAGGTTTCAACTTCATTTGACCCAAAATCTCTTGTTTTACTTCCAAAATGCTTAACAAAAAAGTAAGGGCACAACTTTTCCAACATCAAATCCCATGGATCATCCAAGCAATCCTATGAAACAACCCCTAACACTTCTTGACAATGAGTAGGGAGTTGGAACACATGGATTGATGCACTTGAGAGATAGGATAGATGAAGGAGAGGAGTGTAATAACTCGAAAAAAACTACTCTACTTACTGAACTTGTGAATGTATGGCTAATAGCTACTCTCAATCACATCCACAAGGGTCCAAGGTACATCAAAACTAAGAGTTAAAGTCAAGGAAAGCAAGAAAGTGAAGAAAAAGCTATCAATTCAATGACTAGGTAGCTAAATCTACTCCCTCCACATCCATGAGGACTTGTTACATCTCTACAACAATTACATAGTGAAAACAAAGCTTGAAATGAAAAGAGAAGGAGAGAATGATGATTAAAAGTGCAAGAAAATCACCTTCTATGAGAATAGGTCCTTTTGATTAACAAACTCCCTTTTAATTCCCTCAAGTCACTTTAGATGTATTGTTTAATGTCCAAGAGGCTTAGCAAAGTGCTTAGGATCAAGCTTCAATGGAGCTTGGATGTCTAAAACTAAATGGTGGTAGGTAAGAGATGTGTTCAAGAGAGAGAAGGATCGAGAGGCTCTTATGAGCTTTAGGCCAAACTTCCAACCCTTTAAAATGAGCTGCCAAGCTCTATTTATAGAATTCAAGGTGTAAATATCTGAGATATTTGTGGTAGGTAAGCAAAATAAGCTGAAATTCCTGAAAATGCACTGTACTCAGAACATTCAACCGACCATTCTTCATAGTGATCGGTCGAGTGTATTTTTTATCGACCAACATATGGTGTTTAGCCAGTCAAAAAAGGACATCGTTAGATCAATAAAAGAAGGTTAGCCTAAATTGAAAGGAGAATCAGGTATTTCAAAGGATTTCATCACTTCCATTCATTCCCACTATATTCTTTACTCAGTTTGTTTGAAAGAACACAACGCTTTGGCTTTGAAAATATGAGCCTCAAAACATTATGTTAATGTCTGGAATTACACCACTAAAATTCATTTTAAGAGATGGTTTCTATTTTGGCCAAAAAAACATTTTTCCCAAAACAGGTATTTGGATGGTTTAAAGTTTGACTCTTATGCTTCTTGCCGTAGAACTTGTAAGATTAATACACCTCATCTTCATCATCGAAAACTTAAAAGGAAGTGCCCAAGTCTTAAGGCTAGTTGAAAATGAGATGTCTACAATCCGGTACTGATGTTTTAATGACGTATCGGTTAAGCTGACGCTGAGCTGGGATCACGTGTCTCTAAGGTTGGCTGCCAACATAGACTGGTCAGCTGCTGACATGTGGCGTTGATCGACAATGTTAATGTCACTCTGACGTGGAATCTGGCTCGGCATTGAGTTGGCATTGAGCTAATTGGTTGTGAGCTCAACTTCCAAACTAGGCGGTGATGCCACGCTAACATCAAGATGACGTCCTTGTTGAACTAGACTGGAAAAAAGACGCAGGGAGCGCGTGGTCGAGAGTAAGATCACGTGTCGAAGTTCAGGCGGCATGTGAAGGAACGTGAAGGCAGCAGATTGTCTTGGTTTTTGCATCGTTGGACTCCTGGTGATGAGAGAATCAGTTTGGTTAGAAAACTTTGGTTTCCAAGCAGATTCGAAAAACAGAGCTGCAAAGTACTTTTTTCGCAACCTGGGTGCTCTGATACCAGTTTATTGTGTCTAAGGCTTAGAAACAAACACAAACAAGCAACCAAACAACACATAAAGATTTACGTGAATCGGCAGATCGCCTACTTCTTTCTCTCAATCTCACCTCACTCACTCTCTTTCTACCACTCTTAGTGAAGACTTGAAGCTTTTCACTTGCTTGCTCTTGCTTCTCACTCACTTTATTAACTTCACTTAATGATTTGTTCCCTCTTTGAAACCCTATTTATACACAAAATTTTGGGAACAATTTGGTAACTTGGCCATGGCAACTTGCTTGCAAGTTGCTTTGCAGATGCATAATACATTGAGCCTAACAAGCTTCTAGAATGCAACTTGCTCACTTGCCCTTCTAGAATCTGAGCCAACTCAATAAGTTAACATAATTGAGTTAACTCTATGCAATAGGCACAACTAAGAATTATGCAGTTACAAAACTATGATCACAATACAATAGGATATATGATCGAATGACTAGCTAAAAAATTATCATCAATCATATTTTCATCATTACTTGACACAACTAAGAATAAAAAATAAAATAAAATAATATATATATATATAATAAAAATAAAAAAAGCGCAAATTTTTACAAAATGACTACACTGCAATATGTGTTAGGGACACAAGGACCATTTGGGGTTTGTTAGGTGCGTAAAGGATCAATTATCCTTGAGCATGGGTGCCTCTATTTACACACCACATTTCATCTTAAGACACACCAATACTTAATTCACACCTTTAATAATTTAATAAATAATAAATTTGTTCAATACATGCCACAATGTTCCATTTTTACCCTTAATCACACATCCTACCAATGCCACCACCGCCACCTGTAACCCAACTCCGTCGTCGGTGCTGGTGTAGCCCCTCCCTCTTGCCCTCTCTTCTTCAAGCCAATGTTGCGATATACCCTTTAGCCTCCTCCACTTTAGATCTAAGGTTTCAGAGGGTAGAGATTTAGGGTTTCAGATGCGAATAGAAGAAGAAGAAGAAGAAGAAGAAGAAGAAGAAGAAGAAGAAGAAAGAAGGAAAGAAGGTGGGGTAATCGGAGGGAGGGGGCTAGAGAGGGAAGCTGACGGGAGAGGTGTTGCAAGGGTGGCGCAGAGGGGTGGGGAGGATGGCATGAAATTGGTGGGGTAGCGACGTCATCACCAGTGCCGACTAGGGTTTGCAGTGGCACCATAGATCTTCCACCCCCTTCTCATTGCCACCAAAACCCCCTCCCACAAAAGCATAAGAGAGAGAGAGAGAGAGAGAGAGAGAGATGCGATTTACCGAAAGGGAAGATCGCGAAATCTAAGTTGTGAGGGAGTGCTTGCGATGGAGAGAGAAGGTGATAGAGGCGCTGGCGGCTGCGAGAGGA
Organism: Camellia japonica; assembly: GCA_030407325.1. NCBI lineage: Eukaryota > Viridiplantae > Streptophyta > Magnoliopsida > Ericales > Theaceae > Camellia > Camellia japonica. Next base: position 141,817,021 of record JAPPVO010000019.1, read on the forward strand.
TGCGGGAGAGGGGTTGACAGTGGCAGGAGGTAGGGAAGTTACTGGCGGTAGCCGCGGCGGCGGGAGGAGGACTTGCTGGTTAGGGTTTTGGAGGAGAGAGAAAAGAGAGAAAGTAGAAGATGATATTTTGATAATTCTTTTTATGGACAAAATAGTAATTAAAAAAAAATAGTGTGGGCTGAGTAAAGTAGTGGTGTGTAAATAGAGGCACCCTATTTGGATACTCATGTGAATTTTGAGCATTTAGTTATCTAACATATATTTTCTATTTTATTTATATGGTAGAATATCTCTCTCCTATGAATCCAGACAACTTAGACCGAACAATGTAAATACTGTTGTTTTCCAATTAATGATTCATTAAAAAACAAAAAACAAAATTTTGAAGGCACACTTTTTAATGTTTCATTTTCCATTTATCTAATTTTATAAATTTGAAATAAAGGAATAAATTTTATGGTGCTTGTAATTTAAGGGCGCACCAGCCTGCTGAAAAATATAAGGGTGCTAAAAAGTTATAGTTTTTCAACAGAGTATGGTTAGTGAGTTGGTTGATGTTAATTCACTAAATTAAATAAATTTTACCTATAAAAGCATGACAAATAAAATTCGTGCTGAATTTTTCATCGAAAAAACATTAACAATTATAACCAATTAGACCAAATTGACACAAAATTATAAATTCATGATCCAAATCGAAACAGTTGAAATTATATGGATCAAAATTATATATGAGTCAAAGTATAGGAACTACATTGAGATACCATTGCAAATTTCGTATATGATCTTAAATTTTTGTTATTTATTATTTTATTTTATTTATTTTTGTAGATTTATGCCTTAAACTCCTCACTTTAGTTTGAAGCATTCAATTTATACTCATTTTAGATGTAAAAGATGCCCGCATCTCTTCCCACACATGCCCCCAACCCAAACCACAAGAAGCACTTTAGTTCTGGCTTTGAGAATGAGAATATTAAGCACGGACATCGCTGTATGTAAATTCCCATTCCTAAAGAGGATCCAAAGCTTCATTTTTTGTGTGACCTTTGTTCAACTTTTTATTTTTATTTTTGGGCGTGAAGGACTTTTCTCTTTTCTCTATCACCCAAAGCTCAACTAAAATGGAATTTATTCCGCCACTTTCTCCATACATTCTCCACTTGCAATGCCTTAGCCAACTTATTGAAGAAGACTGCTAACCCCTCTTGATTGGTATTGTTTTCACACAAAAAAAATTTAAAAAATAATTATGAACTAATGTTAGGTGTATTTAAAAAAATAAAATCACAAAAAAATAAATGAGTGAACTAAATTTATTTTGGACATCATCCACCATTCTTAAAATAAATATGGCTACATATTAACTTTTATGGGCACGGGAACCTGACATTATTGATAATAGGATATTTATACATCTCCCTCTTAAATTTTTTATTTTTTATTTTGACTCTTTTAATTTAATTTAATTTTTTTTCCAACTTTGGCCACTAACTTTCGTAATTTTTCTTTAATCTACTCCCAAACCAACTTCCATCCAATTTTGGAGTGAAAATGCCACTTGACAAGAAATGGGTAAATTATACTTTACTCTCTAAAATTTCACAGTTTTTTTTACTTTGGCCTTAAAGTATTTTTCTTTTCTCATTTTATCTCCTACCATTTGTAATTTTTTTTCAATTTATTGCTAAAACCAACTTCGGCCCAATTTTTAACAAATGACATGTTAACAACCACGTGACATAAAATACATTATATTAAAATTTGAAGACCCAAAATTCAAACTCTGTTTCATTAAGTTTTTAGAGCTTGTTCTCTAAAATTTTATTTCATTTTTTAAAACTTAGAACCTAGTTTGCAAAAAAAATAAATACAAAAGAAATGATGTCTTTTTTTTTTTTTTTTTTTTTTTTTGTAGAAAGAGAGAGGGATTGGATTTTGGGTCTTAAAATTAGATAAAAGTTGGTTTTGGAAGTAAATTGAAAACATTTTACAAACATTAGGGATCAAATTGGCTCTGTTTGATTAGAAAGAAATAAATTATGAAAAGTGAAAGTTGTAATGTAAAGTGAAAGAAAAGAAAAAGAAAAGAAAATATATTTTCTCACATGAATTTGATTAGGATCAAAATTTTGTAAGAAAATAATAATTCTAATTATAAGTAACTACTTTTATAACAAATTTAAACTTTATTGTATTTTCTTGTGTTTTTACACCAAAAACTGAAAGCTTAATTAGTTACTATGTTATTATGAGTTATATAAGAAAATTAATTTTCTTGTAACTCACTTTCGTACTAAACAAATTTAGAAAAAATTTTAATTTTTTTTCATTTCTTTCATTTTCTACCATTTTCACCCTAACAAAACTTAGCCAAAACTGAAAAAACAATGAAGCTTCAGGAGGCAAAGCATAATTTACCCCTGATAATATGGTAACTATGAGTAGTTCGAGTGACAGAATCTGAGCCGTTTGATGTTTTGACATTGCACATGGGGTCTTCTTTTTGGTTTTATTCTTGATCTTGAAACTGTGTTTTTCAAACCAGGCTGACCCTCTACAGTTAGGCTGTTATGCATGCTTGTGGGCTGCTTTTGATGTCAACCAAAACCTCTATTCTTTTTCTCTTTTACTTCTCAAATTTCAACACCATATTTTTTAGAATTGAACAACTAAAAAGAGTCCGAAAATGCATGTCTAGGAGGACAGTGTAGCACCACTTGATTTTGATCTGATGGTGTTCAAGGCATCCCTTTTCGTTACCACTTGCAAATACCTATTAGAGTGCAAAAGATATCAAACAAAATGTGTGAAAAAAGAACTAAAAATGATACTTTTATTAAAGCAACAGTCATATAAAGATGAGAAAATAAAAATATTATAAAGTTGAAATAAAGAAAAAGGCTATTCTCATATGTCCCTCTCCCCCAAACTCCCAAGTTTACCTTTATTGGAGTGCGAAATTGTATTGAAAACTAAAGAGAACCTTTGGCTGTAAAGGCTAATATTCTTTGGAACAATTCATGGATAGCTATTTACCCTAAAATAAATAAAAATTTAAAATCACCTCCAATTTAATTCTATTGGATGGGATATGGAAGTAGTGAAATTGAGTATAAACTTAGGCCAAATTTGGCAAGTTCATAAAAAGTTAAATAGTCAAAAAGTTACTTAAAAAGTTAAAAAGTTATCACTATTCACCAAAAGTCAAAAATTACGGCTACACAACTTCCCATCCTAATTTTTCCCACACACTAATTTATACAATTTTTTAATACACATTTTTTCATAAAAAGTCAAAAAGTTAATCCAAACATCCATATTTTTTTCCTCAATTTTTTAGTCCAAAAAGACAAAAAGTACACTTATTTAGGACACTCCAAACAACCCCTTAACATTTGTTATAATTTGCATATATTAGCTGCCCTCATATTCAAACCCACAACCTCAAAATTATCGTCTGAAGTTTTAATTACTAATTCAATATTTTCAATCCAGCCGAATTGCAATATAAATTAGTTTTGGATTGAGTGAGGAATAACTGATTTGATTGGTTTGTTTGTGATATGTGCTTGAGCTCTATTGAAAATGTCAATTTTGGTTTGAAACAACAAATAAAGAGTAATGTTATACAATAAAATATTGTTTAAAAAATCAAAGGTGGTGTTATTCTCAAATTTTTTTTAAAATTTTTTTTTAACTCCACCTTTATCTGTATAATACAAAGTGAAATAAAAACTTTATACATATTTGCCAACTATCTCCCTCCTCATACATTTACACACTAGGTGATTTGATTGTTAGGCAATTTAGGCAATCGCCTAAAATTTCATATTTGAGCAGGTCTCCAAATTTTTAGAACCATAATGGTTCTAGATTGGTAAAGTCCAAAAAGTGTTATTTTTTAACACCAAAAAATAAAGTGAGTCGGGTCTCACATGGTCAAATAAAAAATTAAAAAATAAAAATCAGGCCACTTTTGTTTCTTGTTTTTTTTTTAAAAACTTCTACTGGGTGAAACAAAAAAAGATATTATTTCTTAAACTTCTATTGGGTGGGGAAAAAATATAGTGCATGTACCATATAATCTTTCAAATAAAAAGGCCTATTTTTTATTTTTCAATGTATTGGGATATTATTCTCTAACCTAATTTTAAAAATTAAAAAATTTAAAAGATGATGATAGTTTAAAAAATTGTCCTAATTTTGAAAGTTTTCTGCAGTATGACATTTTCACTGATATTGAAGCTTTAGATTTATTTTTAGAAATTAAAATTTTAAAAGAAGATATGGAAATAGATGAAATAAGAACACTCAATCAACAAAATGTATAATATGAAAAAGTGTATTATGTTTTAAATGTAACAAATGCTTCTAATGAAAAAAGCTTTTCAAAATTAAAATTGATCAAATCTGATTTAAGATTGATTATGTCATAAGAAATATTTAATGGATCAATAATATTATCAATTTTTACAGATTTGTATGATAAATTTGATTATAAAAATTTTATTAGTAATTTACAGCTTAAAAGTGAAAAAAAAAATAAAACTTAAGTAAAAAAATTGGAAATTGAAAAATAATTATTTAAATTAGTATTTAAATCTTAGAAAGCCTCAATTTAAAATATTGTCTAACGCCCCAAAAATTGTTGGACCACTTCTATTACACTTCTCTCAAATGAGTAGTTTTGACATTTGTGCAAAACTGATATAATGGAGGGATTATTTGGTAGTTTAAAATATTACTGCACTATACTTATTATTTGACATTTGTTAAGTTATCTTTACAATCTTAAAAAAAAAAAATTAACTCCCACAACTTTAACTAACTAATAAAAGGTTGGGGCACCATGTGGATTTGTCCCAAAACTACCATATAACTTTTTGATATAATATGAAAAAATTATAAATTGTTTTTGGTAGAAAGGAGAGTGCTAATATTAATCAATATACAATAATGTAGAAAGCAATGATCCTATCAATTAATTTTTCATTATTTATTTAAGAGCAAAACTTAAATTTTTTAGAAGTCTAAATTTTTTTCCAAAGAGCTTTTATAAATAAAAATAATAATTTATAAATATATAAGATTTAAATTAATAATTCTAAAATAATATGCCAAAACACATTGATACCAATATTGTAGAACAATAAGCATAAGGCCTCAGAAAAAGAAGACTAACTTTTTGCGAAGAAATGTGATATGTGGTTGAGATTAAAATAGTTAATTGTGGAATTTGTGTATATATAAATTTGAATCACACATTGATATTTCTATATAAAATTATGAGTAAAAATTTTGAGTTTGTAGTACCACTGGATTGTCAAACCCATAGCACATAAGAACACATTTCTAGGAAATTAAAATCAAAATCAACAGTTTTGCTAAAAATAAATAACTAAAGGGTAAATTACAATCACCTCCCCTAAGCTTGGGAAAAAAAATTAGCGTCACACTTTTGACATAATTACATTGACCTCTCTTTGAGTAAGGTTAAACTGACCGAAACTAGTGCAAAGTGTTTGGCCAAAAAGTTTCTAGAACTCATGGACAAACAGGAAAAAGGATAAAAGAACTAGTAAACATGAAATGATACATACTCGGAATAACTTGAAATTCGGTCAAGACATAAAAAATGGGATCACAATCAATACCGATCCTTCTGTGACGGTGTACAATGGATTTTGGCCAAATTCCACTAAAACCTTCAATTGAACGGTTTTGCTGTTTTAGAAAATATTTGTTTCTTTAATTACTTAAACTAAATGAATCTGTTTGACAATTTTTTTTTTCCCAGCATGTTTAGTTTTTATTATATATTGGGTAAATTACACAAATAGTCCCTATAGTTTGGGGTTTGTGTCACTTTGATCCCTGACTTTTCAATTGTGACACATTTGACCCTGAATTTTGAATATTGTTCCAGATAAGGACAATTGAATATATAATTAGATTTTGCAAGGGTAAAATTGTCAATTTGATAAAATATAAACTAATTTGACAAAAATAAATGTCAAACAAATATTTTTGAATTTTTAAAAATTATTTCTACCTACTAAAATAAAATTTTGTAAAATTGATAAATCTTTTAGACATTTATTTATTTTTTTTACCAAATTAATTTTTATTTTATATTTGGATGATGATCATGTAAAATTAATTTTAAAAAATTAATCATGTAATTTTTATTAATTTTACATAATTTTATCATTGGTGGATAAAAATAATTTTTAAAAAATCAAAAATATTTTTTTGACATTTATTTTTATCAAATTGGTTTATATTTTATCAAATTGACGATTTTACCCTTGAAAAATCTAATAATATTTTCAATTGTCCTTATTTGAAACAAGATTCAAAATTCAGGGTCAAATGTGTCACAATTGAAAAGTCAGGGACCAAAGTGACACAAGTCCCAAACTATAGGGACTATTAGTGTAATTAACCCTTATATAATTAAGATTTGAGCTTAACTTGAATCTTTTTTATTTTTTGGTAAATATTGTATTCTCTTTGATTTAGGCTTGATTAACAAGCAATGTCTTCTTATTTATTTCATATTGTAATTAAGTCTTTCCTATCACTATAAATAGGAGCTGTAAACCTGAGGACAAATTAGGTTATTTTTTTAGAGAATTCAATATATTTCAAAAGAGAGTATCTCTTTATCAAATTTGTGGTTAATATTTGTGCTTGATTTTCGTTTCATTAATCTACCTTGCATCATAAACTAATGTAGATGGTGGATAGACGAACAAATAAAGATAAATATATTGGAGAATTACACCGCTAGTCCTTGTAACTTTGGTTTTTGTATCATTTTGGTCTTATAATTTCATTTGACTCGATTTTGACTCTAAACTTTTTACTTCGTTTTAAATTGGTTCAATTGATTCCAACTTTTAATATATTTTTTTTATGATAAATGTGCACATCAGTGATATATCTCATGCTTTTATAGGCAAAATTATATACTTGATCAATTTAGTGACTTAACCTCAACCAATTCAATGAATATTTTTCGTCAAATATCATAATAGTGTTATTAATTAGACCAAATTAAAATAAAATTTAAAATTGAGCAAATTAAAACTATATGAACTAAAATGACTCGAGTGGCAAAATATAAGAATTACCAGTATAATTTTTCCTAAATATATATTGTAAGATTAACAAATTATTGATGAAAAATGGTTTAACTATCATATGAAATAAATTTCGGAAGAGATTAATGTAATTATGTAAAAAATATAAGAATAATTGTATTTTTTTCAAACTACATGGGAGGTGAGTATAATTTATCCATTAAACAATTAAGGGGATATTACACCCATCAGTGTAGTGTCAGTAAATAAATTACAAATAAGTAAAAAAAATTATCAATATTAATAATTAAACTTATAAATTTTTCAATAATTCTGACCCCATACTAAATTGTGTTTTTCCAAAAAATTAATAAATTCCTAACATTCCACTCATACTAAAGCCTAAATCTCAGAATAGATTAATAAATACGACCAAAAGTGTTAATCGAGGAAATTCTAATATAAAAGGATGTACATTGTTTTTTTTTTTTTTTTTTAGTTATGATATTATTTTAGTTATAAATCATGGATTCCTTAGTAATATCTCATGTTGTGTTCACTTATGACATTTTCCTTTTTAGTTATGAGTCAGCAAGTATGAAATTATGCATTTTATTCTTTAGTTATAAAGTATAGGTGGTACACACTCTTTGATGGTGTACACCATAGTGTTTCCCGAGTTAGTCCTTAGAGCATCTTCATCCGATACTTCAAATCTGATGTGATACTTCGATAGCCATATTTTGGCATTAAATATCAACTCCACCTGCTATGTCAAAAGCTAGTGTGGCTTTTAGCATCACCCCTTAATGATTTGTCTTCAATTAAAACATTCAAAGAGTTTAAATTTCAAAAATAATATAATAATATATTTGACATATCTGGTGCAGAGTTTTCGTATCAAATTGACATATATCAATTTGACACCTATGCCTTCAAAAAAATTTGACATACTAAATTTTGAAGGTTTGGATAGAAATACTCTTAGAACTTTCAAATGGTGCTCCACTTTCCCAATACCTGTTTCGTATAGGGTTTGGTTTCTCTCAAGTTGGCTATCTCAACCTTAGAGAGCGTTTAGGCTTAATAGGCCGATTTTGGAATCAATTTCGGTAATTTGAACTATTCATTTTTTAGGACTTATTGACTAGAATATTCATGCATAAAATTAAAGATGATCGGATATCGATAGCTGTATGTTTGAATCAAATTTATATTACAAAAAACGAATACTTATTCTTGAAACTATATTTGTCTTTTAAAAAAAATATGATTAGGGGTTGCTTGGGATGATATAAATAAGTGCACTTTTGACTTTTTACGAAAAAATGTAAAATATGGGTTAGGTTTGAAGTGATTTAGCAGAGAGATGATGTGATTTAAATGAGATAATGTGACTTAAATAGGATAATGACTTTTTGACTTTTTAGCTTTTTTGTATTATGCCAAACTATATAGTCATCAATGTTCGATTATCTAGATTTTTTGTATGAATAATCTACTCAATAAGTTCCAAAAAGTAAATAATTTGGATCATCAAAATTTGTCTTAAAATGCGTCTACCATGTCCAAACACTCTCTTAAGTTGATGTAATAACTTAAGAGAAGCCAAACCATTCGTATAAATCATTTTTCATATGGCTGGTTTGGTTTAATTTATTAAAATTGATTATAATTTTTTTATTTAAAAAATTTGTGACAGATTGTTTGACATAAATTTACCTATTATTTATGAGATAAAAATATCTTAAATAAGTTTAAAAAATTAATTATCTAAAAACTGAGTAATGAATGCTTTTAGGATAAATCTATGTCAAATAAAAAATATATAAAATTCATTCAAAAAAACTTATTGACTATTTTTTCATAAAAATTCTACAAATAATTAATTTTCTTATCTACAAAGCACATTGATTTCATGTGTAATTATTAATAGAGTCACGCTACTATATAAATCTCATTGTTTTGTATCCTCATGAAATTTGGATTATTGTAAGTCTCAGATTTCTCTCTAATCCGAAATTGAATCAGAACATGTTGTTAGGTTTTGTGGACACATCACAGAATCCACATCAGTAATCTGAATTATTTAATATGCAGGGTTCATTGAGCATTCATCATTGCAAAAAATACATTGATCGAATATCAATATTCAGATAATCATATTAAATTTATGTCAACGGTAAGTATAATTTTAAAAATAAATTTTTGATAGAAATGTGATCTGATCAAGTGGTTATTGATATCCGATCAACATAATTTTTTTATAAGAATGAAATACTGGACAAATTCTATACATAGAATGGTTTAGATCCAATATAAATTTTGTAATGAGCCCACAAAGACCTAACAACACACTAACAATACAACTGGAGACAGGCCTTTCTCTTAATGTAACATCACTCCAAGGTTTGGATTTTGGACCCAGAACCTTTTAATGTTAAGACTGATTTCAATGGCCTACAACGGTAACAAGTAATGTAAGTAATGTGCATATATTCTTTTTGCATAAATTACAATGATATTTATTAAAATATAGTATGTTTTACTATTTCAACATAAGTATATGGAATTCTCTTAAAATTTTAATTTACATAACGTGTAATTCCATTTTTATCAATAATTTTTTTAGTTATATGAATAAAAAAATAATATTGTCACCTCTTTTATTTTAAAATATATATTTTATATTGTTTATTTTTGTATTTTACACGATCTATATTAGTTTGATTAATTTAATTTTACTAAAAGGGATGTTAATATAATTATGTCAAAATTGTAAGGTTTATTATATTTTTTCAAACCTCAAGAGGTCTGTGTAATTTACCCATTCTTTTCATTAAAAAAAATAGTATATATTCTCATTAATTTTAATAAAAATATATTATTGTTACAATTTTTTTATTTATTTTTGGTAAGGTAAATTAATTATTGTTACAATTTTGTTTATTAAAACAATGCGATCATATCATTTTGTACTTAAATATCATTTTTTAATAAATATATAATTTTTTAAATGATAATTTTAGTAAAATAAGGCATTTTATAAACTTTTTTGATTGCATAATATGACTCTTAGTTTTATTGGACATAGAAATTCTGATAATAAATGCTAAGAACAATCAATGTATGTGTTATCTCATCATTAATGTGTAAGTAAACAAACAATTCGAAGAACATTCTCTTACATCTAAAAAGACACAAAAGATAAAGCTAGAATAGAAATAAAGAAACAAACAAAGCAATTATCAAAAGCAAAAGCCACCCCCATCTGGTGTTGTCTATCACTGGGCTCCCCAATCTCAAAATGTTTTTCTTTTTGTTTTTTTTAGTGACTATCTTACATGTTTAAACCTTCCCAAATATAGCCATATGTCTCCCAATGCAGATTGAAAATTTTCATTATAAAACCTACAAATCATTTACTAATCACATCTCAATGTCATGTTGGGTCAACCGGCACAACTTAGCTTAGATAAGCTGGTTGATCGGCAAAGTTTTGACACAAATTTTAATTTCGTGACGCTTAAACATATTAATTTAACTAATCACCTATACAAGTTCACCTTTACAAGTTAGAACATAAATTGGGCAAAATAATTAAAATATTTTAATTAATGTTATACTTATTATCATAATTTTTTAATATTATATTTTGTGTACTATTTAATATGAAAAATTAATGGAATTCATAGGAGATCTATTGTGGTAATAATTGTATATGTGTCACAAACACAAACATGATAAAATAATCTGAGGAAATTCTTTTCATGCCAAAAAAAAAAAGCAAAAGAAGACCTATCTGCTTCATCTTTTGCTTTATCTTTGCTGCTGCTTTTCTAAGTCCTCAAACAGTGACTTTATCTCTCTGTATCCATATTATCCCAAACCAATATTCATCTCCAAATTCCACAAAGCAACCTTCACAATTCACAACCTAAATTTTCTCTTTCTTTCTCTGTCTTCTTCTTCTTCTCTCTCTCTATACATAAAACCCTCACTCTCATAGACAGAGACAAAATCACAATCCAAGTACACCAAAACAAAACAATAAACATGGAAATATTGTCACAAATGTGGTCTCTTCTAGGACTCCTCACAGTCCTCCAAAACATCTTGCCTTCTCAGCTTCTCTCACTCTTACACTCCTTCTATGAATCCCTCCAAGACTTCTTAAGCCCATACTCCTACTTCGAAATCCCCGAATTCAACGGCTACTGCGGCGTCGACCACAACGACCTCTACCGCCATGTCAACCTCTACCTCAACTCCATCAACTCCTCCACCACCTGTCGCCGCCTCACCCTCTCCCGCTCCAAATCCTCAAATCGCATTGCCTTCACGGTCGCCCCCAATCACACCGTCCATGACTCCTTCGACCGCCACTGCCTCTCGTGGACCCACCACGTGGAGACCGTTCAGGACTCCATCGACGAGAAGCGTAGCTTCACCCTCAAGCTACCCAAGCGCCACCACCCTCTCGCCCTCCTCACCCCGTACCTCGATCACGTGACATCACGTGCCGAAGAGTTCGAGAGGGTATCACGTGAGAGAAGACTCTTCACCAACAATGGCCACGGCTCATACGAGTCAGGCTGGGCCTCTGTCCCCTTCCGCCACCCATCCACTTTTGACACGCTCGCGCTTGAGCCTGAGTTAAAAACACAAATCATGGAGGACCTAAGAGCATTCTCTGAAGGGAGAGAGTTCTATCATAAAATCGGACGTGCATGGAAACGTGGGTATCTGTTGTACGGTCCACCCGGGTCTGGAAAATCTAGCCTCATTGCCGCCATGGCTAATTTTCTATGCTATGACGTGTATGATCTTGAGCTCACGAAAGTTTCAGACAACTCTGAGCTCAGAGCTTTGTTGATTCAAACTACGAATCGTTCTATCATTGTGATAGAAGACATTGATTGTTCTGTGGATTTAACAGGTGATAGATTGTCGAAAATGTCGAGGAAAGCAACACGGAGTGAGAAGGGCCGGCATGTAAGCGATGATGGAGAGGATAATGGGCGGGTGACATTGTCGGGGCTGCTGAACTTTACTGATGGACTATGGTCGTGTTGTGGTGAAGAGAGAATTATAGTTTTCACGACCAACCACAGGGACAATGTTGACCCGGCGCTCGTTAGATGTGGGCGCATGGACGTTCATGTTAGCCTCGGCGCGTGCGGGCTCATGCATTCAAGGCTTTAGTCGCGAAGTACTTGGGGGTAGACTCCCACGTGCTGTTTGACGTGGCGGAGAGCTGTATAAGGTCGGGCGGGGCCCTCACACCGGCTCAAATTGGAGAGATCTTGTTGAGGAATCGTCGCGATGCTGATGTGGCAATCAAGGCAGTAATATCAGCGATGCAAGCCAAGATTTTGGGTGCTAATGTGGACTTCATGGAGGGCAGTAGAGAATACGAGGAGGCAGGGGTGAAGACGCCAGAAAGTGTTGACCGGAGGTTGTGGAGTCGCCGGAGAATTGGGAGACTTCGCCGGGAGAATAGGAGGGAAGAAGAGGAAAGAGCATGGGTCAACTTGGGAGAGAAAAGTCAAGTTCTTAGTGAGGCTTAAATCTTTGACCAAGTCAGACTCTGGAAGAAGAGGTGTGTGACCTTTCTCTATTGTAACCATTTTGCTAGCTCTTTAACTGACCTTGGGAACCATACCAAATTGTAATGTTAATGTGTGATTTGGTACTTGGTGGACCTCCTTTACGAAAGGAGAAGTTTTGGGTGGTTTTAAATGTTTGATTAACCTCTTAACGTGGATGTAATTAATCTTTCTTGATGTATGCTATCATATATATAAAAAATGCATAGTGATGAAATTTGGTCAAAAAAATAGAAAACTAAACAGTTTAATGTTTTATGTTTATAAAAAGGGTGATGCTATTTAAGCCAAAAAAATTAGATTTATGTTTTAAATCCAATGACATAACAGTCTATTAAAATATCTAAGGTAATTCTCTCTCAAATATCTTTTCTAATTATAAATCAATTATCTTACTTTCACATTATTGGGTCTAAAAAATAAACTTGTATTTGTTAAAAAAAGAGGGGGGAGGAGGGGAGCTTGTATATATCATTTCTTTATAAAAATATTAAATATATTTACATTTATTTTTAATATAAAAAATATATTTACTACACATGTGTTGTAAAAATTTATTGTAAAAACAAGTTGGCTTAAAGTGCAATCAACGAGTGGAGATGGTGGTTGGAGACAATTTCTAGCTAGATGAGACAGTTGAAGACAGTGGCCAAAAGTGATTTTCGACAAAAGGTGGTGATCGAATGTGATTTACAGCAAGAGATGATTGACGACTAGAAATGGTTGCCCACCACGAGAAGTAATGGCTAGAGAAGACCACTAGTGATGGCGGCTGGAGCGGGTGAGTAGTGGGTGGAGGCCGAAGGAATCAACGAGAAGGAGAAAGAAATTAAATTATTTTTTCAAAACAAGAAAAACCAACCTTTTGTGGTTATAAAGTTTTAATAAATATTTTCCTTTGTTTACAAGTTTTTAAGGGAAAATACATATTACACATATTTGTATTTATAGTTTTAATTTTTTTTATTTTTTTTTATAAATATATGTGGGGAGGTAGTTTTGAAATACTCCTTCAATCCAAACAAGTCCTTATAGGATCTTCCCAACGATCACTTGAAACAGAAATAAAACTCCTGTTGGTGGTGTCGGAATCCACACTCCGATGAGCAAGTTAGCCTCTGTGAAAAGATTAGTGTTTTTAGGATATTGAATTACAAGGTTTTTATCACTTACCAGCACTCTCAGCCTCCCTCTTTTTTTTTTAAAAAGTCATTCTCCTTAATATTTTCTCTATGTAGCTTAGTCCTTCATCTGACAGGGTCCATCTCCCTATTATACTTTTTAGAAAGGGATAGTCTGGTTTCACCCAATGGGACCATGCCGACTTACATGATATACACAGCTTTGACGTACGGCAACAGTACCTTTAACTTGGAGTTTTCCTCATTCTGTCTTTTATGTCTACTCAGCGATGACTTTTAGTTCAGTAGGCTTTGGCCTCATTCGGCCCATCTCAGATAGGCTTAGAGGTACTCTATTTGCCGTTTTAGTTATATCTATATTCGGCTCACACAATAAATATATACAAAATAACAAATATAAACACTGCTAAACAATCCCCTATTTCTAATTTAATTTTCGATCTTGTATTTGATTACGAAGTTAAGAATTGGAATCTTCAATTTGCATTAGCCTAACTACAAGATGAAATTAAAAAAATATTTAGGACTATAATTTGGGGGGAAGATGTTTTAAGGATTAATAATTATAAGATGTTTTAAGGAATATTTAAGGACTATTAATTATAATGGTAATATGATGTAGTGATACTATTAATTAATAAAAAAAATAAAATAATAAAATAAAAAACTTATATTATTGTTGTAAAAAAATATTTGATTCAGTTAGTGAGAATTAAGAAAGTTAAAAAAAATAAAAATAAAAGTTAGTGTGAAACTAATATTTCAATCATATTTTTAGTTTCCTATTTGGGCATTTGGATTATAAGTTCAATTCAAAAAATTTGGGGCAATATTCCCAAATTCTATTTTTTTGGAGTCAAAAGGACAATGACAATTTAAAAGACTGTATTCTCCCTACTTATTTGTCTATCTATTTGTCCACTTATATTTACACACAGCATCTCCTATTTGTCCATGCGTCGCTAATATGTCCATCTAATCTGTCAATCTATACATACTACCACCACCACTGGTCACTGATAGTCACCACCCTTCGCCGACCACATCTGGTAACTTTTCCAACTATGGTTGAAAAAAAAATAAAAAAAAATAATAATAATAATAATAATAATAATTCAAAATAACAATTTTTCTGAGCAAACAATTTCATTAATCACGTTCTTAATACAAAAACAAAACAATCATTAAATCTAATGTCATACGCGTTAAAAAAAAAAAAAATAGTATTTTCACAAATTTTCCCACCTATTTAAAAATAACACCACATTCGGCTTAATATTTTTTCCACTACTTCCATAATGTTCTTCAACCTACTTCAAATATTATTCAGGGTCATTTGGCATGCTAAGTTAGAATTAATTTAGTCAATAAAAACAAAATAAGGAAAATTCTATTTCTACACACCTATTTACTGTTATGCATATCATTTTTCTCAGTGTACATACTTATTATTTTGATTACTAGTTATTATTCTCATTCCATACACCAATTTCAATTATACCCTTAACTCAAATCCTTGTACACACACTACTCCAACCCTCATTCTACACACCAAATGTTTCAATGAAGAAGATGAGTCTGCAACAAACTCTAACATCCCCTTCCCTCAAAATCAAAGGGTAAGGGCATCTATTCATCTAATAATGTAATGCCCTAAAAATTTATAAACATTTATATATAATCAATTTTATTAAATAATCTCTGTATGTTATCAATTAAATCAATTTCGCATGAATTAACTCATTAAAGAAAATATTGCCTTTCTCATAAAATTCTTCATAAGGGCTTACATTCATGCACTATTCCTATAAGATTTAAGAATTTAAAAATACATATCAAATTTGAGAAATAACAGAAAATGAAACAAAAATGACCTAAGGGCTTACACCTTTCAAGGCGTGGGCCTTAATTACAACTAAGGGGTAAGCTCAATAGCTGTAAACATATAAACATTCAAGGAGTCTCAGTGCTCCATTAAAAATCTCCACAAGATCACCAATGGAGTGGAATCACATAGGGCTGAGTAAAGAATCCGTGAAATCCGTAATCCAATCCAGTCCAGTCCAATCCGATAGGTTTGGATTGATTTTTTGAATCCGCGGTTCGGTTCTGGATTGAAGAATTAAAAATTCGTAGTCCATGGATTGGTTTCGGATTGAACCCCACGGTTCCGGATTGGAACCGATCCGGACCGTATGCAAATAGTCTATACTTTTATTATACATCCTTCCCCATAATATCTTCTCTTATTATATATAAATCTAAACTCAAACCTAAAACTGTATAATATCTTCTTTTATTACTTTTGTTTGTTAGTTTTAATTTGTAATGGTCTAAATATTTATGGTGAAATCAGTTTTCTTATAGTTGTTTAAATTCTAGAACAGTATGTCACTATTATAGAAAAACATGTTGTTATTGTGGAACTAATATAACGCTATGTTTATATTTTTATGAAATTAAAGTGTTATATATATATTTTGTTATTTAATTATGTGAATCCGTGGTCCTAAACCGATCCAATCCGTATTTAAATGGATTGGTTCGGATTGGTTCCATGATTTAAACGGATTGGATTGGTTCCAATTTTTCAGGAACCGTAGATAACGGATTGGTCCTGGTTTTACCCCAATCCGGTCCAATCCGGACCATACTCACCCCTAGAATCACATCATCAAGACCTGAAAGTTTTGTTAGATTGGGCCCAATAGAAATACCATTAATATAGTATATAAATGATCGAAACGCATATGATCACGCTATGCACATGTCAAGAAAAATTCATATTTTCTCTTCTAAAATCAATAATGCTCAATGCATGATTTCCATTTAAAAATCTCATCCACAACAATGGGGTAGTAAATACACTATGATGTTCCAAGCAAGAGCTGTAAAACCATACATACATATATAGGTTTATATACAGAAAGTATTCCCACATTTGCTGACTCTAAAACGGCGGGACGATGGGCACCAAAAACCTTCCCCTTCCACATTTGTCGACTCCTGAAATGGAGGAGTCGTGGACATCCAAAACTATGTTTTTTTACATTTGCCGACTCTTGAAACGGCAGGCTCGTGGATATCCAAATACCTTTACCCACATTTGTCCAACGATAAATTCAAGACAGAGCAATTGGGCACCTTGACTCCCCACGTGGGTACCAATACAATACACAACCATTTCTAAAACCTGACTTAACTACCCGGACTCATACAATATTTACCCCTTCTAACATTTCTAAATATTCACAAAACTGTAAATCACATGAGAAAATTATAATGCACATGATGCATAAGTTTTCAAATCTAATTTACCTAAAGTTTATTCACCTAAAGTCATAATTTTAACAATATCAAACAACAACAAGGATTTCTCCAACTTATCAATTTCATAATTTTAGCATTCATCTATCTCAATACACATATTCAATAAAGTTCAAAATCTCATGTCTCAACACCTTTGCCATAATCATTCACCCAATTCCAAGATTTAAAAGTCAATTGAACCAAACACCATTATTAAATCAAGGTTAAAGCTAGGGTTTTTGAGAAATTGGGGTTTTTCCTTCTTTTCCACTTAAAGAACCAATATTTATCATCAACATCAATAATCAACAAGAAATATTCATAATATTTCCAAAAAAATTAAGTATAATTCCCTTTCTATTTATCAAACCCATTTCATATAACAAAATCATCTCATACATCACTATAATTAAGAAAATACCACATATATACCTCATATCATAGTATACCAAGTTAAAGGTACCCCTACCTCAAAGATTGGAGCAAAAGATGAAGACCCAAGGAGAAACCTTGAAGAAATCACAATCCAATCGGTAAAGATTTTGATCTCCACATGCTCCACATTTTTAGCTTAAGATTAGGGTGGATTCTTGGTGAAAATTAGATGAAACTAAGGTTTAGAGGTCTAGGGTTTTGGGTATAAAGGAGAAGGAGAGAAGAGAGGAAGAAAGAATGAAAAGTTTGGACTAAAAAGTGACTTTAAAGTAACTGAATTCGAACAGACAACTCGAGGGGTCAAAACTTGGCTTAATGAATGAAATTAAGCTCTGAGATTCTCTGAATCTCGAACAGACCGCTCGAGCAATCAAAAGTTCGTTCAAGCAAACTATTCACACACTTTAGGTACGCAAACTTCGAACGGGGCATAACTCTCTCGTTCAGACTATGTTTTCGGTCATTCTTTTGTCTAAATCGAAGCCCTAGAAACAAGCTTTCCAACAGTTCTAGCGTCGTATCCTGATTAAAAATGTTGAGGGAGAAAAAGGTAAAAGAGTGAAAACTATTCATGGAACAATTATCCGAATCAATATTTTTTATTCAATCATACTTTACTATTATGATAACATCCCAATCAATACTCTAAAATCAATAAAAAAGGCTCCAATTACAATAATAAGAAAGTCAAGGGCAATCCCACCAATCCAAGGAGTACGAAGTGTTACAATCTCCCCACCTTAGAAAATTTCGTCCCTGAAATTAGAGCTTAATATTCAAAGTTTGGACAAACCCAAATGAAACAGATATTGGAACTAACACTAACACCAACTAATCACAAACGACCTCTATTCAACAAAGAGTTTTTCGAAGAGTCTCCCAACGCAAAGGATTTCATGTGTTGAATAAGAAACAACTCCATGAAAGAAGATAAAGCAATACAATGATATAAGGGGTAGAGTAACTCCCAATAGAATTATAATTGCCACTCCAGAATCTAGTTCGAAATCTAATGAAAACTTTTATATTTCAGTCCCATATTGGGATTCTGACAACACCCCAAATAATGCAAATAAAAATTCCAAAGTGATGAGTCTCTCTTCGAACTCATCGTAAGAATTACCTCTAACGAGCCACAAGAACCCATCGATTATGCGAAACAAAAAGTCAAGCAAAATGTCTCACTAGCATACCCTATAGTACTCGTGTTTCAAATAGACTCAACCTAGAGGGAATAACTCTCAATTGTTTAACGACCTAAAACCTTAGAAAATAAACTCCCGCATCACATTCACACCATAAGAAAAAACTACCTGTCGCTCAGTAACCAAATTTTCAAACGATTACCTCATGCCACTTCCAAAGTCCTTAACCCCCTCTCATAAGAAAGAATTTTTTTTAATAAGAGTTCTATCTCCCAATCATGACCTCGACGAAACACCACCCAACAAAAACAAAGCACCACGAACTACGTTCTTATAACACAACTATTATTTCATGCCTACACATTACTCAATTACGTTTTTGAAAAACTTAAGAACCAAAAACACCAAGAAAAAAAATATATTTCCTTTCAAAAGTAAAAGAGATTATTCTTGTTGGAAAAATTTATAAACAAAATAAATGTTTAAGATGCATATTAGTGAATTGTAAAAGTGAAGGGTTTGAAAAGAAACATTTCTTTTTTCTTTTTCTTTTTTGAAATAGTTAAGGGTTATACACATCATAAGACTCGATACACCCTCTTCATGATTATTTCTCCTTTACTCGCTAGTTTATCTATAACAATAAATTATTAATTTCTGAAAAAAAACAAGGTCATACTCAATAGGAAAACTTCGTTCTCAACTCTTTTCTCAAACATATTTCAACCGGCGACTCCCAAATATCACCCAACCAATGATCCCATTGCCATGGTGATGCCACAACCCATTTATAATTATTCAATCAACAACCACACATAACGACCACTATAAGGTCAAATAAAACAAATGAATGGGCTAAACATCACAAGTTTGGAAAGTTGTATCCTATTCATGACAACCACTATAATCCAACAATTACTCATTATTTATTTCATGTTCACAACACAAATTTTCACAATTAAACCTATTTTGGGGATCACACACAAACAACTAGAAACAAATATCAAATATTTAGCATGACTTGTCACTCTCGTGAGTAACGTACACACGAACAAGTAATCATCATCCTTACGCCTCCCATTCAAAGTCTAAGATGAGTTCTGAGTTGACTCATTATCAACCTCTCCCCACGCCATAACTACAATAGACAATACACGTAAGAGGAAAAGTATCTACACCTACATCGCTTACTTATACTCACATAACTTAATACACTCCTTGAAATCAATACTATAACCCAAATCCTTAAATCACAACAAAACCTCATAATTCAATGAATGAGTTATACTTCCTATCTTGGCAAAATTCTCAACTAACTATAAGAAAACAATCTCCAAGCTAACAGCTAAATCTGAAATTTAAATTCAACTCAACTAGTTAGACGTAAGGAAATAATTAATTACCTCAACTTGTCAAATTTAATTATATAAATTATCTTAATCATGCATCCACAACATCAACTATTAGCTCAACTAGAACACGAAATCTTAGCATGATTTAAGTCGAGGTTGCATCAACAAACAACCACAATCTTAATGTCATCTCAAGCCCCCATTTGAAATCACCAGTCACAAGATTTCAAAAATTATACCTAAGGATCATGGACCAAGTATTTACCCTCAAGTATTTCTTACAGCTAAAGGTTCTACAAAATGAAACTGAGAGTACAAAATATCTCCTTTTACCATGGAAGATAAATACTTCAAAATCCAAACGGTTATCATTCACCAAACGTCAAATGCATAAGCATGACCTCAATAACCCTATTATATTAACACAGTAGTAACCCAAAATCTTTCTACACCCATGGTGAAACGAAAATTCTAACTAGGATTCACAATCAGCCACTAAGATAGAATTTCTCACTTGAAAATTATAATTATTCGCAATAGTGACTATCCTAATATAAAATGGCAAATGTCAATCAAGAACCAAATCAACGTCTACTCCCAACGATAAGACGATGACAATCCCAAGTAAACACAAATCGGATCACATTGTCCTAAAAACAAAAGGACTAGTTGACCATTCATATCATCATACCATTGTAATAAATTTAAACTCACAATCGACTCAAGCTCATAATCAAATTCAGGTTGAAACTCTCAAAATGAGGAAGGTTAATCTATCGTGGCTCTAACTACTAATTTAACTGAACATGATTAACCATCGAGGTATAGAAAAGTTTACTTATCTAATTTTCGTATTATTTGACCATCGTATAACTCTGTCTAGCACCATATCAACCTCAAAAAGGATAACCATAGATTAGCTTTACCTTCTCATTGCATAACTAATGATTTCAACCCAAACTTTCATCTGCCAAAGAGCTTACATATTCTAAGACAAACTTTCTTCAAGGTAATATCAAACACTCACTATGTAAGTCCATCTTTCAAGGAAATAAAACTCATTAAGGTGACATCTAAAATAACACTACTAGCAACACTATAGTCCAATTATAGGGCGAAAGGTTTTGGATTTTTTTTTTTCCCTGAGTATTTTCTTGTCAAGACTGGAATTAGTGACTCATCAATGCACACCCTTGTCCTGCCACTCAACAATGCTTATGGTTCAAGATCCTTACTACACAAAATTTCTTCGCCTTAACGGTAAGACAAATTTGGGGTAGGACCACTAAATAATTGACATACTATTGACAATAACTCAACATAATTTAAATAATACCGTAGCCTATAGAACATAGTGAGGGATTCAACCTCAGCTTTAACCATATGACTTATATTGCCACAATTTACACAATTTCCATTCATAATTCTTTCATATATATAACTCTTACAAAACTTGAACTCATAATTCGAAAAAGTCATAATTAACAATTATCAATCATTCTAAATTAAAGGTTTCGGTTGAACTCAATGGTATATCAACAACATAAATATACTCATGCCATCACCTAACCCCAAACAACTGTTTACATTTCCCGTATCCACAACTCCTACCTCATAGCAATGATATAACATGAAGGGCACGCCTATTTGTGTCATGACCCAGACCTGTCCCTAGAGGTTTGGATCATAACCAGCTAGTAATCATGAGATTACCTACGACCCTAGATAGAATTCAAAACATATTTAGTTATATGGGGCCAAAAGTAGAAGCAGAATAACAAATTTTATCCAATGAGTTGTGTATATATGGCGTAAATAAAGACATCTTAGATATTAATAACTTACATACATAAATATAGAAATAGATAATATATATCCAAGACCATTTACACGTCATCATTGTACAAATCCAAAAACTTAAGTATAACCATGGTCAAACATGAACAACAAAAGAAAACAAAAAATCAAAGAAAACAAAAGCCTCGCTCGTGAGGCGTTCCTTGATAGACTTCACAAAGATTGGGTAAACTTGACCGGTTCACTAGGGCTAGATGTCTCGTTGCTCATCTAAATACATATATAAAACAGAGTATGCTAATGCCCAGTGCATAACATCAGAGTAAAGAGGTTAGATGAATGAGTTCTATTATATAACATAAACCTTTCCATATCATATTCAAATTCATAACGGAACGACCTTGGGTCCAATAGACGACGGAATAACCTTGGGTTTAACGTATAACAGATGTGCAAAATTGAACTAATCATAACTTAACGAAACGACATTGGGTCCAATCATTTACAGGTGTATAATGACCATTTAGTCAATCATAACAAACATTAAGACTTATTAGATATTCAGAATGACCTTGAATCCACCTTATTAAATATACAGAACGACCTTGGGTCTATTTCAACCTTGGGTCCATCATATGTTTTTATTCTTGTCATTCATACTTACAGATCTTTTAAGAATCATACAGACAGAAGGCTCATTCATAGAAAAATCATAGGTTCGAACAACTTACCTCATTGATAACACTTAGAAAATAATGTACATAAAAATTTGTTTACTATGATATTACTTACAGTGATTTGGTTGTCAACACGTCTCCGTGGATCAATCTACATAACACATAAACACATACACATATTGGATCACATTGCTTCATCGGATCATCATTTCTTAATTAATTCTTTATATTCAATTCTTATTTATTAAGTCAATCATGAGGCTTATTTCATCCCTAAAAGTGCTCATAAAGAAATGAGGATGCAAATGTGGACATAATATGACTTTTCAAAATATGCTGAAACGGGACACTTCACTTGAGCGCAACATTGGCGCTTGAGCGGACCACATGGTTTGGAAAGTGGATTCTCTTTCATCAGTCCATTCGAACGGTTCTTCCTTTCGACTAAGTTGGGTAAGTGGTACAACTATCTTTGAGAAGCCTTTTACAAATATTTTGTAATACCCAGCTAATCCTATGAAACTTTGGACTTCCGTCACATTTATCGGTGTAGGCCAATTCACAATCACCTCAATCTTTTGTGGGTCTACTGAAATCCCATTCCTGTTAATCACATGGCCTAGAAACACAACTGCATCCAACCTAAATTCACTATTCTTCAATTTTGCAAATAATTTCTTCTCCTTAAGTGTTTGCAAAATAGTTCTCAAATATTGTTCATGCTCTTCTTTACTTTTCGAGTAAATCAATATGTCATCAATGAATGCCACAATAAACTCATCAAGATAGGATTTAAAGATTTGGTTCATAAGGTCTATAAAAGTTGCGGGTGCATTTCTCACTCCAAACGGCATAACTAAAAATTCGTAGTGACCATACCTTGTTTGGAATGTAGTTTTCTCAACATCTTTAGCTTTCACTTTCAATTAATGGTACCCAAATCTCAAATCAATTTTTGAAAACACTTGTGAATCCTGCAACTGGTCAAATAAATCATCCATATGAGGCAAAAGGTATTTGTTCTTGATCGTTACCTTATTCAATTCCCTGTAATCAATACACAAGCACAAAGTTCTGTCTTTCTTTTTCACAAATAGGACTAGCGCACTCCATGGCGAAGTGCTATGTTGGATAAACCTTTTATCAAGCAAATCTTGCAGTTGATCCTTTAGTTCTTTCATTTTAACTGTTAACATTCGATACAGGATTTTTGAGATAGGTTGAGTACCCAGCATAACCTCAATGGCAAATTTAATTTCTCTATCAACTAATTTCCCTAGCAATTCTTCCGAGAATACATCTGAAAATTCTCTAACTACTGAAATATCATCTAATATAATATCCATAGATTGATCAGTCAAAATACTACATACTTATCCTGACACCCTTTCTTAAGCAATTTACATGTTTTCATTACTGAAATTAAGTAGGGTGAAGGTATTAAGCCATTACCCTCAAACATAAACTCATCATGTCCTGATGGTCTAAACAAAACCCGTTTTGTCACATAATCAATAGTAGCACAATACTTAGACAACCAATCCATTCCCAAAATCACGTCCAAATGTCTTATGTCAAGAGGTAACAAATCCACAAATAACATAGTATTCCCCATAAGAATTTCAGAAGCATGATATACAAATGAACACAAAATAGATTACCCAAATAGAGCAAATACACATAACACATAAGGCAGTGATTCCGTGGGTCTATTCATTCTACGTGCAAATGTAATAGATAAAAAAGAATGTATCAAACCCTAATCAATTAGCACATAAGCATCTTGGTTGCAAATAAAAAGAGTACCTAAGACAACGACCTCAATATTCCATGTGTCACCTGGGATGAGTGCAAAAACTCTCCCCTCTCTGAGTGTATTTCTTGTAACAGCAGGTCTAGCATTATTTCTTGGCATTGGAGCGGATCCAGTCGAACTGACTGCTGGTCTTCTACTTCTTTGCTCATTTTGAGGACAATCTCTGACCATGTGCCCAGTCTTACCACATCTGAAACATGCCCTAGAAGTACGGTAGCAAACTCTCTGATGTTTCTTGCTACACTCATTACAGGTTGGTACAGAATCACTTGTTGAATTGGAGGCACTAGATGTTCCTAGATTTTACTTCTTTGAAGATGATGATCCCTTATTCGAATAAGAACCATGCCTCTTTCCTCTCCATTCAAATGGTTGGTTATGTAATGCCAAATATGCTTCAAACATTAAGGCTCTATTAAGAGCATCCACATACTTCGGTAGTTTTAGAACATTTACTTTCTCTAGGATTGCATTTCGAATTCCACCCTAAAACTTCCTCGCTTTTTTGTAATCAATATCAACCATGTGTGGTGCAAACCTTGCTAACTCAGTGAACCACGCCTCATATTCTGCTATTATTTGGTTACCCTGCTTCAACGCTTCAAATTCAAATAATTTCTGGTCTTAAATGCATTGAGGAAAGTACTTTTCATAAAAAATTTCAAGAAAATTTTCCCAACTAACTCCCACATTTTCATCTCTCACCAGCATCTATCATTTACAGGCCTCACCCTCAAGAGTAAACGTTGCCAACTAGACTTTTTGTTCATCAGTGCATGGGAATACTTCAAATAATTTTTCAACGCCAAGAACCTACGCCTCGACTTTCAAAGGATCCATTCCTCCCTAGAACAATGGTGGCTTCATCTTCTTAAACTCTTTGGTCAAAGTAATTGTACGGTCGTCCGCCTAATGCTCTTATACCGAAGGTGGCACAGACATTGGTAGAGGTGGAGGCGGTTGTTGCTATTGCTGCCTTAGTAACTCAGTAGTATCTTGGATCATTCTCTCCATTTGATCCAATCGGGCAGCAGAAGACTCTTCTATCTCATCAGCCCTTGTTCTCACAATTATCTATATAAACTTGCTTCATAATAAACACATGAATTGCACATATACACATAGGCACAACAATTCATATTTCATATATTCACATATTTTCACTGCATACAAACATATACTTATCAGATGAATGCACCTTAAATCTTTTCCAGACAACTTAATGCTCAATTGGACAAGTGTATGAGTTATTAACTCGTGATCTAATACCAATCTGTCATTACCCAGGCCCACCCCTAGAGGTTTGGATCATAATCAGCCAGTAATTATGAGATTACCTACGGCCTCAAATAGAATTCAAAACATATTTAGTTATATGGGGCCAGAAGTGGAAGTAGAATAATAAATTTTCTCTAATGAGCTATGCATCTATGGCATAAACAAAAATATCTTACATATTAAAAACTCACATCCATACATATACAAATAGATATTACATATCCAATACCATTTACAACTCATCATTGTAGAGATCCAAAAACTTAAGTATAACCATGGTCAAACATTACCCACAAAAGAAAACAAAACATCAAAGAAAACAAAAGTCTCACTCGTAAGGCACTCCTTAACAGACTTCACAAAGATTGAGTAAACTTGACCAGTTCACCAAGGTCGGACGTCCGGTTGCTCACCTATATACATATATAAAATGGAGTAAACTAACACCCAGTGAATAACATCAAAGTAAAAAGTTATATGAATGAGTTCTATTATATAACATAAATAATTTTTCCATATCATATACAAATTCATAACGAAATGACCTTAGGTCCAATGGATGGTAGAACGATCTCGAGTCCAACATATAACAGATGTGCAGAACTAAACTGATCATAACTTAACGAAACGACCTTGGGTCCAATTATTACAGCTGTATAATGACCATTTTGTCAACTCATAACAGACATTCAAACTTATTAGATATTCAAATATACAGAACAACTTTGGGTCCATTTCAAATATACAAAACGACCTTGGGTCCATTATATGCTTTTATTCTTGTCATTCATAATTACAGATCTTTTAAGAATCAAGCAGATAGAAGGCTCATTCATAGCACAAAATCATAAGTTCAGAAAACTTACCTCATTGATAACATTTAGAAAATAATGTACGTAAAAATATCTTTACTAAGATATTATTCACAGTGATTTAGTTGTCGATACGTCTCCATAGATCAACATACTAACACATAAACACATACAGACATTGAATCACATTACTTCATCGGATCATCATTTCTTAATTAATTCATTTGTGTTCAATTCTTCTTTATTAAGTCAATCATAAGGCTCATTTCATGCCTAAAAGTGCTCAGAAAGGAATGAGGATGCAGATGTGGATGGATTATGACTTTTTAAAATATGCTAAAATAAGACACTTCGCTTGAGCGCAATATTGGTCACTCAAGCGAACCACATGGTCCGCAAAAGTACTGGATGGTTCGAATCTAGGCTTGACGGTGGCTCGAGCCAATATGCAAATACACTAAGGTTGCTCAAGTGAACACTTAGTCGCTCAAGCAATATGCAAAACTTCTGGATGCTCAAAATCTAGGTTTGATGGTCGCTCGAGCTAATATGTAAATGTCCTAAGATCACTCGAGCGGACACTTGGTCGCTCGAGCCATTATGGAATGTCTCTATAAAAATGTTGGAT
Source organism: Camellia japonica (assembly GCA_030407325.1). NCBI lineage: Eukaryota > Viridiplantae > Streptophyta > Magnoliopsida > Ericales > Theaceae > Camellia > Camellia japonica. The sequence continues at coordinate 141,844,109 of JAPPVO010000019.1, forward strand.
GCAAGAGATGTGCGCTCAAGCAACAACTTGATCGCTTGAGCGGTGAGGTCGAATTCTGAAATTTCCATAATAGAGTTTGACTTCAAAACATGTATTTTAAATCATAAGCTTGCATGGCTTGTTCTCAACCTTACAAAACACTTAGAAACTCTTCAAAAACATAACCATATACTTAATTTCAAACCTTTAACTCAAAACTTCAAGAATTAATCAAAATAAAACTCAAATCTTTATGCATGTTGACTTCATTTTCAAATTCTTCTTCCACAACTCTCAAACCACGGAATTAAACTTCAAAGCTCTATGAATCATGGATGCATGCATAATACAACTTCCCATTCAAGCTTAGACAACAAAATCATGCTAAAAAATAATAGAATTCTTTAAAATCATGCATGCATGAATGAATTAGCTTCCATTCCAACAATCCTAGCTTAATTCTTACATTTAATCACATAAACTTCTTGAATTCACATATTTGATGACTTTGATTTATAAATTAAGGAATAATCATGTGACGGCCCCGACCTCCAAACTATTATATTACATTATTTCAATAAGTCTAATTGCATGATTATGTGTTTAATTGTGTGATTACATGCTTAATTTTGTAGTTATCTGTTATTACATGGAATATTTGTTCGAATTGGAAACTTAGAGATAGAAATTGAGAGCTTAGACAGCTTCAAAAACCGAAGTTGATTAGCTTAATAGACTAATTAGAATATTTAGAATTTTATGGTAGCTTTAATTGAAAACTGATTCGGATCAAAATAATTAGAATAAACTGATTGAATTAATTAGAATTGAGCCTACTTACTTAGTATTAATCAACCTTGATTAGGCTAAGTTAATTACATCATATATAAAGCCTAATTAAGTCTTGAGCCCATATGTTATACAACTCTTGGCTGAGAATTGAGAGAGAAAGGAGGAGAGCTCAACACTTTAGAGAGAGAAAGAAGAGATTTGAAGAGAATTGCTAGAGATTTAATGAATTAAGCTAGGCCAACACTTGTAGTCAACACTAGGTATGAAATCCATCTTTAATTCTTGGAAATATTACATGGAGAAGTTTAATTCAACTAGTTCTAGCACTCTTCTGCATGTAATTTAGAGATATGTGTTAGATTTCCATGAATTGGGTGTAAAAGAGTTGAATTGCATACATGCATGTGCATTTTGAGTTAGAATCCATGAAATTCTCACATGCATGGCATTTTTGCAACTTAACTTGACGGTTTTCTCATGTTAGAATCCATGATCAAGTTTTGGAAAGATATAAGATGATACAAATTCAATGTGATGCATGCATGGTTCATAATATGGAGTTTCAAGCTTTGGGTTGTCAAATGGATCATGATTTTGACTAAATGATTTCAAATTGGGAGTGTTTTCATGTTATATAATGATTTTCCATGTTTTTGTACCAGAAATACAAGTCTTGGGGCTTTGAATATCATTTTTGAACTTCAAACACAATTCTGGAAATTCCAGAATTCGGCCTATCTGCTCGAGCAAAGAAAGTGTCGCTCGAGCGTGAAAGTCGAGCTCTCAAAAGTTTTACAAAAGTTTACAGACTGCTCGAGCGACAAAAGTGGCAATCGAGTGAGGACCCCCTTTTACTCAGTCTTCCTCTCGAGCGACCGTCGAGCGAAAATTTCATGCAACCAGTACTTTTGCAAAGTTTACAGACCGCTCGAGCGACCGAAGTTCCGCTCAAGCGACCACCCTTATTTTTGAACCCTCGCTCGAGCGGAGACCCTGTTTCCAACAAAGTTTGACTAACTATTTTAAGTGCGTACTTGTATCCTCATGTCATTTCAAGTACTCTTAGGCATCAATTGAGCTCATATAAACATGGAATGAGTTAGAAACATGAGGACAATTTAATTAAAGCAAAATGGCTATCGAACGCTACTCCAATTGTAAGTTTGTTATGTGTTTTGTATAGGTGGACGTCCGAGACCTAGTGACAACATAACCCACAATGAGTAATAACTTTATAAAGATATGCTCAAGTTATGTTTACTTTCAAAAATGTTATTGCTATCGAAACTGATATATGATTGATTTAATGGTTTATTGAAACATTATGATGATTAATGAAATGGTCTATTGAAACGTTATTTTCTTATAATGAATGAAGTTCTATTTTGAAATTGTATTGTGGTATCCACTGAATATAGGCCCTTGCCTGGGGGAAACAATACTATGGTGTAGACACCTTAGTTTTTACCACCCTTAAGACTTGGGCGCCTCAGGTTGATCACTTGATGATGAATGTGTACACTTGTCAAGTGCTCAAAGCACTCAGTAGAATGCCACAGCTTTGAGCCTTCAAAACCCTATATACCTGTTGCCTTGTTTTGGACCAAAATCCTAATTTTTCAAGCCTAACAACCCTGGGACCTGCCGGCCCCCTTTTGTGGGCTGCCGACCTCTGTCATTGGCTGCCGACCACTTGTGTGGCCTGTCAGCCACAAGTGTGTTTTTGCAGATATTTATGTCAGCTGTGCCAGTTGTTTCCACTGATGCTTGCATCTGCCTACACATGTATGTATAGACGTTTCTGAGGGAGTTGCATGTTTTTCTATATATAGGAGACCTCCCCTTCCATTTTTTAGGGTTAAAAAATTTGGAGCAAAATTCTCTCTCTCTCCCTCTACAATTTTCTCTCTTTTGCAAATTCCTAAGCTTTTGTAAGGTTTTGCGTATACACTCTAAACCAAACCATGTGGTATTGGAGCTGAGGCACTTTTGGGCTTACTTTGAGCTCTAGAGGGTGTGTAAGTGTTGATTTATTGCTTGGAAAGTGTTCTCCTCTTCAAGAGGTATAAGTCTTGGTTTATTATTTTACTTTAATTGCTATTTTGCCTACTGTTTTTGGGCTATTTTTGGAGTGTCTAAACTCTGAAATTTTGGTCTGAAACTTGTGGTTTAAGGCCAATAAGGGTGGAGGGGTGGCTCACCATTCCTTTCACCTAGCTTCCAAGGCCTTTACCCTTGTGTTTCCCACCTTGTTGTCACCTTTTTTTTTTAGCTTTTAAATACTGATTTTCAGAGCTTTTTCAGTGGCTAAAATGTTGTTTTGAAGTCTCAAAAATGGAGGGGGTAGCCTCCCCTCCTTGTGCTTACTTACTAGCTTAACATGCACCATGTTTTAGCTTATTGTTCTACCTTTTTTTGTCTTAATTCCAGCATGTTTTAGGACTGATTTAACACTGTTTTAGGAGTATTTTTGGTTGTTCATTGCATTTGAGCTTTGTATTGCATGCTTGTACTGTAATTGTCCTCATAGGCTTGGTGGTTTTGGCCTTAGCCACCAACCTATTTGAGTTGATAGTGTTTAGTTCTTGTTTTCCATGCTCGTGATCACCTTTAATCATCTCTGCAACATCTATCCTTTCTTGGCTTTTGCTTTGCTTTGAAAGTTGTTTCAAGCCACTTGTTTGTTTAAGTTTGAGATTGAGGTCTTGTGCTTAATGATTTAATCCCTTTGGAGGTTCATTACCAATGGCATGACACTTCTCTCATGCCTAAATCAACTCTTGGTTTGATACTTCTTTCTATTAGAGGACTTAAAGCTCAGCTTTTGACTTAATTTACTAAGGAATGGTTAGTAATTAAAATGGAGTAATAAAACTGAGACTAAAATGATGCAAGATAATAACTTAGTTTAGGTTCAATCGAACGTTAATTGAACCCTTGAGTCTTGAATCGTTTCATACTTGTTTGTGATGAAAACGATTCAAGAGTCAGTGTTAACCACTTCCCTTGATCAATCCATGAAAGGGAGGGGGTTTGAGAGTCTTTTATTGTGCATATTATTGAAATTGTACCCTTTGGTTCATAGGCCATCATGCAATAAAATTGCATCGATTGATGGTTTGTGAATCAAATTTGCCACTCTTTTGAGCTGTTTGATGATAATGAGGGGTAAGTTGTACAAACAACCCTTGAGAATAACTTGGTTATGCTCTGCTTGCTCTCTATTGCAGCAAGAAGAACTAGGATTTTGTGGTTGGCAGGCCATTATTTCTGGACGGCAGGCTACTAGTTGTGGCCGGCCAGCCGCTTTTGTCAAATTAAGCAGCAACCCTTTTGAAACAGAACAGAAATCATTTTGAGATGAAATATAGTGCAAGTGTTCTAACTGTGCAACAGAGGCTTCCTAGCAGCAGAACAGTGTCTTTTTCGGGTGAAAATCCGCGCATACATGAGCATCCCTCGTTTTCCGGGGCGAATTAGTTAATTTAGTTACTTTATTTCATGTTGTAATTAATTTCTTAGCTAATCAGAATTTTGTAATTAATTAATTAGTATAATTAATTAGTTAGGTCCAAGTTATAATAATTAGCTAGAATAGTTAATTAGTTGTGATGTTGTAATAACTACTTATGATGGTTAGTTTAGGGCATCATGTTTTGTTTAGCATCTCTCATGCCTTGCATCCATTGTCTTGTATGCATTGGGCTCAACACATCATTCTAACTTGCATTGCTAGTTAAATACTTCTTTGAATACGTGCTTAGAGCGCATGCTATCAAATTGATTCATATGCCATATTAGTAGCCGAGTCTCGTAATTGCATATCGTATGTGTTACGTTAGTCATATTGCATAGTTAGGATCATGCATTTTTCTAACTCTTTCATCTTTTTGGCTTGGAGTACTAGGTGAGGTTTTATTTGCTTTAGCATAATTGCATGAGTGTGATCGTTGCCATGTCAAAGCACGTTCACCATGAGGCTAAGTACTTAAGTGATAAACTGTTTGAATGCCTATGGATGAAGGCTAATTGCTTGAATTGGAATAATTTGAGTAATGTCCATATGCGATCACTTTTTCAAGTGGTACATATTCGAAACAATTTTCAAAAAATAAACATGAATCAAATGTTCCAAATTTTGCAAAATTAGTTTATACTTGTGTGCGCATCACATAGTAATGTTAGCCTAATATATCGGAACAAGAGCATATAATGTAGATAAGAATCACATCATGATTAGTAGAGGCTGATCTTTGATCAGGCGGGCAGGGGTGCTCAATTCATGACCTTCCCCTCTTGTACCTAAGTTCTCAAGCCGAGACAAACTTGATGATGATGGACACGTGGCCTTTGGTGCGAGTCATGGGTTTTCTAAATTTTTCAAAATATTTAGGTGGCAACTCTGTATTTGGCAAAGTAGTCCATTTTTGGTAATTTGATTCAAAATCGATTTTTCAAAAGATTTGCCGGATTTGGACTCTTTGGTGTTCATCTATTTCACATTGCACTTGTGAGATCAGATTCAAAACTGCGAAAGTCTGATACTGTAGGGCTTATCGTCTTCCGAAAGGAGCACAAAAAGTTGAGCTACAGTTTCTGGCGACTCTACTGGGGATTTAGAGAACTTGAATTGAAATTCATGATGTGAAATTTTATCTACACTTATATGTTCTTTGCATTACATTTGCATTGGTTCTTTAAGTCACTGTGTTTGTCATCTGTTATTCCTGGATGGTTTGCCGAAAGCTTGCCCAAAAGCTTTCCAAACGGCTGATCGGTCATGGGCTCTGCCATGTTGGGAACACAACCCTTGGATCTGGACTACCAATGTACCATTTGATTCTCCTTTCACTTCTCGGTGTTACGTGTGAGAGGTATATTAGGTAGTCTTGCTGAGGTACCCCCTTTGACCATTCGGCCTAGCTGCATATAGTAAATCCCAAGTGACTGTTCCAAACTAGGACAGGATGCTCACCCGAATGCAGGATTGCGTGAAATCGCTTGATTGAAGTAGTGAAACTCTAGTTCATGCCAAAACTAGGATAGGGTAACCCTACCCCCTCACAGGAGTGTTTTGGCTCTCTTTTAACCTGTATGTTCTTTACAGTGAAACTATACAGGAGTGCTTTATATCAGTGGTACAGTTGGTGTTAGTTTATGGGGCAGAATTTAGCGGGGAGTACATTCATTCAACTGTGATCATATATGTTCTAAGTGAAATTGGGCTGAGGTGCTATCTGTTTTCTTTTTTGATAGGTAGTCCTGGAACCATAGCTTCAGAAGGCTCCGATATCCCCCAGGTACTCTGGACTTGTGTCGATAGACTTTGTAAGGTCGGGGACCTAGTTTAGGGACAACCAGTGTTTGCTTCACTGCCACCGGTTACAAGGAGGATTAGACAGAATTCACCAGTCTAGTTCCTACAGCAGTCACCTATCGACTCACCTGTGTCCAGTCCAGCACAAGACCAGTCACCTATTCCAATGGCACAATATTCGCCCGACTAGTATGGAGGAACTAATACATCATTTACAACAGACAGTTGAGACACTACAGCATGACACAATTCGTCAAGCCTAGGTTATAACCAAGCTACAACAACAACAGCCGCAGCCAGCAATGGCTTCTGCGTCACATGTACCCACTGCAGCTATCCCTGTGCCCGATGCCACGACTAATACTGCCCATGTTCAAGCAAACCAGGGCAATCCAATAGAGCCAATCCTAGCACAAGCTTCCAAAGCACCGGTTTATCGGACCGAGGCACCATTTGAATTTGAAGTCAATCGAACTGTGCTTAAGGTCAACAAACTGCAAAAATTGTTCAAAATAGCGCAAGGGGTTAACTCTATCCCGGACATAAAGGACAAGTACACCGATTCTGCAATGACATTACCGGATCAGTTTAAAATGCCCCACATTATCGTTTTGACAACTCCGAGGATCCAAGGACCCCATGGTCCAGTTGCGATTGTTTTCTGATATCTTGCGGCCGATGGGCTTCACTAGACCATAGAAGCTATCTCTCTTTGGTCGCACCATGTCGAGTATAGCGGCCATTTGGTATGCTAAGTTAGAAGATTCCATCAAACAGAATTGAGAAGAGATGGCCGAAGCCTTCATTGCTCACTCTTACAATACACAGATTGAGGTCACAACTCGTGATCTCGAGGCAACCCGTCAAGAGTCGAATGAGGGTTTCTCTGAGTTTGTGACTAAATGAAGGGCCAAGGCCTCGATGATGACCACGAGACCTTCCAAGAAGGATCAGATAAGAATGATTGTTCAGAATCTGCATGGCAAGTTGCTGCGGAAGATGATTGTTCTACCTCTATTTACCTTTACAAAAAAATGTTGTTCGCAGTTCCAAAGCTACAACCAGTGGTAGCACAGCTGTGAAATGCTCAGAAGTAAACACTGTCACCACTCTCATCAATAGCCAAAAACCAACCACTTCAACTAGGCCCCAAGCTCGAAATTTCCATCCTCTTTACATGAGTCTTGCTCAAGCCTTGAAAACGCTGCTAGAAAAAGGGTACCTAGAGCTCCTAGAACCCTGACCCCTCCCAAATCCTCTTTCACCAAGATATGACCCCGCTAAATACTGTGCCTATCATCAGCAGCACGGTCATGATACAAACCATTGCATCTGCCTCCGTCATAAGATCAAGATCTTATTGACGAAGAGATCATAGCTCCACCAAAAGGACCTCAGGCCACCCCTAACCCATTACCTCCACATCTCAACCTAATCTATACACTACCATCCACCTACAATCCCAGCATATACATGACCCCAGCCCATTCACCCAAGCTTGAGGTGTTCATTCTAAAAAGCACGGAATTGTGTATGATGGATGCACTTGAACCCCAATCATCTCAAACCCATGAACCCACTACTTCTAAGCTAATGAGCATGATTAAAGATTTGCAGAGAACTGTGGCAGATTTAGCCTTTGGGATTTTGGCTCCCTTATCGACCACATCACATGCCAAAAATTTCACACCAAAAGGCTCCCTAATCTTGGAGCGAGCTACATTTGAAGAAGGCTAACCCGAAGCCGTTTCAAGTCTGGGTGACGACATGTCAACAACAATTGGGCCTCGCCTCAATATAGTCACCCAATCCCTTGGCAAAGCTGAAGCAAGTCGCAAGACCGAGGCCAGGGCAAGTATTGATCCTTATAAACATCTTCACCGGGCTATTGAGGCTTTGAAGTCAAAGGGCTGAACAAATAGCAACTGCTTGCAATTGTTGCAAAAACTATGGATGACACTTTTGTTGCTCAGGTTGGGAGCATTCTGAATCAAGAAGCAAGCCAGAAAAAGGGATGTCGTAACAGAAACACCCATTTCAGCTCCAATCCTACACTCGTAAGAGATCATCAAACCCAGTCAACACCTGCTAACCCCTCTGTCAATCCTGTCAAGATTGGTAACCGCACCTTCAATCCCTTTTACATGACCTTGTCCAAAGCTGTCCAAATCCTCATAAGACAAAGCTATCTCAAACCCCTTGACCCTTGGCCTCTCCCTAATCCCCTTCCAGCCAAGTATAAAGTTGCCAAGTACTGTGCCTTCCATCAACAATTCGATCATGACACTGACGGTTGTTTTCGTCTTCGCCATGAAGTTCAAGATCTGATTGACAACAAGGTCATCACTCCACCGGGTCCTACAAAGTCTATCGGCGCTGGATTGATGAACTTGGGGGATAATGTGGCTATGTGATCGGGGATAAACCACCTGCTGATGGCGATCATTTTACTCCAGATGTGGTGGATGGCACACATTTTTTAGCACTTTGAAAATAATGTTTATTGTACTTTCAGACTTGGGTATTGAGTCAGTCTTGTTGTGTTATATTGAGTTAGTCTTGTTGTGTCAGAGGTTGGTGATTTCGAGGGTGTTAACTCAGACATCACTTCCCTGTTTGTTTTGTGTTTGTCTTTTACACTCTTTCTTTTTTATCTGTTTCTACCATTAAACCAGTTGAGCCAGAAGATCTGAATGAAACGACAGTACTTTCCATCTACTTCTCCGTGCCTTTAAATCATTGCACTGACCAAAGTTTTTCAAAACCCTTTCTAAAACTGTGATGAAAACAAAGATGAAGGAATTCTTCAGGATTTGCAAAATTTGATCAACTAAGAGGAAGAAAGGCCTGCTAAGCCCTAGATGAATGAAATCATGTTTGTTAATGTGAGTACTGAGAAGGATCCTAGCTTGATCCAGATTGGTTCTACATTGTCTTCAGAAGAGCATGAGCGACTAGTCGCTTTATTAAAAGATTTCAAAAAATATTTTGTGTGGTCCTACGAAGACATGCCTGGAATTGATCTTGAGACTGTACATCATAGGATCACTCTCGGCCTCAGGACTCGACCCTTTTGCTTTCAAACTTTGATTCAGAATGTTCAGCGATTAACCAAAATGTGAGACTTGCATGGTCGGATTGGAAGCAACCCTTGAACTAGGGGCAAGAATGTTAGATGTGATCAAAAGGAAGCTTGCATGACTGGATGAGAAACAACCCTTGAATTAGGGGCAAAAAAGGTCAGATATGCTCGAAGATTCAAAACTGGGTCATTTCGCAAACCAATGGAGATTGACAATAAAGCCAAATCCCATAATCTAAAAGAATAAATTTTTGTTTCACTGAAGGACAATCAAGTTCCTATCTACAACACTAGGACACTAGGGGCAAATTCAGACCCCAATTGAATAGGCTTTTACATCATCAAGACTATTTAGTCAAGAACAATAGCCATTCTCGTGGATTTAGATGGCTTAGAGATCCTATGGCCAATCAATATGGACAAGTTAAACTTTTCTATCCTTGAGAGGCTCGTTGGGCCGAAAACCCGGAAGGGTGACCCAGGCAAAAGTTAGAGCAAGAGAAAAAAGAAAAGAACAAAAATGAAAAAATGGAAATAAGGAAAAAAGCAAAAAGAAAAAGAAAAAAGCAAAAAGAAAAGAAAAATGAAAAGGAAAAAATAGATCTCGCAAGGTTGAAAGCCTAAAAGGGCGGCCTTGAAAAAAGTTAGAGCACAAAAGAAGAGTGTTAATACCTGAGTGTACCCTAACCCCGGAACTACGTACGACCTGATTCCCATCTTTGGGATACATAGGCAACTTCATCCTGAAGTTCGGTCCCAACCATTTTCTGCCTGCTGGTCTCATCCATGTTGATTTTCTTGTTCAACTTGGCTATCCTATCTATGTCAAATTGGCTCATCTTAGTTCAAATTCGGTTGTCCTATTATGTTAGAAGATTCAACTGCAAGACAAATCAAGTTCAGATCTGAGGTTGTGCATCTCAAGAGTTAATTTCTCGTTGGTCGAGTAGTGGCCATTTGCAAAAATAGTTTTGAAGATTTTTAGTGAAGTTGACTAATTTTCTCAAAAATTATTCCATTTTTCGAAAACTGGACCATTTCTTAGACCCAAGAAAGGAAAATTTTCAGTGTTCATAGCCTAACTTACATGATTTCAAAGCAAAAAGTTGAACAAGCATGTTAATCTAACCCTCATGTTGGTCAAAAATGTTTTAACAGAAAACCAAAAACAAAAAATGGTCAAAATGATGAACTAAGGGCACAGTCGAGTCAGGTTTTCTATATTTTCCCCATTATCAATGCACTCGCTAGAAAGGGCACAACTGAAGCTAGCAACAAGGGCCGAAAGCTCTCTCATCCTCCAAGCAGTGAGGCATCAAGCTAAGGGCGAAGCAGGAACTAGAAATGGAGTAGGATATTCGACCCCCCTCATAAGGTCCATAACTTCCAGCTTATCTATCAACCACACTTAGGGAGGGATAAAAAAATAAGAGAGATTAAAGAATAGAGAGATGTGCGCTGAGAGGAAAAGTGAGGAAAGGGCTTTTAGAAAAAATAGAGATTGAGGGCCCAAGTGATGTGAGAACCACAAATAAAAAAGGGTGGGAAACAACACCTAGAGAAACAGGCTCTCTATGAATTGAGAGGTCTCTCGCTATTGGAAAACAAATATCCAATTGTTGTGTTTGTTGTTTTGTTTCTCAATTCTTGCTTTGAGTCGTTGTCGATGTGTTTAGGTTGTTTTTACTTTGTTTTTCCTTTGTTGAGTCGTGGTGTACTGTGGTCAGTAGTAGGCTCAATACCCGGTTAAGAACTCATTCTCAATTCTAATTTCAAGAAAATAAATCATTTTGTGCTCAGAGTGCTGTGTAATTCCCAACATGGTGTGCAAAACATGGTGTTCTTTCTTTCATAAACTGTGGGGTCTAACCCCGGTCAAAAGAGAGAGCATTAGAAAAAGGACTTATCTGAAGCTACATAGGTTCCGGACTGCAGAGCAAAAGAAAATAAGGAAAATTGGAGCATCTAAGTTTGTTTCAACTTCAACAAATTTCGGGTTTGCATTCCGGATACACTTTCTCAGACCTTGTCATTTCTCCAAAGTATGAGTGTACCTCGATCTCAAGCTCAAAGCCTGCTGCACATTAGAATGGCAATCAGAAGTGCTCTCCCCGAACACCATTTCCCTGCCATAGGCGTCTTAGTTATGTTTGCAATAAGTTCCTAGGAGACCAATTGCGACGGTGGAAACTAGAGCTCGAATGGCGATGTCAAGAACGCAAAGGTTTGGAATTTCCAAGACTAAAGTCTAGTTTAAATACCCGAGGGTGTATCCCCGATTTGAAATCTGTATGGCAGTCCCATAGGCTGAGGTACCATGTATGCGCCTCGATTCTGGATACTATACCAACCTAGTGTGTCACCCCGTTAAAGAATGGGGAAAGTTGTGATTATGATCAGGAAGAAAAGCAGGATCCGTGGCTTTTACATACAGAGGTTCCGTTGTCATTATTTGAGGGCCTTTGAACTATGAGTTAAAGGTAAGAGTTCGACGAACACAAGAGGGAGATTCCCATTAGAGTAAAGTGGTTCATCGCCACTCACCCCATGAGGTACCTTCTAAAGTGCCGCTTTGTTTGTTTACTACATTTCCTGTGCATCTATTGCACAATCTCATCACCTCTGTGCATCTATCGTAAAAACTCATCACACTCTGTGCATCTATCGCATCATTTCAGGACCTCTTCTCACGATTTCAACGTGGTTAGAGTGTTCATTTCCTCACACGATTTCAGCGTGTTTGGAATTTTTCTCCAAACGCATGGAATACGACTCTGAGCGGTTTTTTCAAGACCTCTTCTCATGATTTCGGCGTGGTTTGAGTGTTCCTTTCCTCACATCATTTCAGCGTGTTTGGAATTTTTCTCAGGACGCGTGGAACGCGACTCTGAATGGTTTTCTTAGGACCTCTTCTCACGATTTCAACGTGGTTAGAGTGTTCATTTCATCACACAATTTTAGCATGTTTGGAATATTTCTCAGGACGCGTGGAACGCGACTCTGAGCGGTTTTCTCAAGACCTCTTCTCACGATTTCAACGTGGTTAGAGTGTTCCTTTCCACACACGATTCCAGCTTGTTTGGAATCTTTCTCAGGACGCGTGGAACGCGACCCTAAGCGGTTTTCTGAGGACCTCTTCTCACGAGTTCAATGCGATTTGAGTGTTCCTTTCCTCACACGATTTCAGCGTGTTTAGAATTTATCTCAGGACACATGGAACGCAACCCTGAGCGGTTTTCTCAGGACCTCTTCTCACGATTTCAGTATGGTTTGAGTGTTCTTTTCCTCACACGATTTCAGCGTGTTTAGGATTTTTTCTTTCTCCTCTCACGATTCCAACATGGTTGGAGTATGTCACCCTATTCATCTACTACATTATCCATTTTATCCAATACATCATACCATTATATCACTTGCATCATTTCCATGTCAAGCTTAGTTCGGCGTGCGCTCATACCTTTCCCTTGTTGAAACATGATTCTGTCTTGTATAAGTACCCATGCTGCGCTGAGGCCAGTATTGAGGGTGTTAGCACCTTTTCTGTGTTAGACATGGTTTGTTTTGTGTCCATGCCTTTTCTAGGTAAGATGTGGTTCAGCCTACGCCCTTATTCACTTCATCCATTGCATTATACTTTGTCTTGTTGCATTCAACATTCAGCGTGGATCATTATCTTTCCTCAACAAATCATTATATCATACCACCCAATTACTTGTACTCTTTTTGCGATAAGTATAGTTCTGCATGTGTAAGCTCGTATTCCACAAAAATTGTGGTTTGAGTGTTCTGACACATTTTTCTGTGTTGAATGTAGTTTGATTTTGCATCTCCATTCCCTTATGATATTTGTGTAGTAAGCACTGCTTGTGGTTTCATTATATTATTGCAATGTGTATCATTTGCATCCTACCCTTGAACTACACTGGTTTGATTCCTTGCAAAGGGATATTTAGGCAACCCTCGAGTTCAACCAACAGCATCTGCATTTTGTTTGTTTGCCCAAGTCTTAATACCTTGTCAAAATGGGTCGTCTTCGGGCTTTGACATTTACTCACATCATTTCATGACTTTGAGCTCTGTTAAAGAGTGGCAACTGTAGACACCCCATTTTTTACTGCTCTTAAGACTTGAGCGCCTCAAGTTGATCACTCGATGATAAATGTGTATGCTTATTAAGTGCTCGAAACCCTCAGCAGAATGCCACAGCTTTGAGCCTTCAAAACCCAATATACCTCATGCCTTGTTTTAGACCAAAATCCTAATTTTTCAAGCCTAACAACCCTGGGACCTGCTAGCCAAAATTAGTGGCCTGCCGGCCACAAGTGTGTTTTCGCAAATATTTATGCCAACTGCGCCAATTGTTTCCACTGATGCTTGCATCTGCCTACATGTGTATATATGGATGTTTCTAAGGGAGTTGCATGTTTTTTCTATATATATGAGATCTCCCCTTTCATTTTTGAGGGTTGGAAAATTTGGAGAAAAATTCTCTCTCTCTCTCTCTCTCTACAATTTTCTCTCTCTTGCAAATTCCTAAGCTTTTGCAAGGTTTTGCCTATACACTCTAAACCAAACCTTGTGGTATTGGAGCTGAGGCACTTTTGGGCTTACTTTGAGCTCTAGAGGGTGTGTAAGTGTTGATTTGTTGCTTGGAAAGTGTTCTCCTCTTCAAAAGGTATAAGTCTTGGTTTGTTGTTTTACTTTAATTGCTATTTTGCCTACTGTTTTTGGACTGTCTAAACTGTGAAATTTGGGCTGAAACTTGTGGTTTAAGGCCAATAAGGGTGGAGGGATGGCTTACCATTCCTTCCACCTAGCTTCCAAGGCTTTTACCCTTGTGTTTCCCACCTTGTTGTCACCTTTTTTTTGAGCTTTTAAATACTAATTTTCAGAGCTTTTTCAGTGGCTAAAATGTTGTTTTGAAGTCTCAAAAATGAAGGGGGTAGCGTTGCCTCCTTATGCTAGCTTACTAGCTTAACATGCTCCATGTTTTAGCTTATTATTCGAGCTTTTTTTATCTTAATTCCAACATGTTTTAGGACTAATTTAGCACTGTTTTAGGACTATTTTTGGTTGTTCATTGCATTTGAGCTTTGTATTGCATGCTTGTAGAGTAATTGTCCTCATAGGCTTGGTGGTTTGGGCCTTAGCCACCAACTTATTGAGTTGATAGTGTTTATTTCTTGTTTTCCATGCTTGTGATCACCTTTAATCACCTCTACAACCTCCCTTCTTTCTTGGCTTTTGCTTTGCTTTGAAAGTTATTTCAAGCCACTTGTTTGTTTAAGTTTGAGATTGAGGTCTTGTACATAATGGTTTAATCCCTTTGGGGGTTCATTACCAACAGCATGACACTTCTCTCATGCCCAAAAAAACTATTGGTTTGATGCTTCTTTCCATTAGAGGACTTAATGCTCACCTTTGGACTTAATTTACTAAGGAATGGTTAGTAATTAAAATGGAGTAATAAATTGGGAATAAAATGATACAAGATAATAACTTGGTTTTGGTTCAATCGGACGGTAATTGAACCCTTGAGTCTTGAATCGTTTCATACTTGTTCATGATGAAAAACGGTTCAAAAGTCATTGTCAACCACTTCTCCTGATCAATCTATGATAGGAAGAGGGTTTGAGAGTCTTTTATTGTGCCTATTATTAAAATTGTACCCTTTGGTTCATAGGCCATCATGCAATGAAATTGTATCGATTAATGGTTTGTGAATCAAATTTACCACTCCTTTGAGCTGTTTGATGATAAGGAGGAGTAAGTTGTACAAACAACCCTTGAGAATACCTTGGTTGTGCTCTGTTTTCTCTCTGTTGCAGCAGAAAGAACCAGGATTTTATGGCCGGCAAGCTACCATTTCTGGACAGCAGGCTACTAGTTGTGGCTGACCGGCCACCACTTCTAGCCTGCCGACCACTTTTGTCAAATTAAGCAGCAACCCTTTTGAAATAGAATAGAGCTGATTTTGTGGTAAAAGAAAGTGCAAGTGTTCTAACTGTGCAACAGAGGCTTCCTGGCAGCAGAACTGTGGCTTTTCGGATGGAAATCCGCGCATGCATGAGCATCCCTCGCTTCCCGGGGCTAATTAGTTAATTTAGTTACTTTATTTTATGTTGTATTCATGTTGTAATTAATTAGTTAGCTAATTAGAATTTTGTAATTAATTAATTAGTGTAATTAATTAGTTAGTTCCAAGTTGCAATAATTAGCTAGAATAGTTAATTAGTTGTGATGTTGTAATAACTAGCTAGCATAGTTAGTTAATTCATTTTGTAATAGCTAGCTAATTAGTTTAGCTAGTTAGTTTATTCGAACTCTCCTACACAAGGGCACAATTGTAATAATGTGTATGTCTTCCTACCCCCACGTCTTTCTCCTTTTTATTTAACTGCTTATGATGGTTAGTTTAGGGCATCATATTTTGTTTAACATATCTCATGCCTTGCATCCATTGTCTTGTATGCATTAGGCTTGGCACATCATTCTAACTTACATTGCTAGTTAAATACTTCTTTGAATACGTACTTAGACCGCATGCTATCAAATTGATTCATATGCCATATTAGTAGCCGAGCCTAGTAATTGCATATTGTATGTATTGCATTAGTCATATTGCATAGTTAGGTCCATGCATTTTTATAACTCTTTCATCTTTTTGGCTCGGAGTACTAGGTGAGTTTTTATTTGCTTTAGCATAATTGCATGAGTGTGATCGTTGCCATGTCAAAGCACGTTCACCATGAGGCTAAGTTCTTAAGTGATAAATTGTTTGAATGCCTGTGGATGAAGGCTAATTGCTTGAATTGGAATAATTTGAGTAATGTACATATGCGATCACTTTTTCAAGTGGTACATATTCGAAACAATTTTCAAAAAACAAACATGAATAAAATGTTCTAATTTTCATAAAATTAGTCTATACTTGTGTGCGTATCACATAGTAATGTTAGCCGAATAAATCGGAACAAGAGCATATAATATAGATAAGAATCACATCATGATTAGTAGAGGCCGATCTTTGATCAGACGAGCGGGGGTGCTCAATTCATGACCTTCCTCTCTCCTACCTAAGTTTCCGAGCCAAGATAATCTTGGTGATGACGAACACATGGCCTTTGGCACGAGTCATGGATTTCCTAAATTTCTCAAAATATTTAGGTGGCGACTCTGTATCTGGCAAAGCAGTCCATTTTTGGTAATTTGATTCAAAATCGATTTCCCAAAAGATTTGCTGTATTTGGACTCTTTGGTGTTTATCTATTTCACATTGCATTTGTGAGATCAGATTCAGAACCGCGTAAGTCCGATACTGTAGGGCTTATTGTCTTCCGAAAGGAGCACGAAAAGTCGAGCTACATATGGCTACGCCCTTGCCTGGGGGAAACAATACCATGGTTAGGCCCTTGTCTCGGGGTAACAATACCACTGCTAGGCCCTTGCTTGGGAGAAACATTACCATGGCTTTTGGAATGATTGACACACAAGGATCTCTAGTCTTAGACCGTTATGGTCCATTGTTATTGAAATGTTATTACTTCATGGATGTACCACACAAATTGATGTTAAATGATATTGATGATGAACTTTATTAAGTATTGAGAACTGAAATGAGATTTGGTTTGGCAATGTTATTGAACTTCATTCATATAACCCCTTTATTCTGTTATTACTCACTGGGCCCTAGCTCACTATTTACTTATATATGTATATAGGTGGGCAAGCTGAACATTAAAATTAAAGAATGCCTCAAGTCTACTTGAGTCAACCTTTTTGAGGAGCTTCTGAACAAAGTAAACTAGGCTCGTGGGGAGCCAAGTTAGTCAGACCCCTTTTTTATTTTGCTCAATCGTTTTTGTATTTGTGTATTGTGGGGTTTTGCATGGCAATAAGATATGGATGTTAGAACTTATGTGATGTATGTACATAAAGAATGAATGTTTGCTTATGATTCAAAGTTCTTTTCATATACGCACGTCTCAATGAATAATTTCTTTTTATTGTATTACACTTCCCCTAAGCCCCGTACTTTATATTAAATGGATTTTGTTTATGGAGACCGTAGGTAATCTATGATTACTGGCCGGTCATGATACTAAACCTATAAGGGCGGGTTTGGGTCTTGACAGAGTGGTATCAGAGCACGAATTATATCTCACTCACTTGTCCATTGAGCTATAGAGAGTCTAGAAGAGACTTTAGGATTGCATTCATGTGCATTTGAAATTTTGAGTGAGATGATTTCGCGATTATATATGCAATTGTGTGCATGAATATATATTGTGTTTGTCATAATACAAGTTTCATATAGAAAATGGTGAGAACAAGAGGTGATAAGCTAGAAGAGGCAACCTCCTCAAGACTGGATAGAATGGAACAAATAATGCAAGACATGGCTGAAGCCATAAGACAACAACAGCAGTGCCAACAACAACAACCGCCACCTCCTCCCCCCCCCCCCTCTCCCTCCCCCTCCCCCTCCCCCTCCCCAATGCATGTACCACCTCTAGCTCCAGGGTTTTAGATGGGCGACTATACTATTGCTTTGACTAGAGAATTCAAAAAGATGAAGCCGCCAGTGTTTCATGAAGGAATTGAACCATTGAAGGCCGAGGCTTGGGTCTTAGGGATTAAGAAGTTGTTTGAAGTGTTCCCATGTACCAAAGCTTAGAAGGTACAACTAGCTGCATTTACATTAGAAGATGATGCAAGGCATTGGTGGATGTTGGTTTGAGATGAGAATAAGGATGTTACTTGGGCTTGTTTTCTAGAGATCTTTTACGATAAATACTTTCCACAATGTGTACGGGATAGAAAAGTAGTTGAATTCATGGAACTCAAGAGAGGAAACAAATTAGTTGCTGAGTATGAGGCTCAGTTTACGGAGTTGGCTCACTTTGCACCCTATATGGTAGATACAGACTACAAGAAAGCTAGACAATTTGAGGGAGGTTTGCGTGACCCAATTCTGGATAAAATTAATGTGCTTAAATTGCCGACATATGTGGATGTACTTGATAGGGCACTAATAGCAGAGTGTAACGTGGCTAATCGTTAACAGAATTTTAAGTGGACGGGCAGAAGACAGAATTTTAATAAGGGGGCAAGGTCAACAAACAAGAAGTTACAATCTGGGAGTTCTAGTAATACTGGTTCAAGCCCAGATGGTAGTTCAACACCAACTTGTACAACATGTGGAATGAAACATTGAGGTGTTTGCTACTGCACATCAAGAGCTTGTTATCATTGTGGAAAGATGGGACACATCACAAAGGATTGTACACAATCACATCGAAGTGGAAATCATGGTACTGCAAGTTCAACTAGATCTACTCTAACAACAGGAACAAACGCGACACCCACTACAACAAGAAATGAACAAAGACAAGGAAGGGTTTTTGCACTGATTCCGGGAGATACTCAAAATACTGAGGCAGTAGTGTCAGGTACAATCTCCATATGTGGTAAACCTGCTTATACTTTAATTGATTCAGGATCTACACATTCGTTTGTTTCTGTGGTAAACCTGTTTTGTATGCTGATTTAATACCTTTAGACATGAGACATTTGATGTTGTTTTGGGTATGGATTGGCTAGCTAAATACTATGGAATTATTGATTGTGCTTTGAAACGAGTGATATTCCGACCTCCCGGACAAAATGAACTTTATTTCGAAGGAAAAGGGGTAGTTCCACCACCATACCTCATATCTGCCATGAATGCCCAAAAACTAATGAATAACCATTGTCAAGGGTATTTATGTAGTGTAATGACCGAACCAACTATGGACATTATTCTAGACAATATACCAGTGGTGAGAGATTTCCCTGATGTGTTTCCAGATGAATTACCTAGCCAACTTGTTGATAGAAAAATTGAATTTACAATTGATGTGATATCGGGTACATAACCAATTTCTAAAACTCCCTACCGTATGTCTACCACTGAAATGAAAGAATTGAAAATTCAGTTGTAGGAACTACTTGATAAAGGGTTTGTCAGACTAAGCACATCACCATGAGGTGCACCGGTACTTTTTGTAAAGAAGAAAGATGGCACTCTCTGACTATGCATTGATTAGCGAGAGCTCAACAAGGTAACAGTGAAAAATAAATATCCATTGCCACGTATTGATGACCTATTTGATCAGTTGTAGGGGGCTCGGATATTTTCAAAAATTGACTTGAGATCGGGATATCATTAACTGAAGGTTAAGGCTGAAGACATTGAAAAGACCGCCTTCCAAACCAGGTATGGACATTACAAATTTTTAGTCATGCCTTTTGGAGTAACAAATGCGCCCATAGCATTTATGGATTTGATGAATATAAGTTTTAAACACTTCTTGGATGAATTTATTGTCGTGTTTATTGATGATATTCTCGTGTATTCGAAAAATAGAGATGACCATGAACAACACTTGAGAATGACTCTTCAGATACTTAGAGAAAAATAGATGTATGGGAAATTCAAAAAGTGTGAATTTGGGCTTGATGAAATCGCATTTTTGGGACACATCATTAATAAAGATGGTATATTTATTGATCCTCATAAAATAGAAGCGATTATTAATTGGCCTACCCCGACTAATGTGTCAGAAGTTCACAGTTTTATGGGATTGGCAGGATATTATTAAAGATTTGTTAGGGAATTCTCAAAAATTGTTGTACCATTAACCCAGTTGACTCGAAAAGGGGAACCATTTGAGTGGATGGATCAGAGAGAAATAGCCTTTCAAGAGTTAAAGACAAGACTGACCATAGCTCCAATTCTTACTATTCCCTCAGGTACCGAAGGTTTTGTAATCTTTAGTGATGCATCTTATAAGGGTTTGGGTTGTGTCTTAATGCAGAATGGCAAGGTGATTGCATATGCCTGTCGACAATTGAGGCTATACAAGAAGAACTACCCTACACATGACCTAGAGCTTGCTGCAGTTGTGTTTGCATTAAAGATATGGCGTCACTATTTGTATAGGGCCAAATGTGAAGTGTACACAAATCATAAAATCTTGAAATACTTTTTCACACAGAAAGAGTTGAACATACGTCAAAGGCGATGGCTTGAATTAATCAAAGTTTATGATTTGCAGATCCACTATCATCCGAGCAAAGCCAATACTGTGGCAGATGCACTTAGTAGAAAGAATGTAGGGAATCTTGCCTATTTACTCACAAATCAGAGAGAGCTGCTACTAGAGTTTGAAAAACTCAAAATTTAGGTGGTGCCTTTTGAACAAGATAGCTTGATAGCCGCAATGTTTGCACAACCTACCATTATTGAAGAAATCCAGCAAAAGCAAATGACTGGTGAGCTTTTGAAGAAGATTTGTGATGAACTTGACACCAACCCTAAACCGGGACTCACAATTGAAAATTTCGTGTTGAAATTTCAAGGGAGATTGGGTATTCCAAATGATGCGGATTTGAAAAGGAAAATTTTGGAGGAAGCCCACAAGTCAGTGTTTACCTTGCACCCAGGAAACACCAAAATGTACCAAGATTTGAAGTTAGTGTATTGGTGGCCCAACATGAAAAGAGAGATTACCAACTTCAACTCTAAATGCTTACAATGCCAACAAGTGAAAGCGAAGCATCAGAAACCGAGGGTTTGCTTCAGTCTCTTCTTATCCCGAAATGGAAATGGGAGCATATCACAGTGGACTTTGTTGTTGGCCTACCTTGAACACCTAGAGGTATGGACTCTATTTGGGTTGTAGTTGATAGACTAACTAAGTCTGCTCATTCTCTTACTGTAAAGACTTCTTTTACTGCATATAGACTTGCTACTATCTACATTGATCAAATTATTTGACGGCATGGGGTTCCAGTGTCTATTATATCAGATAGGAATTCTAAATTTGTTTCTAGATTTTGGCATAGTCTACAGGATGCAATGGGAACAGAATTGAGGTTTAGTACAACATTTCATTCACAGACTGATGGACAAACCAAGAGGACTATTCAGACCTTAAAAGACATGCTTCGTATTTGTGTTTTGGATTTTCAGGGCAGCTGGGAAACATATTTGCCATTGGCTGAGTTTGCTTATAATAACAACTTTCACGCAAGCATCAGTATGGCACCATATGAGGCACTATATGGTAGAAAATGTAGGTCACCAATTTGTTGGACAGAGGTTGGTGATAGGACTATTTTTGGTACCGAACTTGTGCAAGAAATGACCAAAGACTCAAAACTGCACAGAGCCGACAAAAAATTTATGCGGATCAATGAAGAAGAGACTTAGAGTATAAAGCGGGAGATCATGTATTTATCAAAGAACACCGATGAAAGGGCAGACGAGATTTGGCAAAAAGGAAAAATTGACTCCTCGCTACATTGGGCCGTTTCAGATTCTCGAGAAGTTGGGTCTTGTTGCTTACCGTATTGCTTTGCCACTGGGAATGGAACAAGTGCATAGTATTTTCCATGTATCCATGCTTCGTGGGTATCTTGGAGACCCATTCCATGTGATTGATCACCACCAGATTGCTTTAGACAAGAATATGATGTATGGAGAATGGCCCGGGCAAATCATTGATTGACAAATGAAGCAATTGAGAAACAATCCCTATGGTGAAAGTTGAGTGGAAAGAACATTATGGGAAGGAGGCCACTTGGGAGAAAGAGGAAGAGATGCGGCAACGGTATCTGCATTTATTTCCATCGGAAGGTAACTTAAGTTTGGAGGACCAAACTTTCTAAGGGGAAAAGACTGTGACGGCCCCGACCTCCGAACTATTATATTACATTATTTCAATAAGTCTAATTGCATGATTATGTTTTTAATTGTGTGATTACGTGCTTAATTTTGTAGCTATCTGTTATTACATGGAATATCTGTTCGAATTGGCAACTTAGAGATAGAAATTCAGAGCCTAGACAGCTTCAAAAACTGAAGTTGATTAGATTAATAGACAAATTAGAATATTTAGAATTTTATGGCAGCTTTAATTGAAAACTGATTCGGATCAAAATAATTAGAATAAACTAATTGAATTAATTAGAATTAAGCCTACTTAGTTAGTATTAGTCAACCTTGATTAGGCTAAGTTAATTACATCACATATAAAGCCTAATTAAGTCTTGAGCCTATATGTTATACAACTCTTGGCTGAGAATTGAGAGAGAAAGGAGCAGAGCTCAACACTTTAGAGATAGAAAGAAGAGATTTGAAGAGAATTGCTAGAAATTTGATGAATTAAGCTAGGCCAACACTTGTAGTCAACACTAGGTATGAAATCCATCTTTAATTCTTGGAAATATTGCATGGAGAAGTTTAATTCAACTAGTTCTAGCACTCTTTTGCATGTAATTTAGAGATATGTGTTAGATTTCCATGAATTGGGTAAAAAAGAGCTGAATTGCATACATGCATGTGCATTTTGAGTTAGAATCCATGAAATTCTCACATGCATGGCATTTTTGTAACTTAACTTGAGGGTTTTCTCATGTTTTCATACTTATCATGTGGGTTGATCAAGTTTTGGAAAGATATAAGAAGATACAAATTCAATGTGATGCATGCATGGTTCATAATATAGAGTTTCAAGCTTTGGTTGTCAAATGGATCATGATTTTGAGTAATTGATTTCAAAATTGGAGTGTTTTCAAGTTATATAACAATTTTCCATGTTTTTGTACCAAAAATACAAGTCTTGGGGCTTTGAATATCATTTTTGAACTTCAAACACAATTCTGGAAATTCTAGAATTCGGTCTGTCCGCTCAAGCGAAGAAAATGTCACTCAAGCATGAAAATCGAGCTCCCAGAAGTTTTACAAAAGTTTACAAACCGCTCGAGTGAGGACCCCCTTTTACTCAGTGTTCTGCTCGAGCGACTGTCGAACGGAAATTTCATGCAACCAGTACTTTTGCAAAGTTTACAGATTACTCGAGCGACCATCCTTATTTTTGAACCCCTGCTCGAGCGAAGGAAGCTGCGCTTGAGCGGAGACCCTATTTCCAGCAAAGTTTGGCTAACTCTTTTAAGTGCATACTTGCATCCTCAAGTCATTTCAAGTACTCTTAGGCATCAATTGAGCTCATATAAACATGGAATGAGTTAGAAACAAATGAGGACAATTTAATTAAAGCAGAATGGCTATCAAACGGTACTCCAATTGTACGTTTGTTATGTGTTTTGTATAGGTGGACGTTCGAGCCCTACTGACAACATAACCCACTTTGAGTAATAACTTTATAAAGATATGTTCAAGTTATATTTACTTTCGAAAATGTTATTGCTATCGAAACTGATATATGATTGATTGAATGGTTTATTAAAACGTTATGATGATTGATGGAATGGTCTATTGAAACGTTATTTTCTTATGGATGTTAGAACTTATGTGATGTATGTACATAAAGAACGAATGTTTGCTTATGATTCGAAGTTCTTTTCATATACGCATGGCTCAATGGATAATTTCTTTTTATTATATTACACTTCCGCTAAGCCCCATACGTTATATTACATGGATTTTGTTTATGGAGGCCGTAGGTAATCTATGATTACTGGCCGGTCATGATACTAAACCTATAAGGGCGGATTTGGGTCTTGACAAATCACATACCTAGAGTCTTCAATAATACTAATTCTAGCAAGAACTTGAGTTGTGTCGCTCAATTCTCCAATCCTCAAGCAAAAATTCTCCAAGTCTAATTCTTCTCTCTCTAAAATTGAGCTCTCTCTCTTTCTCTCTCTTTAGATTAATCTCAGCAAATTTTTGTGTATATCATGGGCTAAATCAACATTATATATATGATTAGTTTAGGGCCTTAATCAAGGATTGGGTTAATTAAGTGCAACTTAAGTTATTTAATCAAAACTTAATTTTTCTGAACTGAATCAGTTTTAAATCAAACTTCCTACTAGGCTCTAAAAATTATGTCATTCTTCTTAAACTAACTAATTTCAATTTCTGAAGTCAATAAGGCTTCCAATTTTAGATTAATAAATATTCCTACAATGAATAGATAGGTCAAATTCACATTAAACACATAGATTATATTCAAAATTAAATATATAATGGGGTCGTCACAATTTGTCTCAGCAAGTCAAATACAACCTCTTGCGAAGATTTCCCTATTCTAACAACATCAGTTATTTCAAAACTCCTATCATAAGTCTCTGTTTATTCATAACAACTCCATACTTAACTCACGATATCGATACTTATAAAGCCAACCCTTAAGACACCCATCACATAGCCTCTTCCTTATGCTACTCCGCCAACCAAGTTAAACATAACTAACTTCACCTAATTTCAGAAAGTTTAAAACTAGTTCACGTATTCCGATATCAACATTTCAAAATGCTTACCCTTAGGTCACTCTAATCGTCCAATCAATGTACATTACCATAAGGTTTAATCCTTACCTCACTCCACTTCCAAGACCTCCCTTGTAGCTTATTTCCAGAATTTCAATGTAAGTGCATAAGCTAACTTCAACTCTTTATAACCACAAACCATTCACTCTACAATAAAATCTTTAATATCTTAAGGTCACAATTTCTTCTCATGAACTTATAAAGTCGGTAAACTAAGGTTCCACACCAATCTCGTAACAGGGCTTCACGTGATCCCAAAACGATATATCTGACCAATAAAAGTGGTGCAAAAAATTCATGTCCCAAAAGTTTCCCCCCATTTGGGGTCACTCGCGCCCTTACGTCCTGTAACAAAATATAGATAAGGTTTAACCCATACTGAAATAATCCAAATGAGATCTCACATGCCACACGTGAGTTACACATATGCCTATACATGTACCTACTTCCACATAAGGCAAACCGCATAAGCACATAGTCACATAGAGCACATACGAGTTACTTCCCTAAGATAAAAATTAGTCCCACGACACTCAAGGACCTCCAAGTGAAAAAAGCAATGATTAAGTGCATTTCCAAAAGGATTTCGATGAATGTAATGGATGTAAGCTGTATCCTAGAAGCTTAACCACATACCCACATAGCCACATAAATACATAAAGCATGCAAGACAACTAATGCCCCATCCTAGCATGATAAACCCATTGTGCCAAAAGTCACATTCCACGAACTCAAGGAATTCAAACCTGGTTAGCTCTAATACGAAGTTGTAACACCCCTAAATTTATAAACCTTTATATAAGCAATTTTATTAAATATCCTCCGTATCAATTGAATCCATTTCACATGAATTAACTCATTAAAGAAAATATTGTCTTTCTCATAAAATTCCTCACAAGAGCTTACATTCATGCATTATACCTGTAAGATTTACGAATTTCACAATACATATAAAATTTGAGAAATAAGAGAAAATACAACAAAGATGCCCTAAGGGCTTACACCTTTCAGGGCATAAGCCCTTATTACAAATAAGGGGAATACTTTCCCAAACAAGTAATGTAACGACCCCAAAATGCGTATAAGAAGTCATCCTTGTTTAACTATGGGATAATGTGTTTTAATCTAATTATATCTATTGGAATTGAAGAACTATCTGTTGAGTTATGACTTTAAAACTGGAATTGATGACCTTTGTGGGTTCAGAAATCGGAATTGAGTACATAGATATATTAATGGGAATTTTTAGAACTATTTGAGAAAATTAATTAGAAATCTAATTTGTCTGATTCGTTAATGTACATTTGGGTGGTTAACTTGGTACTGCAAATTGAAGGCCTTAGAGGCTTCAGAAACCAGAACAGGGGACATATTTATAATCAGCACAATTTTTAGAGTCATCTGGGAAGTTTAATTGAAATTTTATTTTGCACGATTCGTAAGGCCACGTTTGTCTTTCCCTTGTGTTAAGCTTGTGTGTGTGATATATTTATATATATAGAGATATGCTATATGAGTTGTGAACTCATCTTTTTGAAGTCAAAAACAAAATATCTGAGGGAGAGAGAACCGTGAGAAAGAGAGAGTGAGAAAGAGAGTTCACCATTGTTGGGAGCTTGAAGATGACTTGAAGAAATTGAAGAGAGAAAAAGGAGATCAACCATGGAAGCTTGGGGAAATTAAAGAGAACTATGAGAAAGTCAAAGAGTGAACTAAGGTATGATAAATTATCTTGAATCCTTATGTTTGAGGCATCAATTTCATGAAATCATGATAATAAGGGAAGCTTTGAACCCATTTGAGTTAGGGTTCTATGTATATATTTGATTGAACCTTGATTTCCTAAGAGTTGCTTGATTGAAGAATTGAAGTCATTATATTTGTTTATTTTGAGGTTATGATGTTTGATGGAGATTAATAATGTGAAATTTGTTATGTATTAAAGGGTTTTGGGCTTTGATTTACATGGAATTGAGGTTTGATTTTGAAAATGAGAAGTCTCAATTTTTCAGCTATTTTTGGACTGCACACTGCCCAGGGCCGCACGTGCGGCTCTGTTTCCCGCACGAGCGGGAGACAGCTTTGTCCAGCCAACTTTGAATAAGCATATCTTTTGCCTCGGGACTCCGTTTTGAGTGATTCTTGAGCCTAAAATCAAGCCCTGGAAGTCTAGTTTCCAATGGCGGTGGCCTCACTCCAAAATTCTAAATAAAGAAATAGTTATTCCCAAATTAGTGACGACTGTTCACTTTCTGTCAACCAGTATTGTACCATTTCTTCACCTAAACCATTTCCCATCGATTTCTCCTGTTTTCTGAGACATGGATTATAACTTATTAAGGAATAATGAGCTTGGTACCACCATGGCTAATTGATTGAACGATCAAAGAGAATAAGTAAAGGATCAAGTGTAATCTCATATTATGTGTTGTGCACTGTACTTGTAGGTCGAGACGAGGACATCGTCCCATTACTACTGAGAGCCGATCACTGTGAGTAATAGTAGTGTAACAATATGTTTCACTTACTTCCTGTGATTATGATTTATGTATTGTTATTTGTGAATGGTCTATTCCATTGATGTTGTGTTTTGCTTCAATTAATTGATATGCTTGAATAATGGCATTGATATGGATCTAAGGTCATTCTGTCCCTAGTAATAGACGTGGGCCCGAGGCCGTTATGATGTGAATTGTTCTGTCCCTATTAATGCAGTGATATATTTGCCTTCTGTTCATAGTTGTTATTAATGTTCTGTTATCCGCAAGACAACTATGTCGACTTGTAATAAACCATGGGAAAATCTTTGTGCACTATTGAGTAATAGTACTATAGCAGTACGTTTTGCTTACTGTTAATGGTTAATACTGACGTTCTGTTATCTGCAAGTTAACTATCTGAATTCATGATCAACAAATAGAACATATGTGTATTATGGAACAATGATATCTTTGCGTATCTAGAATCATTCTGTTTTGTTAATAATGGGCCCGAGGCCAATCTGTTGACATCTGGGCCTGAGGCCGGTCTGCATAATATGTTAGGCTTAAGGCCGTCTTGTATTATCTATGGGCTTAAAGCCAATCTGTATCATGTCTGGGCTTAAAGCCATTCTGTATTATATCTGGGCTTACAGCCATTTTGTATTATATCTGGGCTTACAGTCGATCTGTATTATATCTGGGCTTACAGTCGTTCTGTATCATATCTGGGCTTACAGCCACTCTGTATAATATGTTAGGCCAGAGGCCGTTCTGTATAATATGTTAGGCCAGAGGCCGTTCTGTATAATCTGTTAGGCTAGAGGCCGTTCTGTATAATCTGTTGGGCCTGAGGCCGCTCTGCATAATGTGTTGGGCTTATGGCCATTTTGTATTCTGCATGGGCTTGAAGCCAATCTGTATTATATGTGAGCCTGAGACCGTATTGAAATATAGTTATGGATAAGACCTGTATATGGTTGGTATCTGTCTATTTATTTTATCCAAGGTTTTGCTTATTCAATTAACCTTCTTACATTGCTATTATTCACTGAGCTTTGCTCATTCTGTTTTATGTATATTTCTGTAGGTGAGCCATCGGGGATTGACACTAGAGTTGTACTGAGGTTCGCCTGTTTGCCAAGTCACCTGGGGTATGTCTCCACGTGGAGGCCTTAATTTATTGTTGGGAGTCTTATAAATTATTAAGTCTTATGTAAGTGTGTGTGAGATCTATATAAATTCTGTAATTGTATATGTATATTTGGAAATGTATTTAAATGCTTAAATCCAATTAAACCATCATGTATGCACAAGCTCAATGGATGTTGTCTTTTATTGATATTGCTTCCGCCTAAGGCCCCATATATGGTTAAATATTATTTTAAAATTCTGTTTTGAGGCCTATATACAGGCCGGTCATGGACCAAACTTTTAGGGGCAGGTTTGGGTCGTGACAAGTAAGCTCGGTAGCTGTAAACAAATAAACATCCAATGAGCCTCAGCGCTCTATCAAAAATCTCCACAAGATCACCAATGGAGTGGAATCACATCATCAAGACCTGAAAAATTTGTTAGATTGAGGTGAGCTAGTGCCCAGTAGAAATACCATTAACAGAGTATATAATGATCAAAATACATATGATCATGATATGCACATGTTAAGAAAAATCCATATTTTCTCTTCTAAAATCAGCAATGCTCAATGCATGATTTCCATTTAAAAATATCATCCACAACAATGAGGTGGTAAATACGCTATGACATCCCAAGCAAGAGCCGTAAAACCATACATACATATATATGTTTATGTATAGAAAGTATTCCCACATTTGCTAACTCTAAAAACTGCAGGGTGATGGGCACCCAAAACCATATTTTTTCACATTTTCCGACTCCTGAAACAGTGGGGTCGTGAACACCCAAAACTATGTTTTTCCACACTTGCCGACTCCTGAAACGACGGACCCATGGACACTCAAAAATCTTTTACTTCATTCGTCTGGCGATAAGTTCAAAACATGGTAATTGGCCTCCTTGACTCCTCGTGCAGGTACAAATACAATACACAACCATTTCCAAAACCCGACTTAACTACCCAGACTAATACGCTATTTACCTGTAATGACCCCAAAAGTCATTCTTATTTAATTGGGGGTTAATGTGTTTTAATTCAACTACATCCATTGGAATTGAGAATGTTTTTATCTATTTTGGGGTATTGATTGAGGTAGTGGGGTGATGGTAAAGTAAGATTGGACCAAAAACTTTAATTCGAATAATTCGCCTACGATCAGCCGTCACTCTTTTGCCCTTTTCTTTTTCCACACTTTGAATTTGGATGTGAGGTTAGAACCATTGGAAATATTATTTTCGGGGCTTCAATTTGGGCACAAGAATGACCTAAAACGGAGTCCGGATGAGAGAGTTATGCATGTTTGAAGTTTTCATATCTGTGCTGGAAGCAGAACCGCACGTGCGGGAAATGCGGCGCACGTGCGGCGATGTGCGGGGCAGCAGCTCAAAAACGTGATTTTGAGCTCATTTCTTGCATTTTCTTTTCCTCTCTTTTTCTCCCCTCTTTCATGTCCGAAACCCTAGCTCCCCAAACCTTGATTTCCTTCACTTTTCTCAACAAATCCACCATAGATCTTGCATCAAGGATGGAGAACAAGAAGAGGGCAACATTTTCAACCGATTGAAATTCGAATTTGTGGAGGATTCTCCTCAAAGCTTGCTTTTCTTGCTCGAATCTTGAGGTAGGAGACCTTATTCCCTTTCAATATTGCATTCATGGATGGATTTATGGTATTTTGAGTATGGATTTATGGTATTTTGTGTATATAAATACAAATCTATAGTTTTGAACATATTATGTCTAACTTGAGATTGGGGGATTTCGGATTTATAATGTTGGAGATGTAATTGTGGGGTTAAGGTGATGGATTATGAACTTTAGACTTGTAATCAATGAGGAAATTTGAACAAAAAATAATGGGTTAAGGAATTTGGATTTTTCTTGAAATTCCTAGGTTTTTCTTGAAACCCTAGGTTGATTAATGAAGATAACCAATGATTTGGCCCAAATTGGAAGTAGAATAATGAAATTGAGATATTGAAGTATATGTGGTCAAGTTTAATTAGAATTTGGAAATGTTTGAAAATTATGTTTAAAATTTGCGAATGAACTTTGATATGAACATTGGAATTCATGCTATAATGTGAAGGAAAAATTGGGGAAATAATCTAATAATGATATGCATGATATGAACTTGGTTTTGGAATGTGGAAATGGGATTTAAGGATTCCTCTTGCATTATGTTGAATTATTTAATGATGTTGAGTTGATTCATGTTATTTATGTTGAATTGTGGTGCTTATGTAGGATGGTATTGACTATGTTGATTTTGATTTTTGTGACCTAAAATGTGGAGTTTTCCAAAATGGGTTACTCCCAAATTATTTTGCTAAGTACTTGTGGGCTTGCTTAGTTATTAAAATCAAGAGAATGATTTATTTTTGGAAAAATGTGGAAGATGTTCATACAATTCCTTCCTATCTTGAAATCAAAGTGATTGATTATAAATTTCATACTATGTTTACAAGAATGGTAATCTTCTATTTCTATATATAGATATATTGAGATGGAGGAAATTGTGGTATAATCGATGGATGCTTAATGGTAGGCTTGTGAAGAATAATGAAGGAAAGAAAAAAGAACTAATGATCAAGTTATATACGTGTACAGGGCACACTTCAGGAGGGACAAACACTCCGTTGTAGCACTGTGAGTAGTAGTACTTCGATATATCTTTAACCGTTAATGATTATTATTATTGACGTTATGATCTTCGTCGTAAGAATTATGTTGACATATATGTTATGTATGCTATGTAAGAAATATTGTGAAATTATGGAAACATCAAAGGTGTAGGCTATATGAAGAACATTGTGAAATTATGGTATAAGCTATATGAAGAACATTGTGAAATTATGGAAACATCAAAAAGGATTTGTGAAATATGCATCTCGAATTTGTGAAGTATGGATCACCAACTTGTGAAATATGAAATGATGTGGCCGAGGGCCATTTGTGACGTATGAATTCCCAAATTGTGAATTGTGAAACTATGAAGCCAAGAGCCGAGTTGTGAACCTATGAAACCCAAAAGCTAATTTAGGCATATGTGAATTTATGAGGCCGAGGGCCGACTTATGAATTTATGTGGCTAAGAACCATTTGTGAACTATGAATTTATGTGGCTAGGAGCCATTTGTGAACTATGAATTTATGTGGCTAGTGGCTAGGAGCCATTTGTGAACTATGAATTTATGTGGCTAGGAGCCATTTGTGAACTATGAACTTATGTGGCTAGGAGCCATTTGTGAACTATGAACTTATGTGGCCAGGAGCCATTTGTGAGCTATGAATCTATGTGGCCAAGGGCCATTTGTGAAATTATGAAGCTATGAGGCCAAGGGCCAAAATTGTGAACTTGTGAATCCAAAGGGCCGAAGGCCGATGTAATAAGTTGCGAATCTATGAAACCTAAAGGCTATGTGAAACTGATAAAGTCATCTGTAATCTAATGAAAATGTGCTTATTTTGTCAACTCATGGGAATGCTGTAACGGTTACCAATAGGACTCTATTAATTACAAGGCAAGGCAACTATGTTAACATATAAGAACGATTAAACAATGATGTATACTATTGATTAACAGAGTACGTGAATTAAGTCGTTTACCCAAAAGAATTTCTGTTCATTCTTAAAGAATAGATTCTGAGTAAATATAAGAGTAGCTATATGTATCCATATGAATTTGAAGTTATTTTGCTATGTTGCTTATGAATTGGAAGTTATTCAGAAACTATGATATAAGTGCAAAGTTTAACATTATTATGTGACCCTCATGAGAATGTGAATTAGTCTCTCATTGTTAAGTGTACGATAATGACATGATACATCAAGAAACGCTCTAGCTATAATATGTTCCGTTTGAATTAATGAATGATGTTCAAGTATGTTTCAGGCACGTTTCTAGTATGTTACAAGTTCAAGTATGCTCAGGTATGTTTCAAGTGCATGTTACAAGTTTGAATATGCTACAAGGTCAAACAAGTTTCAAGGGCTTATAGCCATCAAGTTTGTGTTGCAAGATTGGGCCTAAGGCCGTTATGTACTTAGCACAGAATCAGACTATTGCATTGACATGTATTATGTTTCATGTTAAGCATCATTTTATTTATGTATTACTATTCACTGAGCCCGGCTCACTCTCTATTATGTCTGTTTCTGTAGGTAACCAACCAAGTGGTCAGTCCTAAGCCATGACGCTTGTCTCTTGGGTCAACCTTTCCATGTCCAAGCCTAAGAGAAGCTGCTCTTATTTTCATGAAGTTTTGACGAACTTTGGTTTTACACCCTAGTTGTTGGCTTAAAGTTGACATGTGTGCAACACTTCATTCTCTAATGTTTTTGATATATGCCCAATTACTGGGCTGGGTCTGTATATATGTTTGTATATAACCAATGTTCAGGTGTATGTTTTAAATTTTATTTGTCTCTTAAGAGTTTATGATCCTGGCATGATAGTGGTAGCTCAATGGAGTTTGTTTCTATTGTCAAATTTTAATATTTAATGCTTCCGTTCAGGCCCCATATGATATATATAACAGGTTAAGTGTCTGTCTTCGAATAGGTCATGCCCAAATCTTTTAGGGGCGGGATTGGGGCGTGACATTACCCCTTTCCAACATTTCTAAATATTCACAAGACTGTAAAATCACATGAGAAAATTATAATCCACATGATGCATGAGTTTTCAAATCCAATTTACCTAAGGTTTATTCAATTCATAAGCAAGATTTAACAATATCAATAACAAAAGGGTTTCTCCAACTTCTCAATTTCACAATTTTAACAATCATCTATCTCAATACATGTATTCAATAAAGTTCAAAAATCTCATGTCTCAACACCTTTGCCATAATCATTCAGTCAATTCCAAGATTTAAAAGTCAATTGAACCAAGAACCATTATTAAATCAAGTTTAAAGCTAGGATTTTTGAGAAATTGCTCATTTTCCTTCTTTTACACTTAGGCTTTGTTTGGGAACAAGCTATTTTAGTAACTTTTTGACTTTTTGTGAAAAGATATGCAGAAAAGTAGAAAGAGTAATGTGATAATTTATAGTGACTTTTTGGCTTTTGGGCTAAAACTTCAAGTTGCCAAACGATTAAAGAACCAATATTCGTCATCAACATCAATAATCAATAAGAAATATTCATATATTTCCAAAAAAAATTAGGTATACCCCCTTTCTATTTATCAAACCCATTTCATAAAATCAGATCATACATCACAATAACTAAGAAAATACCACATATATACCTCAAATCAGAGATATACAAAGTTAAAAGTACCTCTACCTCAAAGATGGGAGCAAAATAAGAAGGCCTAAGGAGAAACCTTGAAGAAATCGCAATCCAATTGGTAAAGATGTCGATCTCTGCGTGCTCCACATTTTTAGCTCAAGATTAGAGTGGATTCTTGGTGAAAATTAGATGAAACTAAGGTTTGGAGGTCTAGGGTTTCGGGTATAGAGGAAAGGGAGAGAAGAAAGAAAGAAAGAATGAAAAAGTTTAGACCAAAAAGTGACTTTAAAGTGGTTGACTTCAAAAAGACCGCTCAAGCTATCAAAGCTTGGCTGGAGCAGTGAAATTAAGCTCTTTGAATCTCTGAATCTTGAACAGACCGCTTGAGCTGTCAAGAGTTCGTTCGACTGAACTAGCACATAGTTCATAACTCTCCCGTGCGGACTCCGTTTTGGGTCATTCTTTTATCTAAATCGGAGCCCCAAAAACAAACTTTCCAATGGTTCTATCCTTGCATCCAGATTCAAAGTGTGGAGAGAGAAAAAGGTAAAAGAGTGAAGACTACTCATGGGACAATTATTTGAATCAATGTTTTTAGTTCAATCCTACTTTACCATTATGATACGACCCCAATCAATACTCTAAAATCAATCAAAGAGGCTCCAATTATAATAATAAGAGAGTCAAGAGCAATCCTGCAAGTCCAAGGAGTACGAAGTGTTACAATTCTCCACCTGAGGAAATTTCGT
Source organism: Camellia japonica (assembly GCA_030407325.1). NCBI lineage: Eukaryota > Viridiplantae > Streptophyta > Magnoliopsida > Ericales > Theaceae > Camellia > Camellia japonica. The sequence continues at coordinate 141,878,229 of JAPPVO010000019.1, forward strand.
CCCTAAAATTAGATAGTTCAAGATTTAAAGTTTTGACAAACCCAAATGAAATAGATATTGGAACTAACATCCCCACCAACTAATCACAAACGACCTCTATTCAGCGAGTTTCTAGAAGAGTCTCCCAATGCAAAGAATTTCACGTATTGAACAAGAAACAACTCCCATGAAAGAAGATAAACTAACACATTGATATAAGGGATAGAATAACTAGTATTTCATGCCTACACATTACTCAATTGCGTTTTTGAAAAACTTAAGAACCAAAAACACCGGGGAAAAAAAATTCCTGACTTTTGAAATTAAAAGAGATTATTCTTGGTAGAAAAATTTATTTAAAAAAATAAATAAATAAATAAATTTCTTTAAGATGCATATATGTGAATTGTAAAAGTGAAGGGTTTGAAAAGAAACATTTTTTTTTTTTTTTGGAAATAGTTAAGGGTTATACACATCATAAGACTCGATACACCCTCTTCATGACTATTTCTCCTTTACTCACTAGTTTATCTATAACGATAAATTCTTATTTCGAAAAAAAACACGGTCATACTCAATAGGAAAACTCCGTTCTCAACCTTTTCTCAAACATATTTCAACTGGTAAACATCACCCAACCAATGATCCCATTGCCATGGTGATGCCACAACCCATTTATAATTATTTAAGTAACAACCACACATAACGACCACTATAAGGTTAAATAAAACAAATGAATGGGCTAAACGTCACAAGTTTGGGAGTTACATCCTATTCACGACAACCACTACAATCCACAAATTACTCATTATTTATTTCATGTTCGCAACACAAATTTTCACAATTAAACCTATTTTGGGGATCACACACAAACAACTAGAAAAAAGTATCAAATATTTAGCACGACTTGTCACTCTCGTGAGTAACGTACACACGAACAAGTAATCATCATCCTTATTCAAAGTCTAAGATGAGTTCCGAGGTAACTCATTGTCAACCTCTCCCAACACCACAACTGCAATAGATAATACACGTAAAAGGAAAATTATCTACAACTACATCGCTTACTTATACTCACATAACACGATACACTCCTTGAAATCAACACTATACCCCAAATCCTTAAATCACAACAAAACCTCTTAATTCAATGAATGAGTTATACTTCTATCTTGGCAAAAATCCTCAACTAACTATAAGAAAACAATCTCCAAGGTAACAGCTAAATCTGAAATTTAAATTCAACTTAACTGGTTAGACATAAGAAAACTATTAATTACCTCAACCCGTCAAATTTAATTATATAAATTATCTAAATCATGCATCCACAACATCAACTACTAGCTCAACTAGAACACGAAATATTAGCATGATTTAAGTCAAGGTTGCATCAACGAACAATCACAATCTTAATGTCATCTCAAGCCTCCATTCAAAATCACTAGTCACAAGATTTCAAAAATTATACCTAAGGATCATGGACCAAGTACTTACCCTCAAGTATTTCTTACAATTAAAGGTTCTACAAAATGAAACTGAAAGTACAAAATATTTTCTTTTACCATGGAAGATAAATACTTCAAAATCCAAACTGTTATCTCCAAGTATTTTTTTTTTAATTTATTTTTTTCCCTAAGTATCTTCTTGTCGAGACTGGCATTAGTGACTCATCAATGCACACCCTCGTCCTGCCACTCAACAATGCTTATGGTTCAAGATCCTTACTATACAAAATTTCCTCACCTTAACAGTAAGACAAATTTGGGGTAGGACCACTAAATAATTGACATTACTATTGACAATAACTCAACTTAATTTAAATAATATCGTAGCTTATAGAACATAGTGAGGGAGTCAACCTCAGCTTTAATCATATAATCTGTGTTGCCATAAATTACTCCATTTCCATTAATAAAATTGTCATTAAAATAATATTTTATTAAATATTTGTACAAAGGTAAATAAGTGTATAAAAATAAAATTTTTCCAAAAGCGGTTATTTTACCAATAATGGCCTTATTCGAGAAGTTGACTATTTTAATTGGCTATTTGACTTTTTAAGTCTAGCTAAAAAAGTTGTGTTTGGGAAGTTTGTTTTTTTTTTTTAAGTTGATTTAATAGTTGTGAGAGAAAAAGTGAAATGATTGTGAGCTGGATGTGACATTTTATCTTATTAGCTATGTTGACCTATTTTGTCTTTTAGTTAGTTATTTAGTCTAACCCTCTTCCCAAACAAGATCAAAATGTTATATCCAAATCATAATTATATTATTTTTTCCATCACAACCATCAAATCAACTATCAAAAGAAATAATCAGCATCTCAAATATAACTTTTTTAACTAAGTTAAAATAACCAAATAATTAAAAAATCATATTAAAAAAAGGTCATCGCAAACATAGGCGGATTGTTGCTTAATATTTTTTCCACGGCTTCGTTGGTGTTCTCCAACCTACTTCAAATATTATTCAATGTTACTTTGGCAGATGGAAAATGCTAACCACCACACGTAGGGCACTGGTTAAGTTTAGAAAATAGATAAAAATATGTATTGAAATATATAGAAAAGGTATTATTTTTACCCGTAAAATTTAATTTTTTTTAAAAAAAGAGCAATTATCACATCAGATCATTGATCTGTCTTAAATTCAAAGTAAATTTTAATTGTATGCTTATATTCTCATCGATAAGATTTTATTCTTTAACTAATGTCTGGCGGTGTTTAACAAGGCCCCTGGTAAACTAGACTGCAAAATACTTAACAATTTATTTATTTTGCTCTTTGGATTTAACGCATCCTACCAGTAAAATAAAAAATAAAATAAAAAACACTAAAAATCTAATATTAAAAATAGTTTAAAAAAAGGAAGAATAGCAAATCAGTAATATTTTTACAAAATATTTTTAATTTCATAAAAAATTTATAATTTTAATTATTATTCCCTTCGTTCCAAAATAATAGTCTCTTTTAGGGAATTTAACTTTTTTTGATAGTACAATTATTGTACTTTAAAAAAATTAATTTTTCAAAATTACTATTTGATAGTATATTTTTTTGAGAATATTAATGTCATAATTGTACTTTTTATATTATTAATGAATTTAAAGAAGGGCAAAATAAAAAATTCATATTATTTTAATCTTTATTTTTTGAAATGGGACTAATAGTTTAAGACAATAAAAAATAAAATAAATAACTAATATTTTAAGACGGAAGAAGTAAATTCGATACACTTTTTCTCTGATTTGTAATTTTTTTTTAAAAAGACTAGTACTGAAGTGCAAGTTCTCCATTTAGAAAGTGGTGAGATCATCCACAGTATCTATGCTAGCATGTGAAGGTTTAATCGAGGGCCATGTCTGTAGTCTATCTTATGAATTGGACGGTGTTGTTAAGTTTATGGGGTTCATTGTGGGTCTTATTTTAATAATTTGGACTGTTTAATATGTAAAAATTATCGAGTAATTTATTTTTGTAAAAAATCACGTTGATTGGATATTAATAACTACTTGATCGGATCAGATTTTTATCAATAATTTATTTTGAAAATTATATTTACCATTGACAGAAATCAGATCTGATCAAGTAATTATCGATATCCGATCAACGTAATTTTTTATAATAAAATACTCGATAAATTTTACATATTGATCAGTTCGTATTATCAAAATAGAATCCGTCGTAAATTTCTACAAGCCTAACAACATACTCTAATTTGATCTGGAATTAAAAAGAAGCCTGCCCTTAATCAAACAATTTAAGTGAAACAACTGACAATTTACAAGTTGTCCCCATTAGTGTCAGTTGTATTGATCTCAACAGAAAATGAATTGAAAATAAAAATAATAAAGGTACCTTTTGTATAGTTTTTGTTTTCAGAAAGGTAAAAAGGAAAACTGACACACAAAATTTGTTTGATAAATTGTTTCTAAAATTTATTTTTTAAAAGAAAAAAATTGGTAAAAAGTCTATCCTAAACAGTGTATAAGATATTAGATCTAAGAAAAAATCTTATTTTGTGATAAGGATATGTCGAAAAAAATTACCAAAAAATTAGCAAGAAAAGTTGTTGCCCCTGCCAGCAGCAGATGGTGGTAGTAAGGTAGAAAAATATGCGATATTCAACGGATAGGGCATTGGATGAGTAACGTGTGTCACATTTGAACAGATAAGGTGTTTGGTGAATTTCAACAGATAAGAAATAGGCTTAGTAAATATTAACAAATAGACAAATTGAGTGATTTCAAAAGATAAAAGATAGGTTGATTTTAACAAATAGTATTCTTTTAGACAAATTGTGTTCTTTTAATTCAAAGATATTAGAGTTTGGATTTAATGACTCAAAAGATTCAAAAATGAATCTATAGCCTTTTTTTTTTTTTTTTTGGAACCAAAAATGAATCTATAGCCTGAGTATCCAATTTTAAATCTGCCATTTTTTTTATAAAACACTTTCAAATTGTTTTAAGAATTTTAAAAACTTGTTTGGAAAAAAATTAAATTAAAATGCATACCTGAAACTAATATAACTGTACTACCAATACTGAAAGATCATTCTCAATAAGTAAAAGAGTATACATGATTGTACCAAAATAATAAAAAATAAAAAGTGAATGGACCTACAAAACTCACTTCCAGTTTGCCCAATGCAGTGGGCTAATCTGATGGGCGCTCCTACATATATTTTTAAAATTTATTTTAGATTTAATTGTTTATTTTATTTTATTTTTATTTTTTTTCATGATTGCTTATCTGGGTCAATTTATGCACATCTTAACTAATCCCGAAATTCAAATGAACCGAATCCATGTAAAGCACCCCCTCCACATAGAGTTAAACGTGAGACCTAAAACGAATAGACTCTCAAATCTTAAATTGCACCCACCAAACTAACTCCTTAAAATTTTAAATGTTCATTTGTTGGTAGCATTTAGCAGCAAATATTTTAAATGTGAATCGATTCTCTATTCAAATCACAATACTTTTCCCTCAAAGTATATGGTCCACCATTAAGCATCTTTTTATCTATTTATTTATTATTTAGGTACAAATCCGTAATTGGGTAAGCATTCACATTCTGGTCTCTGTTTCTCTTCAAATACAATCAAATGTGAACACAGCAAAAAATCAGGAAAAAGAGGCACCATTGGCGCTCCACTCCGATAAAATGAAATGACAAGAATGTCCATGGCCAACCATTTTCCTCCCTCTCTTTTTTTTTTAAAAAAAAAATTATTTAAAATATTTTTATAGTTTAAACTATATGTAAAAATTAAAGCAAATTGTCTGGTATAGAATTCTAAATAAATAAAATAAAAATCCATCAACAACTTATTTGAAACTGTACCAAACCATTGTTGTATGTTGTGTCCTCAAAATTTCAGTATCCTACTTTCCACAGCCCCCTTAATGGTAGATTTTTATCTAAAAAAAATTGGATAAATTATATTTTGCCCCTTTATGTTTCACCAACTTTTCACTTTAATTCTTAAAATTTATTTTTTTTCATTTTGATCCTTTTTAAAAAAAATTCAGTTTACACTTAAAGCTAATTTTTGTTTAAAATTAGACGGAAAATGTTACAATGACGGTCACATAACAGAAAAAATATATTATTATATTAAGATTTAAGTTTAAATAAATTATATATAATAAAATATTTTTATACTATGTGGCTATCAATGTGTCATTTTTTGTCTAATTTTGAACAAAAGTTAACTTTAGTAAACTGAAAAATACTTCAAATGTGAAGGGATAAAATGGAAAAAAATAAATTTTACGAACCAAAGTAAAAAACTGATCAAACATAAAAAGAACAAATTGTAATTTACTCAAAAAACTTTGTACTATGATAAGTATCCAAAATTTGAATCTATAATGTAAATTTAATCTTGGGATAAATGTCACAATGCAGTGTAGGTCTCACTCTAAATGAAATTGATTCACATATTTCAAAGAAAAAAATGATAAGTTTGAATTTGATGTAGAATTTAATTTACACAATTCAAATTATGAATTTTTAAATTTGGATAAGTAAAAGCGTTGTTAGATAAAATAAAAATTGAAAAAATTACAAGGAATTTTTTTTTTTACTATTATAATAAATTAAATCTTGAGTTTCTAATTTCATTAATTTAAAAACTAACAATCTTCTAATTAGATTTGGATTGCAACCATCTATTCGTGGAGAAGGGTATTACTGTGCCTTAAGATATAACAGTTACTGCTGCTTGCTTGTGGGAGGTCTTCTTGAGTGTTTTTCGATAATCTGATCCGTTCATATTGTAGGGTTCATTAAGAATATTATTCATATAAAAAATCAAGTTAATCGGATATTCATAACTCTATGATTAAGTCCTAATTGTTTTTAAAAATTTATGAAAGTTTTGTTAACCGTTAATTTTTATAGAAACAAATATGCTTTGGTTGTAGGGCTACAAATATCCAATCAACTTGATTTTTTGTATAAATGATTTACTCGATGAATTCTCTAATATAACGGTTCAAATTATCCAAAAACACTTCTGACAAGCTCCCACAATTAGCTAATCTATAGGAGTAATTATTTTTGCAATACACGTGCCATTCTATTATTTGCTCTTTCAACTTAATATTAATCCTTACCACACTTACCTCCATTTATCAAATATCCACAAAATCATAGCCACTCATCATAAATACTTCAATGAACTTAATTACATGGATAACCCCAAACAAAAATGCTATGTACCCTAAATAATTTATCAAATTTTTTACTAAATCTCTCACATGGATATGGAATCCACACAAACTTACATGTGTGCGGGTTCTATACCCATGTGAGAAATTTGGTAAAATATTTTATAGATTATTTGAGATCTCTAACATAACTCTAACCCCTAAAATATTTCCTTTCTACCAAAGCCTATTTCATTAATATGTTGGCTTGAATCTTCACTTAAGTATTGCTTCTCAATATGGATGAAAGAAAAACATACGGGTAATCATATTACCTGATGCGAAAACGGTTTGGATCGGATACTTGAATTACGAGCACTGTCTGGAAAACCTCCTGTTAATTGAGAAGCTACTAGAGTTTCTGAATATTTATCCACACTCCAAATTCCTAAGCTTTCAAGATGATAGCCTTAAGATAGACGAATAGAAAGAAAACTTATTGTTTTTGGTGTGTCTACACAATGTTGAGCATAAGCCCTTATATATACATATATGGCAAACCATGTGTACCTCATGGTTAGGCATGGTTAGGCCACACAAAGTGTACTACATGTCCAAGACCATGTGTCCCTTATGGTTAGGTCATGTATGGATGGACTATGTGTACTATGATGTCACACCATATGTATTTACCATATGGTTTCTAATATCTCCCACTCATCCATACATCCACATCATGTGTTATATGCTCAATCATCATTTCTCAATCTCTCATTCAATCTACTCCTTATACGGAAAAATGAAGCTTGCGACCTGACAAGAAGGTATAAGGTACAAGTGCTATATTAAGTTACCTAAACTAGCATGGCACATCACTTGAAATATCTCGTCTACACCCCAGATTCATTGGATGACACTAGATCAAACATTTTAAAACCCCTTGCAAGTCATAAACATGCTTGACCTCAACACTCTATCTGTACTCCTGATTATATCGTGATCTCAAATTCCGACACAATCGCCTAGGCAATGAGCTACAATACAAGAGTATGATTTCCAACAATCTTCCCTAGCCACTCATCTCAATTTAGTCAAACTTGATCGCTTCCCTAGACATGGTCCTCTGGATCGTATTCATCATCACCTTTGGATGACATGCTAAAGTAGCAACATCAAGTCATCACTTCATGACATAGTTCCAAGTTCAAGGGTATAGAATAGGCCTATTATTGGCCTAACAAAGCTCACACAGTACTAGAGTAGAGATCCATCTAGCCACTCTCTTAAGTGGTTGACGGTAGCACATACAATATGATATGTATGCTACGGCGGAGCTCCTACTAAATGGGGTTTGTCACTCTCTAACGCTGTACGAATCTTAGTCTAGTCGCTATACAAGCGCTTAACCTGAGTTTCTTAGCATATTCGCTTATCAAGCGCTTATCTAAGACCTCACATTCGGCTATATTCAAACTTTATAAAACTGTGGATAACTTCATGTTTGACTTTTTTAAAGTCTTATCTTAGCCAATGCTAAGGCGACATAATAAATCAGTTTTGTTCACTTCTCAAGTTACAAAATATTTACCTTGCTCGCTCTCTAAGCGTCAAGATAATTAATGTCTCATCACGCTCGTTCTACAAACACCAGGGTGATCGCTAGTGTGAGAATGTCGATCTAAGTCTGGTGACATCATATACAATGTGTGCTAATAGTATCAATTACATCATAAAATCACATAAATAAATAATTGTGCATAAGATACTCAAAAATATCTAACAAAGTCAATGAGGTATCCACAAAAACATCAAATCTTACGAAATCCTAAATTCCTAACATGAGTGTGGAAAACATCTCTAGTAGTGGCTTTAGTAAGTGGATCAGCCACCGTTCTGCTAGTAGAGATATGCTGTAGGACTACCTCCCCTCGTGCAACCACATCTCGAATAAAGTGAAATTGAATGTCGATGTATTTAGTTCTACCATGATACTTGTGATCCTTAGAATATGCCAAAGCTTTAATACTATTAACATAGATCATAATGGCTTCATCTGCAAGAGCCATGATCCTAAGGCGCTGAAGGAATCTCCTCAACCAAATAGCCTCTTGTACTATTGCTGAACAAGCAACGTACTCTGACTCCATCGTGGACAAAGCAATGCATGATTGCTTCTTACTACACCAAGAAATAGTTGCTCCACTGAGTATGAACAAATAACCAATGATAGACTTGCGCTCATCTTTATCAGCAGCCCAGTCTGCGCCACTGTATCTTTTTAGTCTCAAATCTCCACTTTGATAAGAAAGAATGAGATCCATCGTCCCACCAAGATAGCGAAAAATCCTTTTCACTGCATTTCAGTGAACAAGTCCTGGGTTACTTTGGTAACGACTGACCAATCTCAGTACAAAACATATGTCTGGTCAAGTACACATCATAGCGTACATCAGACTACTAACTACACTAGCATAGGGAATTTTTGCCATATGTTTCTTTTCCTCATTTGTCTTACAGCAAGAGTCAATACTCAGATTATGTCCCTTCTCAATTAGAGTGTCAATGGGTTTGGAATAGTATATACAAAACCGTTCTAAGATCCTCTTAATTTAAGTTTCTTGAGATAAACCAAGAAGCCTCTTAGAGTGATCTCTTAGGATCTTAACTCCGAGTACATAATTTGCCTCTCCTATGTCCTTCATTTCAAAAGTAGAGGACATCCATTCTTGAGTGGTGACAATCATCTCCATGTCATTTCTAGCTAACAAAATGTCACCAACATCAACGATAGGATAAGGGAACAATTTCTTGATCATTTGAAATACAAACAATGGTCTTCCTTCATCATGTCAAACCCAGTTGAAACGATGGCTTTATGAAATCTAAAGTACCATTGTCTAAATGATTTCTTTAAGCCATAAATGGAACATTTGAGGCGGCATACTTTGCGCTCTTGTCCATTGACCTCAAAGCCTACTGGTTGATCCATTTAGATCTCCTCATCTAGTCCTCCATTGAGAAATGCAGTCTTAACATCTATTTGGAAAAGTTCCAAATCTAAATGCACAACAATAGCTAGAATTAGGCGAATAGAGGCAAATCTCATCACCGAGGAGAATGTCTCATCATAATCTATACCCTCTCCTTGGGTATAGCCTTTCACCACGAGACGAGCTTTGTATTTATTGATTGATCCATCAGTCTTACTCTTAATTTTTAAGACCCATTTGTTATCAATGGTCTTGCGCCCAGGTGGAAGGTCAACCAACTCCCAAACTTGATTCCGAGCCATAGAACTCATTTCATCCTTCATAGCAGCTATCCACTCATTAGTATTAGGTGAAACTAATGCTTCTTTATAGGAAGCAAGCTCATCAAGATCCAACGGAGTACACATGAAAGATTTCACCTCAATCTCATAACGACGATGATGAATGGTTCTACGTTCACTTCTACGTAACTGGGATCTTAGTGAGTCATTTTCTAGTGGAACACTCCCACTACGAGGTATATCACTCCCACTATCTTTGGTGATTTCAGGATAAGTCTCTAATTCTCCACCCTCACCAAAAGATAGTGTGATCATTCGAGTTCATAGGTATCTAAGATTTACCCGTGATCATGGTCAGAATTTTACTCTATATCCAGCAGTACTTGAAGGCTATTCTGATGCCAATTGGATATCGGATACTAAATATTCAAATCCACTAGTCGATATGTCTTTTCTCTGGGGGAGGGGGTGCAGCTGTTTTTTGGAATTATACGATCCACAATGGGATTTGAGTTCATTGCTTTAGATAAAGCATGAGAAGAAACGGAATGACTTCGCCATTTCTTAGAAGACATTCCAATGTAGCCAAAACCTATGCCAACTATTTGCATTCATTGTGACAGTCAATTTGCAATAGGAAGGGCATAGAGCCATATGTATAACAGTAAGTCGCGACATACTCATCGTCAACATAATACTGTAAGAAAATTTCTCTCGAATGGAATATTCTCGATAGACTATATAAAGTCTAAGAAGAATATCACGGATCCATTAACAAAAGGTTTGGCAAAAGAACAAGTGCATAGTTCATCGAAAGGAATGAGATTAAAGCCTATTACATAAGAGTCATCATAATGGTAACCTTACTTAGATGATTGAAGATCCCAAGAACTAAGTTCAAAGGAACAACCAAGTTATGTATGGCTCACCAGAAATCACCAAGGGATCATACTCTCTATTCATTCCTATGGTGAGAGTGATATCTACAATATGAGTTGTATGCAAGGGTTTAAGGGTGAGTTTTGTTTTTAATGACTACTTATATCTTGATTTAGGCATAAAAATCAAGACGAGTATAAAGCATACTCACAATAAGAATCATCTATATGAGTGTCAAACTGGGGCCAGTTCTATAAGAATGAAGAGACTAAATTTTCTAAAGCACTCATGAATAACCAGGAATGTTCAGGGCCAAAATGAACCCAACCGTAAGAACCACGATGTATCAGAAGATATTTTGTGTGAAATCTATTATCTTGGCTTACATAAATGGTTAAACAATTCAAGGCATCACGTCCATTGGTTAGCTAGTAAGTCCGATAGGTAATCACTAGGGAAGGTTCAAGCCGAAAGCTACCTATCCTGATACAAGATATTTTCAATTTATGTTCCCTCAAAATTCTGCATGTTGTTGCATTTCCGTTATCATCAATTCCATTCATGTGGGGGATTGTTATAAATAGTTTTAGGAAAATGAGTTTTTTCCCTAACTTTTGGCTATAATAGAGGTGTGATCCATACGTCGAATTTGGCGGGTTTATGCCAACCCGTTCTTTGCCGGGTAGAGATTCACAGTGTATTTGTGGTTGCTCGAAATCATTATTAAGTGAATGGGAAATTGATGCCAAACTAAGCATCACGAGAATGGTGTCTTAGTGTATTTCCCAAAAGGAATGAAGAAAGCCTTGTCCCACATTGCTTAGGTAGGTTAACATTATGTGAGTTTATAAACCTTGAGTTTAGATCTTGGGGAGGGCCCCAAGGGATAACCAAGTTTTGTAGAGGAAAAGGTTATGGGTAAAATGGGTTTTGACCCATTGGACTAAAAAACAACCACATACGCATGCGTCGCCTTTGGACGCAGGCGCGGGTGTGGGTGTAAGGTTGGGTTGAGATTGGTATTGTCTAGCCGAATTCTTATCTTTTTGGGAAAATTTTTTTTTGAAGTTTATTTTTAAAAAATTAAATTCCTGCCATTGGAATTTAAACTTTTTGTTCAAAATTCAAATTTATTTCTAAATTGACCCCAATGTTTCTAGAAGTTGGCGTTTAGGTTCGAACAGTCACATCTCATCAACTTTCCTTTAACCTGAACATGTTCAATGCATGTTCGTCTTTGTCCCAAACAACCACCATCTCTTCTATAAATATGCAGTACTCCATTTGTTCAACTCATTCAATTTGTGTGCTTTCTTCTGCTTTTGCTTTTGCTTCTACTTCCTGCATATTACTGCATTTATTTTCTTTGAAAGAGAGTATAAACACAAAGTGTGTTTGCTGGGCAATTAGTTTGTAGTATTGCTACTAATTGTCGTCGATCATTTTATCTTGAGAGATAGACGTCCATATTCTAAAAGTACTGTGGAGAGGACGAATCTGTTTTAAAGAAATAGTGCAAAATGTTGGACTTAATCATTTTGAAAAAAAATAATTTTGTAAGTATTTTTCCTATTTTCTGGTTTCATATCATTTTATTTTTCAGATTCTGTTTTATTTCTGTAATAAAATAGAATCTGCTTTTCCATATTTTATTTTTATATATTTTGTTTCAATATTTAGGCGTCGTTTGGGAAGGCAAATGGGGCTAAAGTAGCCAAGTCGCGACAAATAAGGCTATTTCAGCCAAGTCACGACAAAATCGAGTTTCACGGGTTTTGGGCGAGGCTCAGTCGTGTGATTTTACCGAATTGCCCCGAGAGGTTAAACTCTCTCCATCTGCAAAAAGCGCCTCACATTAGAGGTCTTACACACCCATTTCAAAGCAGAGGAGAGGAAGAACGGAGCGATTGGAGGTCGTCGGACCGACCTTGGCAGAGGAATCCGCAACCGGAGATCGAAACCGCGGCGGCGAACAACAACGAACTCTCGCACACTCCAACAAAGCCAAATCCAAACCCAAAAAAAAAAAAAAGACAAGAAAAAAAAAAAAAAAAAAAGCAAAAGCAAAAAGCCAATATTGTAAAAAAAAAATACCAAAAAAAAAACATACCAAAAAAGTTTTTTTTTTTTCAGCAAAAAGCGAAAATTGAAAAAAAAAAAAAAAATGCAAATTATGCCAAATCCCAACCCAAATAAAAAAATAAACAAGAAAATAGAAAAGGGCAATTTGGTCATTCAACAAGATGACACCTCACCAAAAAGCCAAAAAGCCAAAAAAGCCAAAAAGATCTTCCCAAACTAGGCTTTTTAGCCCCACGCTAAAATAGCCAAAAAAGTCAAAAAGCCAAAAAGCCAACCCACTTCCCAAACCCACCCTTAGTATTCAAACATAATTTTTCTTTCTTAAACTATTCTTTAAATACAATGGAGATTTTCTAACAAAAATGACTTCTTGAAATAAAAATTATACATGGGACTTATGCTAGCACAACCTTCACCAAATGGGACTTGTAGCTAATTATTTCGAAAACGAATCACGCATTTAGCCATATGTAATCTAATTTTTTAAAAATCTTTAAATGAAAATTTTTAAGTAAAATTTTAATAATATTTAAGTCAAATCTTATTTTAAATTTAAAAATTTTAAATAAAATTTATATCTATGTCTATATCTATGCTATTATAAATTTTAAAACGTTATAGGGTGTTTTAAACTGAAAGACTCAAATCATTTTTTTTTTTTCAACGTTTTGAATTTTTAAATCATTTAAATTACACATAACATGATGTGTCAAAGTGGTTTTAGTCCAATTATAATTTTGAAAACTTTTAATTCATTTGTAAATCTCCTTTCAAATTTTTACATTAACTCTCGGGTAATTTTGAAAGGTTTCTTTCAAATTCAAAATCATTAAAAAAAATTAACTGAACATTCATTAATCTTGGAGTTGAAACATCCAAAAAAAATTTTAACATTTTAAATTATTAAAATTATATGTGTCATGATATTTGTGGTTGAAAATAATATATTATAATATCATTGGGCTATTTCAAAAAATAATTTGGTTAATATTGAATCCAATATTCTTACTTAACTGATATATTTTTTTTTAAAAATTATTCTCCTGTATTTTCCTTTTTATTTAGAAATTTTTATTCAAGCAATTATAAAATTTAAAATTTAAATCTTCTACTTCCTTTGATATCTCCTTCTCAATCCCCACAAAAAGGTAGAATCCAAAACTAAGGGGAAAAAATGGCGTTAATATTTGTGTTACAATTTAGGAAAATTTACCTATAAGTCCTAGTTTTTGAAAAGTTGAACCATTTAGTCTTAAAAGTTTTCTTATGCTCCATTTAGTCCCATTTGCACATCAATCTAATGTTCGAAACATTAATCTGATGTTCGAAATCTAATGTTCGAAACATTAATTTGATGTTCAAAATCTAATGTTCGAAATATTAATCTGATGTTTGAAACATTGTAATGGGACCTTTCAGTCTATAAGAAAACTTTTAAGACTAAACAGTGTATAAGTTATTAATTTGGGATTTATTAGTTCATTTCCCTAAAATTTACCCACTTATATTAGACTTTTAAATTATTGTTGATGTCACATTCTCTCTTTGTAAAAAAGTGTATCGTGATTTATTTGTCATAGGCACGTTGTTTTCATAGAAAAAGGAACCGATTGAATTTATATATATATATTTATTTTAAAATAATTACCATAGAATTAAGGTCCTTTAGAGACGAGACTAGCAATGGCAGAGGTGATATTAAAATCTAGGGAAAATTATTTAAAAGTCCCATATCAGTATTAGTAATTCCATTTAGTCCTACCAATTAACGCATATACTGATAGATCCCATAGGTGATAACATTATCACTAATAGGTCCTATTTTGATTTATATTGTGATATTATGGTCGCTTCTACCCCTTCATTTACTGCGTCACACCTCACTATCACATGTCAAAAAGTACTATAGGGCGTTTTTCCCACTGTCACACAGTCACACAGCAGAAAGTACTATAGGGCATTTTCCCCACTGTCACACCCACTGCCACACAGTCACACAGCAGAAAGTACTATAGGGCATTTTCCCCACTGTCACACAGTCACACAGCAGAAAGTACTATAGGGCATTTTCCCCACTGTCACACCCACTGTCACACAGTCACACAGCAGAAAGTACTATAGGGCATTTTTCCTACTGTCACACTGTCTGTCACACCGCAGAAAGTACTATAGGGCATTTTTCCCACTGTCACACTGTCACACAGCAGAAAGTACTATAGGGCATTTTTCCCACTGTCACACCCAAACACACACCGTCACACTGTCTCACATAACCCAACAAATGAGGGCATTTCAGGAAGATACACATACCGCAGGACCAAACGGAGTAATAAAAATATTTAAGGACTAATTACACCAACATTTCACATTACGGGACTTATCAGTAACTCTCCCTAAAATCTAATTGCATAAAATTGGAGGTAGAAATATTATTTTAACTTTCACTTTTTAAAAAGAATAAAATATTTTATATAATAAAAAGGTTTTACATATGTTTATAGAGTTCATCTCATATAACTAATATCATTAATATCATTAAGGTGTTTGAGATGTACTATAAGAACATATTTATTTATTTTTTTTAAATTATATTATTTATTTATTTTATAATTTATTTTATAAAAAATTAAAAAATATATTTATTTAAATCATTCTAAATAGTTTCATAATATTTCTCAAAAATTAATTAAAAAAACGTGTAAATTACTCTAGTCATCCTAAGTCATCCAAAAATAAATAAATAAATAAAATAGCACTATATCATGCATAAATAAAAACAAATTTAAGATTTAATATAGTCAATTTTTTTTGTATTGAAATTTTTTTAACCTAGTTTATTTTTAATCTCGTTTTGTTTGAATTTTTTGATTTTTTTAATTTTTATGAGAAAAAAAGTATAATGATTATACTTGAATGTGATACGAACGCACTAATAATTCTGAATTTTTATCTTATTAACTTATATAATTTATTTTGAATTTTTATATTTTTTAGCTCCAAAATAAAACCAAACGAGCGCTTGATACGAACGCACTAATAATTCCCTACCCTAATACCAGTATAATAATAATTCGTCTCAAACGTAACCTAATCCTAGTATAATTCGTCCCGAAGCGTAATTTCAACGCCGAGTAAAATCTTCCACCCCCTCCTTCCGCTATATAATTCGCAGTCATTGCACCGCTTCACAAGCGACACACATCAACCCTAGAGAGAGAGAGAGAGAGAGAGAGAGAGAGAGATGGGAGTGGTGATAATAGACGGGTCGACAGTACGAGCCTTCGTTGGGGACGATGAACAGTTCAAGAAGAGCATGGACGAGCGTTTCGCTGCTCTCGACATCAACAACGACGGCGTTTTGTCTCGATCGGAGCTTCGGAAGGCGTTCGAGTCGTTTAGGCTGATGGAGTCTGACTTCGGCGTGGACGTGGCGACGCCGCCGGAGGAGCTGACGAGTCTCTACGACTCCATCTTCGAGAAGTTCGACTGCGACAAGAGCGGAGCCGTGGACATGGATGAGTTCAGGTCCGAGATGAAGAAGATCATGCTTGCTATCGCTGACGGACTTGGCTCGTCGCCCATCCAAATGGCTCTCGAAGACGACGACCAGAGCTTCCTCAAAGAAGCCGCCGATCTCGAGGCCTCTAAGTCTAAGAATCAGCTTTGACTCTTTAGTCGGTTTGGTTCATCCGACGGTCCAGGATTGCCTTCCTTACCTATTAAGTAACTAAGGGCTTTGTTTTTTTTGTTTTGTTTTTTTTCATCTTTTTTTATTTTATTTTATTTTATGTAAACGTTCCTTATGTATGGTATAAATTTTAGAACCCCTGTCCATTTTTTTATTATTTTTTTTAATAATTTGAGGGTTTAAAAAAAAAAAAATTGTTTCACTTTACCGTTTGGCCATGTTTGGTTTAGGACTATTTTGAGGGGATGGTTAAATTTTTTTTTTATTTTTTAATTTATTTTTATCATATTATTTCTCATATTTTTACTTATTTTAAAAAAAATTAAAATATTATTAAAAGGTTAATTTTTAACCACTTTTCTAAAACACCCTTAGGAGTTGTTTGGGATGATCTAAATAAGTGTATTTTTTGTCTTTTTACGAAAAGATGTGCAAAAAAATAGAGAGGTGATGTGATAGAAAAAAGATAAAAAAATAAAAAGATGGATTATTTTGTAGTAGCCAAACTTGGCCTTAGTCTAATGCCTCACAAAATGCATGTTTGGACGGGGAAAAGTTATGAATACCCATCCTCCTTTGGGGATTAATCAGGTTGAATTGAAAAAAAAAAAACAAATAAACAAAACAAAACGCTATTTTGGAAGTGTTATAAATTTTCTCATAACTAAACAAATTTTTTTTTTCAAATCAAAATTTGAAAATTTATAAATTTAAAATATAATTTTATTATCAAATTACAATTCTAAAATTCTATAAAACACTACCTTTATTTTTTATTACGATATTTTCAAAAATAAAATTTAAGTAAATAACAAATAAATAAAAAAACTCCCATCGTTTTCATTTTGTTTGTTTGTTTGTTTGTTTATTTATTTGTTTGTTTGTTTTATTTAAATAACAGCTTTCAAAATTTATAAAACAAATTGAAAGTGCTTTTTAGACAGTGACAAATTGTATCTCGTGCCCTCCTTGAAGAAATTATAAAGTTTTTTTTAGAAGATATATTTTGAATTATTTTGGAAAGTTAATTAAAAGTTAATTTTTTATTTTTTTATTTTTTAAAAAAATATGTAAAAAATAGAGATGATATGATTCGAAATAAGTTAAAAGTCAAAAATTAACTTTTTCCTTTGTTTCCAAAAGAGGCCTTGCATATATAAAGGATCTAACTTGTCTCTAGTTGGAGGCAAATATTAGACTGTTCAGTCTACTCTGTGGGCTTATTTTTGGGTCTCGTTTCGATACTGTTCATATTTTAAGATTTGTTATATTATTTTAGTAAAAAATAAATTAATCGGATAATGACAATAACGTGTTCGAATCAGTTTTATATGAATCATTAACTTTTTTTACTGTTTATTTTTTATACAAAATTGATTCGACCACTTAGTTTTTATTATCTGATCAACTTGATTTTTTGTAGGGATAATATAATTGACGAATTTTAAAATGTAAATGATACGAATTATCAAAATTAAACTTAAAAGTGAACCGATAAAATGAACTGAGCGGTTCAATCTTAATCTCTTATTGAAGACAAGTTGGACCCTTAATAATAGTCGTACAAATAAATGATATCAAATAGTTGTTGCAATAAGTTGTTGAGGTGGGGAAAAGATATATTATACTTCACTCCGGGACAAAGTTTGCTGATGTTCTGATAATTATTTTGAAAAGTTGATTAAAAATTAATTTTTTAATTTTTTAAAAATATATATATAAAAAATATATAAAGGTGATGTGACTCAATTTAGGTTGAAGTCAAAATTTAACTTTTAACTAAAGTCCTCAAATTAGGGCAAAATTATGTTTGATTAGTTAAAATAGTAAATTTTACTTTTTTGTATTTCTTCTAAAAAGATAAATGAATAAGTAACCAAACTTAAGGCCTCGTTTAGGAATATATTATTTTAATATTTTTTTGATTTTTAGTTAAATAATGAGGTAAAAAAATTTGTCTGTTTAGAATGATTTTTTTGATTTTTTATAAAAAGATATGTAAAAGTAGAGAGAAAAAAAATTAAATTTTTTTATTAAATTATAAGTTTTTAAATTTTTTTTAATAATTTTTTAATTTTTAAACTAAAATTACTATTTCTCAAACGAAATCTAAGCACTATAAAGCAATGGTCCAATACCACCAAATCCCTTCTATGGAAAAAAGGATTTTCATGGCGGTGGAGGTAGGTAGTAAGTGGTTGAGTTGACCAAATACCTTCACTGGGGAAATTCTGATGTTTTCAAAAATAAAATTTAAGTAAATAACAAATAAAAAAAAAAAAAAAACTCTCAACGTTATCAATTTTATTTTATTTTATTTGGTTTTAAATAACAGTTTTCAAAATTTATAAAACAAATTGAAAGTGCTTTTCAGATAAAGTGTCAAATTATACCTCGTACTCTATCCCGAAGCAGCCATAACGTTTTTAAAAAAAAGATATATTTCAGGTTATTTTGAGAAATTAGTTGGAAGTTGATTTTTATTTATTTTTTATTTTTTAAAAAATAAAGAGATGATGTGATTAAAAATAAGTTAAAATTCAAAAAGTAACTTTTTACTTTGTTCCCAAAGGAGGCCTCTGCATATATAAAGGGTCTAACCTGTCTCCAGTTAGAGACAAATATTGGACCGTTCAGTCCACTTTGTGGGCTTATTTTTGAGTCTCATTTCGATAATCTGAACCGTCGTTCATATTTTAAAATTTGTTGAGTATATTATTCTTGCAAAAATCAAATCGATCGGATAATGACAACTACGTGTTCGAATCGGTTTTATATGAATCATTTACTTTTTTACTGTCTATTTTTTTTTATACAAAATTTATCCAATCAACTTGATTTTTTTACACGAATAATATACTCGACAAATTCTAATATATGAATGGTTCGAATCATCGAAATTGAACTAAAAAATGAATCTACAGAATAGACTGGACGGTTCAATCTCAATCTCCCATTAGAGACAAGCTGGACCTTAATAATGATCGTACAAATAATGATGTCAAATAGTTGTTGCAACAAGTTGCTGAGGTGGGGAAAGGATAAATTATACTTCACTCCAGGGGCAAAGTTAGGTGAAGTTTTGAGTGTTATTTTAGAAAGTTGATTAAAAATTAATTTTTTAATTGATTTTTAATATTTTTGAAAAAATATAAAGGTAATGTGACTTAATATAGGTTAAAACTCAAAATTTGATTTTTAACTAAGTTATCAAATTAGGCCAAAATTATGTTTGATTAGTTAAAATAATAAATTTTACTATTTTTGTGTTTCTTTTAAAAAGATAAATGGATGGGTAACCAACCTTTAAGTAAAATATAAATGAATAAGTAACCTACCTTAAGTAGTATAGAGCGATGGTCCAATACCACCAAATACCTTCTCTGGGAAAGGGATTCATCGACCAAAAACCTTCTCTGGGGAAAGGAATTCATGGCAGTGGAGGAATTCATGGTCCAATACCACCAAATACCTTCTCTGGGGAAAGGAAAGGAATTCTGGTGCAAAGGTCGTAGCGTCACCCTGCAGCAAGATTGATTTTTGAACCTAAAAGAATTTGAAAATATTCCAAAGAATATTCTCAAGGGTGTTGGCATCCCCCATTGTAAAAATACATAGAATGTTTTAGGATAAATTAGACTTACCTCTCTTCTGAGATTTTTGATAAATACAGAAATCTCTTCTGTAATTTTAATAATTATAGTAACCTTTCTTACTTTACTTGACAATGTCAAAATTGTCTCATTTTTTGTCAGTCGTTTATACACCTAACAGAACTTGTTGATGTCATCAAAGCTAAACACTAAAATGCCCATAATACCCTTTAGTATCTTCAACCCATCTATATATACCAATACCAAATGCTGGAGTACTCCAGCTTTAGAAAATCCAAGTGAAAGAGGAAAAATTATTGAGGCAACCAAAATTGAAGAACAACAAAAAGAAGAAAACATAGATAACCAAAATCGAAGAACAACAAAAAGGAGTAAATAGAAGTCCTAGCACAACATAGGTATGTTCCCACTGACATTAACTATTAAAAAAAAAAAAATTTGCATATGAATAACAACTAACCAGTCCAAAAAAAAAATAATAATAATAATAATTTGAAATCACAAAGAACAAATATCATCAACCATTATTGACAAATAAGGCACAAACAACAAGCATCCAACACATGTGTGTCTCATTATTCAGAAATAAAGCACAACAACAACACAATGGAATATATGTTCTGAAAATGCATTATAACTCTCACATTTCATGAATGTAGGTTCATTGGATGGATATGTCTTCATCAAGTAATAGAGGAGAGGTAATCAAATATAGAAGCAAGCTCTGCTATTGTGGGAGCAAATCAGCAATTAAAATCACTGAATCAGGAAAGAAAAAAAAAAGAAGAAAAGGCAAATTGTATCATTTATGCCCAAATGTGAAATGCGCATTTTGGGACTGGTGCAAACCAGTAAACTCATTTGTTGGAGGAGAAATGATGATGGAAGACACTCAAGCAACTATTAACAGACACTTTAACCTATGAAGAAGAAAGTCATGTAATGAATTTAATGAACTAAATGGGGGCTATACAAATAAGGATGCAAGTACTTGAAGCAAACATGAGATTTATGAAGATAATAATGATCATGAATGTTGTTTTATGTTTGATTTCCCTAATGGTTGCTCTCAAAATGTAATGGTAATGATTTCCTAATGTTTTGTAATGGACCTTATGTAAGATTTTGTAATTTTTTGTAATAGACCTTATGTTTGGTAATGCATATGAAAATGTAATGGACCTTATACAAATATGATGAAGTTATTTGAGCATTATGTAAATGTGCACATCTAATTTCACTAACATAATGACCTATAAACATAAAGACCATTCCATTACATCATATAAACATCAAGTAGGACTGTTTAATTACATCATTCCTATCATATATGTTCAGTTAGTTTACTTACATCATTCTTATCATATATGTTCAGTTACATCATTCCATGGACCATATTTGTCAAGTCTATGCAATTACATCATGTATGTTCCTATAGACACCCCATTTTGACCGCTCCTAAGACTTGGGTGCTTCATTCTGAACATTCGATGATGAAATATTATAATGTGCAAACTTTCGAATCTTCAGCAAAAGAATTCAGTTTTGAGCTTCGACCCCAAACCTTGCACCCTATTTGGACTAAAACTTGTTTTTCTAGCTTGATCACTCAAAAAGCAGCAAGAACAAAAAATGGTCGGCATGCCACATTTTTTTGGCCAGCTGTACATCCTCTTGGCTGGCTGGCCATGTCTAGCGAAGCAGATATTTTGCAGCAGCAGGCTGCTCCTATGCACGAGATTTGGTCAGTTGCTCTCTTTTGAAGATATTTCTGTTGGAAGGCGGTTGAAAATCTATAAAAAGACCACCTCACCTCAGAGTTTAGGGTTAGAACAATTTTCCAAAGGCTTAGAGGATTACCAAAAGATTTTTTCTACCCTCTTAACTATATATATATACTATAGATACACCATTGAAGCTCAAACTTGAAACTTTTTGCTAAAGTTTTTAACCTTATTTCAAATACTTGAGAGTGTGTAGATTGAAGTTTGTGAATCAAGAAGCACTTCCTCTTTTCAAGAGGTTGATCTTTGAACTCTTTTCATTGTCTTTTCGTTTATCCTCTTGTTCTTCATTCTCTGTTTTAAACACTGATTTTCAGAGTTGTTTTAGGCTTAAAAATGTGATTTAAACCTTGTTGAAGATGGAAGGGTTGACCCTTCCATAGGCTTATCCACTAGTGTTGTTCTCTTTGTTTTCCTCGTGTTTTTCTCTTTTCTTTGCCTATTTAGATTGATTTTAGCACTATTTTAATTAGGTTTTGTATGAATATGGACTGTATATATGTGTTTAAAGCTTTAAATAGATAGCTTAATTCTTGAATCTATCTCTCTTCTTCAAAGTTGTTGTAAGCTCTCTTCTAGTTCCATCTTTGAAGCATGGAAATGGATGTCACATCCATATTCCCTGAGTAGAAAGATGAGTTTACAACAACTCTTTATCGCTTTCATTCATTTGCTTAGTCTTGACTTGATTTTGTTTTGAATCTATATGAGAGCTCTGTCATCGGAGGCATTAGAGACTCTCTTCTAGTTCCTTTTGAAGCATGGAAATGGATTTCAATCCATAATCCATGAGTAAGAAGAAGAGTCTCTTTGCTTTCCTCAAGGATGTAATCTCTTGTTTGTAAGCTTTGTTTTCAAGAATGGCTAAACCTATTCTCTCTAAATTTGAGTACTCACTTACTCTTATTTTCCATGAGATATAGTAGGTTTTAACCATTTCTTTGAATCTTTTTTAATTAGCCTTAGTTTTGTATCCATTAAATATTCAGTCCCGTTGCTTTATGACTCATCATCTAAATACCCTTGGGATGTTTGATAAGTTGTAAAGAAAACCTATTCTCTCCTTGAAAATCATTATGACAAAAGGGAGCATGAAGGATGAACATCATTTGGAACCCTCTGTTTTTGTTCTGTTCCAGTTTTGTTGCAATAGGTCTTCCTCCAGAAGCAGTGGCCGGCCGGCCACAATCTTGTACGATAGACTAGTTCATGGCCGACCACTTTGTTTGTACGGAAGTGATGGGTTTTTAGCAAAACAGAACAGATCTTGAGGTCCAAAACAGAACTGTTTTTTTAACTGTGAACAGGGAAGTTTCTGTCACTAAGCAGAGGGGGTTTTCGGAGAATGTTCTTACTTGCACATGTGCAATTTTAGATTAATCGCTTTGAAATTTGTATTTGTAATTAGTTAATTAGGACATTCGGACCCTCTTGTGCGAGGGCAAATTTATAACATGTGATGTATGTTTTCCAATCCCCATTTCTTTCTCCATTTTATTTAAATGTTTACTGTAGTTGTACATCATATTTTTTTTTATCACTACCATGATTTGTATCTATTTTTGCATGCATTAAGGTTCGGCTTATTATACTGGACATCATTGATTTACTTGAATACGTACGCTACTGCATACTTTGAGTGGATTCATATGACATATTCATAGCCGAATCAAGTAACCGCATTTTGTATGTGTTGCATTAGTCATGTTCATTTCTTTAGGATTATGCATTTTTCTAACTATTTTCTTTTCTTTGGCTTGCCTCGTTTGAGTACTAAGTGAGCATCTTTGCTTTAGTATATCATATATGTGTTTGTGTTGCCGTGTTGAGCATACTACCATGAAGCTACTCGCTTACTTGAAATATCTCTATGAATGCTTGTGGATGGAGGCAATATTGCTTAAATTGGAATGACTTTGATTGTTGTACATATGAACTTGCTTTTCCTTTGAGTTGCATATATTCAAAAACTCTTTTTAAGAAAGCATGAAATCAAAGCATTCCAAAATAAGTGACGTGGTCTATACTTATTTGCTTCATATAGTAATGTTAGCATATGAATAATCAGAATATGAGCATATAATGTCCATAAAATTTACATCATTTTTTAGTAGAGGCCGATCTTTGATCGAATGAGTAGGGTGCTCAATTCATGACCTTCCCATCTCATACCTAAGTTCCCAAACAGAGACAATTTGGTTGTAACGGGCAAGTGGCCTTTGGCACGAGCCATGGGTTTCCTAAATTTTCCAAAAAATATTTAGGTGGCGATTCTGAAATCTAGCAATGCAGTCTATTTTTGGTATCTCTGATGATTAATGGATTTTCTAGGATTTATCAAATTTGGACTCTCATTCATTTTTCTATTTCACATAGCACTTGTGAAACCAGATTCAGAACCATGGGAGTCTGAACTGTAAGCCAATCGCATCCTAGGAAACTAAATTCCTCATAGGAGCGCGAAAAACCAGCTACAGTTTCTGGTGACTCTGTTGGGGAGATTAGAGAACCTGACTTGAATTTCATGATGTGAACTTTTATCTACATATATATGTTCTTTGCTTTGCATTTTCATAGTGCTCATAAGTAACTATGTTTACCATTTGATATCCTAGATGGCTTGTCGGAGGCTTGCTGGAGGCTTGCCAAAAGCTTGCCAAAAGTCTGGTCGGACGTAGGCAATGTCACGTTGGGAACACAACCCTTAGATCTGGGTTACCATCATACCGCTTGATCATCCTTTTACTTTTCGGTGTTAGGTGTGAGAGGTATATTAGGTAATCTGGCTGAGGTACCCTTCCGACCAATTAGCCTAGTGCATGTAGTAAGCTCTAGTGACTATTCCAAAATAGGACATGAGGCTCACCCATATTCAGGATATTGTGATAACACTTGTTTGAAATGTTGAAACTCTAGATCATGCCACAACTAAGACAAGGTAACCCTACCCCCTCATAGGGGTGTTTTGCTCTCTTTACTTGCTTTGTGCTATGCAGTGGTTCTATACAGGGGTTCCTGAATTCATATTAGTGGTTCAGTTATATCAGTTTGTGGGGCAGAATTTAGTGAGGAGTACAGTCATTTAGTTGTGATCATATCTATTGTGTTGAAAATTGGGCTGAGGTGCTGTCTGTTTTCTTGATTCTTTTGCTAGGTAGTCCTGAAACCATAGCTTCAGAAGATTCTGATATCCCCCAAGTACTTTGGACTCGTGTTGGTAGACTTTGTAAGGTCGGAGATTTAGTTCAGGGACATTCAGTGTTTGCTTTACTTTTGCATGTTGTAAGGCGAAGACGGGCTAGACAGGGTTCACCTATTCCATTGTTCTGACATTTACCAGTTAGATCACCTTTGTTCAATTCATCTCGAGCATAATCG
Organism: Camellia japonica; assembly: GCA_030407325.1. NCBI lineage: Eukaryota > Viridiplantae > Streptophyta > Magnoliopsida > Ericales > Theaceae > Camellia > Camellia japonica. The sequence goes on from JAPPVO010000019.1 coordinate 141,903,562, forward strand.
TCAACTCCTGTAGTGGCTTAGTCTTCGAAAAATCTAGAGGATTTACTGATCTGTCTTCAGCCATCAGTAGATTCACTCCAGTATGATATGGCCTGACAAACTGAAATATTGCAGAAAATGATAGTCCTCCCACTATTCAACTTTAAAGACCTCCATGAAATTGGGGTTCAAATTGAGGATGTCATCAGACAAGGGATCATTATGGAAGGTAATGAGCCTATAAGGAAGAAAGTCGTTCGCAGTTCCAATGCTATTACTAGTGGTAGTACAACTGCGAAATGTTCAGAAGAAAACATTGTCACCACTCTCATCAAAAACCCTTTTGCTGATAATAGCCTAAAACCAACCATTTCAACTCGACCCCAAGCCTGAAATTTCCATCCTCTTTATACGGATCCCTCTCAAGCCTTGAACATTCTGCTAGAAAAAGGGCACCTAGAGCTCCTAAAACCCCGACCCCTCCCAAGTCCTCTTCCACCAAGACATGACCCCACTAAATTCTGTGCTTATCATCAATAACATGGTCATGATACAAACAGTTGCATCCATCTCCGTTATAAGATTCAGGATCTTATTGACGAAGAGATCATAGTTCCACCAAAAAGACCCCATACCACCACTAACCCATTACCTCCACACCTCAACCTAATCCATACACTGTCATCCACATACAAACCCAACATATACATCACTCCAGCCCATTCACCCAAGTCTGAGGTGTTCATTCTAGAAAGCACGGACTTGTGTATCATGGATGCACTTGAACCCTAATAATCTCAAACCCCAAAACTTGAACTCCACAATAGCCCAATTCCAGTCCAACCTACTCCAAAGAGCCTATCCCAACCAATTCATCAAGACTAAGTTGGTTCAAATACATTGTGGGCACCAATGGTTGAACTCGCTACTTCTGAGTTATTGAGCATGATTGAAGATCTTCAGAGAACTGTAGCAGATTTAGCCTTTGGGATCTTGAATCCATCATCGACCATATCACATGTCAAAAATTTCACGTCAAAAAGCTCCTCAATCTTGGGACAAACTGCAATTGCAAAGGGCCAACCCGAAACTATCAAGTCAACAACAAATGGGCCTCATTCCAATATAGCTAACCAATCCCTTGGCAAAGCTGAAGCAAGTGGCAAGAACAAGGTTGGGGAAAGTATTGATCCTTATGCACATCTCCGATGGGCTATTGAGGCTTTGAAGGTCAAAGGGTTAAACGAGCAGTAAATGCTTGAAGTTGTTGCAAAGACTATAGATGACACTTTTATCGCTCAGGTTGGGGGCATTTTGAATTAGGAGGGAAGCTACGAAAAGGGATGCCATACCAGAAACACCCATTTCAGCTCTAATCTTACACCCATAAGAGATCTCCAAACCTAGTCAACACCTGCCGACCCCTTTGTTAATACTTCCAGGACTGGTAGCTGCACATTTAATCCCCTTAAAAATGTGATTTAAACCTTGTTGAAAGTGGAAGGGTTAGCCACCCTTCCATAGGCTTATCCACTAGCGTTGTTCTCTTTGTTTTCCTCATGTTTTTCTCTTTTTCTTTGCCTATTTAGATTGATTTTAGCACTATTTTAATTAGGTTTTGTATGAATATGGACTGTATATATGTGTTTAAAGCTTTAAATAGATAGCTTAATTCTTGAATCTATCTCTCTTCTTCAAAGTTGTTGTAAGCTCTCTTCTAGTTCCATCTTTGAAGCATGGAAATAGATGTCACATCCATATTCCATGAGTAGAAAGATGAGCTTACAACAACTCTTTATCGCTTTCATTCATTTGCTTAGTCTTGACTTGATTTTGTTTTGAATCCATATGAGAGCTCTGTCATCAGAGGCATTAGAGACTCTCTTATAGTTCCTTTTGAAGCATGGAAATGGATTTCAATCCATCTTCCATGAGTAGGAAGAAGAGTCTCTTTGCTTTCCTCAAGGATGTAATCTCTTGTTTGTAAGCTTTGTTTTCAAGAATAGCTAAACCTATTCTCTCTAAATTTGAGTACTCACTTACTCTTATTTTCCATGAGATATAGCAGGTTTCAGCCATCTCTTTGAATACTTTCTTAATTAGCCATAGTTTTGTATCCATTGAATATTCTGTCCCGTTGCTTCTTGACTCATCATCTAAATACCCTTGGGGATGTTTGATGAGTTGTAAAGCAAACCTATTCTCTTATTGAAAATCTTCATGATAGGAGGGAGCAGGAGGGATGAACATCCTTTGGAAACCCTCTGTTTTTGCTCTGTTCCAGTTCTGTTGCAACAGGTCTTTCTTCAGATACAGTGATCGACCGACTACAATCTTGTACAGCTGACCAGTTCATTAGGCTAGCCGACCACTTTGTTTGTACGACAATGGTGGTTTTTCAGCAAAACGGAACAGATCCTATGGTCCAAAATAGAACTGTTTTTCTGACTGTGAACATGGCAGTTTTTGTCACTAAGCAAAGGGGGTTTTCGGAGGATGTTCTTACTTGGGCATATGTGATTTTAGATTAGTCGCTTTGAAATTTGTATTTGTAATAATTAGTTAATTAGGACATTTGGACCCTCTTGTACGAGGGCAAATTTATAACATGTGATGTATGTCTTCCAATTCCCATTTCTTTCTCTCTTTTATTTAAATGCTTACTGTAATTATATAACATCATATATTTTTTTTTATCACTACCATGATTTGTATCCATTTTTGCATGCATTAAGGTTCGGCTCATCATAGTAGACATCATTGATTTACTTGAATACGTGCGTTACTGCATACTTTGAGTGGATTCATATGACATATTCATAGCTGAATCAAGTAACCACATTTTATGTGTTGCATTAGTCATGTGCATTTCTTTAGGATCATGCATTTTTCTAACTATCTTCTTTTCTTCGGCTTGCCTCGTTTGAGTACTAGGTGAGGATTTTTGCTTTAGCATATCATATATGTGTTTGTGTTGCCATGTCGAGCATATTACCATGAGGCTACTCGCTTACTTGAAGTATCTCTATGAATGCCTGTGGATGGAGGCTATATTGCTTAAATTGGAATGACTTTGATTGTTGTACATATGAGCTCGCTTTTCCTTTGAGTTGCACATATTCAAAAACTATTTTCAAGAAAGCATGAAATCAAAGCATTCTAAAATAAGTGACGTGGTCTATACTTATTTGCTTCACATAGTAATGTTAGCATATTAATAATCAGAATATGAGCATATAATGTCCATAAAATTTATATCATGATTTAGTAGAGGTTGATCTTTGATCGGGTAAGTGGGGTGCTCAATTCATGACCTTGCTCTCTCATACCTAAGTTCCCGAATCGAGACACTTTGGTTATAATGGGCATGTGGCCTTTGGCACGGGTCATGGGTTTCCTAAATTTCTCAAAAATATTTAGGTGGTGACTCTGAAATCTGGCAATGCAGTCTATTTTTTGCATCTCTGATGATTAATGGATTTTCTAGGATTCGCCAGATTTGGACTCTCATTCATTTTTCTGTTTCACATTGCACTTGTAAAACTAGATTCAGAACCACAGGATTTCGAACTATAGGGAAATCGCATCCGAGAAGACTAAATCCCTTCGAGGAGCGCTAAAAACCAGCTACAGTTCCTAAAATGAATATTTATAAAATATTTCATGCCCACTACAAAAAAACAAAAGTTGGCACATCATCATATTGCTATTTTTAGCATTGCATGTCCACTACAAAATACAAAAAAAATGGAACATGATCCTCACTAACTATACAGTAAAGCAACAAATATTTTATACCTTCAACCTATGTTAATCCTTGTACCAAAAATATTAAGATCTTAGCTAAGTCATCTGCAAAAAAAGTCAAACAAACAAACAAATAAACAAAAATGCAATGTTGGATTCACGGAAGCTAAAAAAATAAGAAAATGATTTCATTGTAACTTCATAACTAAGTGCATTACTAACATGATGTTGTGTAACCTGTGTCACACACTGAGTAGACATTTTTTTTTTTTGGGGGAGGGGGGGTTCTCTCTTGGAGTATCCTAAATTGAAAACCAAAGTAAGATAATAATTATACATATCAATGTCATAAATAGATAGACAAAACAAATAAAAATCACAAATGAAAAGGCAAAAGAAATAGGAAAAACTTAGTTGTGCATGCTTGGCCTTGCCCTTGCCTCTCCCACTTGAACCCCCATTCCCAGTTAAACTTCTTTTTCTAGTTGTATTTCCCTTCCTAACTGAACTGTTCCTCCCACTTGAATTGCCTCTACCACTTGCATTTCCCCTCTCAGCTGAACTGCCCCTCCCACTTGAATTGCCTCTATCTCTGCCCTTACTCACAGATTTGCCACTGCCCCTACTAGCAGTTTTGCTACTGCCTCTATCACTGGATGTGCCACTGCCCCTACCACCAGTTGTACCACTACCAGATGCTCCATCCCTGACTGGACCTCTTTGGTAGGTTCTCTTGTTGTGTCCAAATTGCATGCACCATTTGCATCTCAAGGTACTAGATCTTTTACTCTGACTTGTTCTAGCTGGAGACTCATGAGCAACCCTCTTCCTTGAAGTCCTTGGCCTTCCTGGCAGTCTTTTCAGAGGTGGGGGTTGTAAAGGGTCCCCAGGTATAAGTGTCCACATGCTATGGTCTAAGATGGGATGTATCATTCCATCATTGGCTTTCAAGTAAGTTGCCTTAGAGTAGTAAGGGTGGACAAAATCTTCTATGTTCAACCTACTGTGAGAAATTGCAGCAACATCATGTTTGCATGGAAGACCAGATATTTCCCACTATCTACATACAAAACGCATAGCCCCAAGATGGATAATGTGATTAACCCCATCATTATCCTTCACCTCATACTCATTGTCTCTTGCATACTCCACTCTGCAAGTCCTTGACCATTTCAGTGTGACCTCAAGCTGTTTCTTCACGTTTAATGTCACATTAGATTTCCATTGCATTGCCTTTTGGTACCTTATTTGAAACTTACCCATCAACTTGCACCTTATGCCCTCTAACATAGTTGAAATTGGCTGACTTCTCAAATTTCCTAACCAATTGCTGAAGGACTCTGTCATGTTATTTGTGATGTGATCACTCCTAATCCTACCATCAAATGCATGCCTAGACCTTCTTTCAATTGGAACCTTTTGTAGCCAAATGAAAGCATCATTGTTCAGGTCCTTAATGGCTTGCATAGCCTGATCATACTCCATCTGATTGTAAGCCCTTGCTGCCCTCCAAAATTGCTTCATCTATGAGTTACCTTTGGTACAATGTCACTGACAATCTTGTCAAGGCTTTGTATACAAAAACAATGAAACATTAGTAACCATTAGAAGTTTAAAATTAGAGAATAAAGCATATTGTAAGTAAAGTAGTTGTTGAATATGTCAGTAAACTACCTTTTGTTGATTAGACATGATGGTCCATGGTCTACAAGGTAGTACATTTTCTATGATTGTTATCAAGTTGTCCAAGAAAAAAGACCAACTGTCCTTGCATTCACCCTCCACTACTGCCAATGCCAATGGAAACAAGACATTATTTCCATAGGGACCCTTCAGGTGACAACCATCTACCCCTATGAAGGGCCTACATCTATTAATGAACCTTGCTTTTATTGCATCAAATGATATGAAAATTCTTTGGAACAATGGATACTGAGGAATGGTAGGGTCTGGTTCTTCTCCATCTTTTGAGACTAGGGTAGGGGGTAGATCATAATTTATGACCACCAAGCTAACAGGGTTTGTTTTCTTGATTTCCTCAGCATATGTTGGCAACAACACATATTGGCTCCCATGATCACCCTCCAGCTCCTCCTTGCACCTCCTTTTGGCTCTATACAGTTGCATTCTTGAGGCCTCAATCAAAAAATTTTTTTTTTTCACTTGCATAGTATCTAAGCCCATGTGTGGATTGTCCTTATAACTTTTAACCATTTTTTTGTAGTCCAAGCTGATGTAGCTTCAGTGTTTGTGTTCATCCTGCTACATGTGTGAGTAGGTATTAAGGTTTTAATCTTGTAGGTGATCCCATTTGGAAGTGGAGATGCATGAATTCTCCAAGGGCAGCCCTCAGCAACACAATGGGCTTACTGTAGACTTCTCATTTTTTCCCCTTACTATCTTGAAACCAGTTTGCCCTGTATAATCCCTCAATCTAGCTCTAAAAGCATCACTTTTGGAAAAATCATCCTCTCTTCCAATACATCTTATCCATCTTGATTAAGATATGGCTCTTCCCATTGTAGGTACCATCATACTTCATGCCTGGAAACCTTATCTCTTTATTCATCATCATAATCATCATCAGCAGTAGAATATACCACTTCATTATCACCAGATTCCTAATCACTAAGTTCAGCATCATGATCTTCACTTGAGCACTCATTATCATCATCACTCAAAATCTCATTGCCATGTGATTGATTTTCATCCTCAGCAGTTGCATTCCAATCCCTATCCTCATCACTAAACCCATAAACATTGTCCTCATGGTACTCTTCATTTACATCTACAGTATGGTAGTCTTGCTCTACATCTACAACATCTACTCCATGATTTCCACCTCCACCATTTTCATTTCCACCATCACTTTTGTGTCCACCATCACTCATTCTAATAGAATATGCTATGTCTACATACAAGTTAATTGTTTTACTCCTATCTTGTACATAAAACATGTCTAGCACATCAAGATCATTTTCTATTAGTCTTTTTTTCTCAATACTAGGCATATCACAATGCAATCTGATTGCTAGTGCTTCACTACAAAAAACGTTAGAGAGGATTGTTGCAATTACATCATTCAAGGCATCAATGTAGCAATATGTATTTGGGTCCACGTCATCCACTCTTCCCACTTTTCCTTTGTAGTTGATGATTAAATCAAAATAAGAAAATGCAGCCATACTGTGATCATAATGAAGTACTAATTAATTCCTAACATGTACTATACTTAACAATTAACTGAAGAAAAGAAGAAAAAAAATGAAGAAAAGCACTAATAAAATAAGCAAGCTCATATAATGACAAATTCACATGAAAAAGAAGAAAAATGATGTAACATTTAACTCTTAAGATGTACTGTACTCAACAATTAACTGAAGAAAAAAAATCAAAACATGAGGAAAAGCCCTAATACGATAAGTATGCCCATACATTCACAATTCATAAGAAAAAGTAGAAAAAAAAAACATATATTACTATACTCAATAATTAACTAAAGAAAAGAAGAAAAGATGAAGAAATACCCTAATACAATAAGCAAGCCCATACATTCACAAATTCATAAGGAAAAATAGATTTCCTATACACAAAGCCCAGAAAATTCACAAATTCATAAGAAATCCCCAAATTACACTATTATTATACTAATATTCAACAAATCCCTATTTTTCAGTGAAAAAATTTGGAAATCAAATAAAAGCCCTAAACATACATCTCATAAATAAAACCTAGAAGATTAGAAATTCATAAATATTCAACAAATTCCTTTTTTCCAGTTAGAAATTTTGCAAATCAAATAAAAGCCCTAAACATTGCAAATCAAATAAAAGCCCTAAACATACATCTCATAAATAAAATCCAAAAAATCACAAATTTATATTAAATCCCTAGATTACACTATATTATAGTTATATTTAGCATATTCCTTTTTTTCTAGTCAGAAATTTTGCAAATAAAATATAAACCCTAAATATATATTTTCGAAGAAAACCCTTTTCACATACATTTCATCAAATCAAACACAGAATAGAAACAAATTTGTAAGAAAAAAGAAAAAAAAATCAAAAATCATAAGCTCAAATTAATCATATTCGAAGCTTAATGAGTTCGAAGTCTTACCTGGAAGTTGTAACGACAACTTCTCACCGATGAAACTCTTTTACACTGTGCACTGGTAATGATGATCGGGCCAGAATCAAAAGCTTCTTCATCTTCTTCACACATATCAACCTTCTTCATGTTGCTTATTGTCGTCTCCCCTCTCTCTCTCTCTCTCTCTCTCTCTCTCTCTCTCTCTCCTGTCTCTCAAGAATTCAATTTGTATTGTGAATGTAGCTTGATTAGGGATTTTCTGAACAAAGGGCATTTTCATCTTTTCGTAGGCAAAAGAAAGGGTAATATGGTCATTTTGTATAGGCTAGTAATGTCGGTTGTGCAAAATAGACTGAATGGGGGAATCTTGACATTGTTAGATAAAGTATGGGAGGTTATTGTAATTATTGAAACCATAAGGGAGGTCCCTGTATTTGTTAGAAACCTCAGGGGAGGTAAATGTAATTAACCTAATGTTTTATTATTATGAGAAAAGATTAAATTCTTCATAAGTTTAAATTTGATTTGTGAAGCTTAATATGAATTTTGTTTTGATAATTCGAATTATTCATTTTATAAGACTATCAATGTATATCATAAATAAAAAAAAATTACATTGATCCGATAATTGTAACATTTTCATTTTATCATCTTCGTCTCTAAAAAAATAAGAGACAAGTATATTTTTAAAATAGACCAGCAAATTTTTTATTTTTTAGATATAAACAAAATAAAATGAAAAAGTTTATAATTATTAGATCGACCTAATTTTTTCATAAATGATTGTAGACACTCCTTTTTTTTTTATTGACCTTGAGACTTAGATGCCTTACAAAACTTCTTAATAATGAAACAAAGATTGATGTTTTTGATCTGCTCAGAATAAAATTTTGATATATATATAGTGTGTGTGTGTGTGAGTGAGTTTTCAATCCTAAACTCGTTTTTGCCAAAATGTTTCCAAGCTTTTAAAAATGATTTTTTAAAAGGATACATATGTCCTTTAGATCATTCAACTTAGTCTAGCTTCACTCTCTTCAAAGAAACCAAAAATTAGTCTAGGGTCCTTCTCTCACTTTTCGTAATAGAAGAGATCCACAAAATTATTTTTTAATGTTTAAGGTCCCTAAACATATCCCCTCTTTGTCTCTCCTTCCATGCCTGATCTAAACGAAGAGCTAACCCCTCCTTTTGAATCCTCTAGGGATGAAGATAATGACGATGCTGTTTCTCATGATATCGAGAAGAATTGATCCGTCGACCACCAACCTCCAACCACCACCCCTCTCATCTTCTCACCGTAACCATTACCAGCTTCAATTGCAGCTCCTTCGCCATCTCCAGCTTAGGTGACCTACCCCTTGTCATCCTCGTTGCTCCGTCGTCCCTGCATCACCATCACCACAGTCTAGATCTGGAAAACCTATATCTCTTCTTCCCATCGCAGGCTCGCATCAACACTGCGCCAACATCACCATCGTTGCACCATCACGGCTGCCCAAATCTCTCTATTCTTTTTCTCCTAGATCTGGAAAACCCAGATCTCTCTCTCCCTTGCACACACATGTGCGTTTCTTTATTCTCTTTCACTACAACAAAACAGTGGTGGGAGATAGAGGCCGTAGGGGGTATGGGAGGGGAGATAGAGCTGCGATGTTGACTGGGGAAGGAAGGGGGTCATCGAAGGGGGTCATTCGGTGGCTTGAATGCGAAGGTCACATTAAACTCGAATTTAGGCTCAAATTGTTGACGTGGTTTAGCTTGAGATCGACAGAACAGGAACGAAGGGTTGTCAACACCTTCATTCAAACTATGATTGAATCAGCAGCAGCAGAACCAAAGACAAATTGATCAAATCAGAGTTTTATAATTCCAGAGAAATTCTGGACCAGAGAAATTTGAATTTTCTCTGGGTTGAACCCAGAGAAATTCATAGCATTAAGTTTAAAGAAAATCTATCACAAACTCATAGAAGAACTATTAATTTGTTTGTGCAGGAAATTGTGATTGAATCAACAGCAACAGAACCAAAGACAAATTGATCAAATCAGAGTTTTATAGTTCCAGAGAAATTCTGGACCAGAGAAATTTGAATTTTTTTTGGGTTGAACCCAGAGAAATTCTTTGGAAGTCTAGAATTTTTTTGCTTCCAACTGATGATGGGTTGCTTTGCTTCCAACAGTCAAAATTGAACTGCTTATACATACTCTCTCTCTGTCTCTGTCTCTGTCTCTCTCTCTGATTGTTGGGTTTGATTACGGAGTTGGATGAGTTTTGAATAATCTGGGAAGTTATTGGTCGACCCATTTCTTTAGCCATCTCCACCGTCTCTTCCCCCAACGAGTGCAACCTCTTCTTTTCCAACTTTATCTGGATTTCCAGCAAGAGCAAAGGTTGGTTGAAGAAAGGGTTGCTACGTTGTCTGGAGAAATTTTCGAAATTTCTCTAGAAAGTCCAGAGAAATTCTTCCAAGAATTTCTCTGGACCAATTTTCTCTGTGACATGAATTTTCTCTGGACCAATTTTCTCTGGACTAATTTTCTTTGGACCAATTTTCTCTGGATCAACTTGAGGGACCTTAGACATTATGAAAATATTAGATGTCCTTTATGCTATAAAATCTTCATACGAGGGACCTTAGAAAAAACCCCCCCAAAAAAAATTCCCTGGAAAAACAATTGAGGACAAATATGAAATGAATGAAAGAAGGGAGAATACTCTAAAAACTGCTAAGTCATAGTTTTTTTGTGCAAGTCGCAAATTTTCTATTTCCTGCAGCCGCAGGTTTCACTTTGCGCCGCAAGAATTATATCGATCCACAAAAGTCATGCGACAGAGGACAATTTCTAAAAGATGGTCCCTCAACATCTTGAAAAATGCCATTTGCACGTACTCCAAATAACCATGCGAAATGACATATTCCAGAGACCCTCTTAGCCTATATACACACCCATTTGTATATGAAAAAAGGTCCTTCTCCTCTCTTTTTGACATAGCCAAATTAATGCAAAAATTGACACTAAACTTTTATATCTCTTCATCCATATCTGGACTTTGAGGATTTCCAATTCCATTGAAGGCTTGAGAGAAGCTTGGAAGGTGCCATCCTTTGTTTGGACTCCACTTCCATTGATTCTAAGGCTACACTCATTTGTTCTATAGGATAGAGGAGATTAACAGTACGGTGGGGTTGAGTGATGAAATTATTAGTGTGATGATATTAGTTTGGAGATGTAGGATAAAAAATGTTTATTTGTTCACTACCGGATTAGTAATACTATAGATAGTATTAATTTTTAAAATTAGTATTTTTTATTTTTAGTATTTTTTTAATATTATAATTTTTTTTTGTTCTAAAAAATATAAATTTTGCTTAAAAATCATTTAAAAATTCACTAATCCTTTCGCTCAATTTCTAATCCCAATCCCTACATGGGATTGGTAGTCCTACCAATTGGGGGAGGGGGGGGGGGGGATTACTAGTCCAAGAGGATAACTAATCCCCTTACTCATGTCCTTAACCAAACATTCTTTAAGTAGGTCACACGGACTATTAGTTCAATCTCCCTTCCCAAAGAGCAAAACATTAAAGATAAACTTTACAATGGAAAAAATGATCGGATTTCCCGTGAGGGTATTATCACGCACAAGATTTGGACTACAACGGAAGCAAGAGAATGAGAGTGATGGAAGTGAAATCAATTCTAACAACACCACTTATTTATAGATGTTGAATGCATATATTCCTAAAGGTCAAGTTCATTCGAACAGGTGCCTTTCATTCATAGAATTGTGATCTTTAGAATTTGAATTTGAATAAATTCGAATAGCTTTTATCTTGTGCGGGAAGGTTCTCTAACCAATTCAAGGTTTGATTAGGTGTGAAAGAGTCCACCGAATTATGGTGTGATCATTTATCATACCTTCATCTCCCACTTGATCACACTATAATAATGTGATAGAACCTGAGTTGGGAATGTTTACCTCGGTACCAGAATTTTGCCTCATGCTAACTTTCATCTATGAATTTATCTCATAGATCGACATCTGATTGTGACTTGGCCATACATGCGCATGTTTTTGCCACTAATCTGTCTGTACCTGTACAAATGTGTCATCTCACCGATAACACATTCCAAATGACTTCAATTCACTATATTTCAAGTGAACGACATCAATTTTCAATGCTGGGTTCATAGTCCATATCCAATCACCATTGACGACTTCAATCGCACACATTTCTCATGTGTCGACTTGTGCCGAATTTATTGTTAAGTACTTCCTCTAAGGCCTATTCCTGAAGGTTTTCCTTAACACACCTTATCAGCGACTTTTTGCTGATGAAGAAGACAACATTATCTAGTCAGCATGTTGCATATCATGGACTTTACATTTCATGTTAACTATAATGTTTGTACCTTGTCAGTTCCTTTACCTTATTACCTGACCAAACACATGTTTCCATGCAAGGTAGAGTTGCATAACATTAGTTATCTAGGCGTCCCCAGAGTCATCCAATTATGCTCTTATCTAAGTAGCCAAACTTCCTAGCTAGGCATTGTTCAATCCCATGTTAGCTACATGTTCTCTGAACTTTTCTAGAGACAACCCTTTGGTCATAGGGTTGGCCACCATCTCTTTCGAGGGTATATAGTCGACTTTAATTTCTCCCATCTGCACTATATCCCGAATATAGTGATAACTTACATCAATATGTTTTACAGCTATTCGCTCTACTTTTTATTAATGAGATGGCGGGCTGATTGTTACAAAAGATATGGACCGGTCTAGAAGGTATACCTAGTTGTAAACTGCCAACAAATCATTTTATCAAGACTGCATTACTAACTACTATGTTGCAAGCTATGTACTCAGCTTCCATAGTATACTTTGACACACAACTTTGTTTCTTACTTGATAAAGAAATTGTTGTTTCACCAAACAGGAACACATGACCACTACTAGATTTTCTATCATCTATATCTCCTGCAAAATTTGTGTCAGTGTATCCTTTTATTTCTAGGTCACACAAACCAAAACACAATTTTAAACTCTTGGTTCCTTTTAAATATCTGAATATTCTTTTAACTGCTCGCGAATGTTCCTTACCTAGATTGTATTAAAACCTACTTACCAATCTTACTGTATGACAGATATCATGCCTTGTGCTTATCATAGCATACATTAGGCTGCCAACTGTCTGAGCATATGGGAAATCTCTCATTTCCTTAATTTCAGACTTATTTTGAGAACTCATACTTTTATTAAGACTTTGTCCTTTGCAAATAGGTGTGCTCAAAGGATTGCAATTATCCATATTAAACCTTTTGAGCACTTTTCCCAAATATTTCTCTGGATCTAGATACAATAACTTTGAATTTCTATCTCTTGAAATTCTAATTCCCAGAACATAGGTTGCAGGACCCATGTCTTTCATTTCAAATGTAGATGCCAAGAAACTTTTGGTTTTCTTAATCATATCTGGACAATTCCTTGCTAACAATATGTCATCCACATACAAAGACAATATTGCTAACTTGTCATCATTTTTCTAGATATAAACATAGTGATCTAATGGACTTACAATATAGCCTATTTCTAAAATGGCTTGGTGGAATTTCAAGCACCATTGTCTTGAAGATTGTTTAAGTCCATACAGGGATCTTTTCAACTTGTAGACTTTATCTTCGTTATGTTGTATTTGGAAACCATCAGGTTGCATCATATAAATTTCCTCTTTTAATTCTCCATTGAGAAAAGCTATTTTAACATCTAATTGATACAATTCTAGATCCATCCTGGCTATGACCGCCATTAGAATTCTTATTGAGGCAAATTTTGCAACAGGAGAATACGTATCTATGAAGTCTATTCCAGGTTGTTGAGTGAATCCATTGGCTACTAGCCTTGCTTTGAATTTCTCCAAGCTTCCATATGCTTTGAATGTCTTTCTAAGAACCCATTTGCAACCAATGGCTTTTCTCTCATTTGGGAGATCGGTTAATTCCCAAACATCATTTTTCTCGATCGAGTCAAGTTCTTCATTCATTGTAAGCCATTGTGTAGCATCACTGCTACTAACTACTTCATTATAACTAGTAGGATCATTTACCAAGTTATTGAGTTCTTCAACTTGGAAAACATAATGATCTTTCAAAAAAGTAGGTGGACATCTTGCTCTCTTCCACTTATCTCAGGATTCAAATCAAGTAAAACAACATCACATTGTTGTCTTTTCCTTACACGATGAGGGTGATTTGTGAGAACTTGTGGTTCTTGTGACAAATAAAGGAGAAAAGAATCCTGAGATACCTCGGAAAGCAAGTCAAGTTGTTCAATTGGAGTAACAAGATCAGTGGATTCAAGAAAAATAGCCTTTTTTACTTTCTATTAATCCACGTTTGGGATGGTAAAAATGATAACCACTTCCATGTTCAACGTAGCCAATAAACTTGAATTCCCAAGTTTTACTTCACAATTTATCCCTTAAAGGTTTAGGAATAAGGACATGTGTTTTGCATCCCCAAACTTTGAGATGTAGAACATGAGGTTTAGTACCATGTCAGTGTTCATAAGGAGTTAAAGGTTTGGCTTTTGTTTCAACTCTATTTAATGTGTACATAGCGGTTGACAAGGCTTCTCTCCAAAAATGAATGGGAATATCAGTATGTGCCATCACAGACCTAGTTATTTCCATTAGAGTATGATTTTGTCTTTCTGCAATCCTATTTTGTTGTGGAGTATATGGCATTGTAAAAAAATGTTTGATGTCATTCTCTTTGCAGAAAGAATCCATAGCTTCATGTTCACAACCCCTATCATTCACTACAAGAATCTGCACTTTTAGCGACCACTTTCCGCAACCAATATAAAAGTTGGTAGCTAAAAGTTACCTTTTGGCGACCAAATATTAATTAGTCGCGAATGATCATTATTTTTGACGACCAAAAATGAGTTGGTCACAGAAGGTCATATTTTGGCGACCAAAAAATAAGTTGGTCGCAGAAAGTGGTATGCTTTTGGCGCCCAACTACAAATTTGGTCGCGGAAGGTCACATTTTGGCGACCAAAAAATAAGTTGGTCGCGGAAGATCAAAAATAAGTTGGTTGTGGAATTGGCGACCAAAATTTTAGTCGCCAAAAACTTATTTTCCCCGACCAAAAATATTTTAGTTGTCGTATATTGAGTTTTGGCTACTAAAACAATTTAGTCGCCGAATGAAAAATAAAAAATTATTTTTTTTCTTTGGCAACCAAAAATTTGGTCGCCAAAAACTTATTTTCAGCAACCAAAAAAAAATTAGTCGCCAAATTAGTACTTTTAGCGACTAATATTTTAGTCGCCGTTGATTGAGATTTGGCGACTAAAAAAGTTTGTCGGCGAAGGTACTTTTTTTGCGACTAATCTGGTCTTTTGGTCGCCAAAAGTTTGGGAGGAAAATTTGAAACATGGAGGCGGGAATTGAAATTTTTTTGCGGCAAAAAAAATTGGTCGTCGATTAAGCAGAGAGTATGTTTGCAATTTACCCATTAATTTGCTTTGCCTTTTCCTTTTGAAACAAAGCCCTATCTAATTCGTTCTTATTCACATCTCTCTCTCTCTCTGAAACCCTCATCCCATGGCTCCAAAAGCCTTTCATCTTCGACATCCAAACTTGTAGCTACACCTTTTCCTGTCCACACCTCTCTCTCTCTCTCTCTCTCTCTCTCTCATCCCTAATTTCATTGTTGATTTCATCCCTACTCTCAGAGGCTCTGATCGGTGGTTTGTGGATTTCATCCCCGACAGTTTCGATCAATAATCTGATCTCTCTCGACAGCTATTTTAGCGACTTCAATCACAAGTTTGATCGATTAATTGATTATTCATTTGAGCTAAAATTTACACGAAATCGATGATGTTTTTATGTCTTCGATTCATTCATTTTTAGTTCATTTCTTGTAAATTTACAGTTGAGAAATTTAGACGAACAATCGTCGTTTTTTGATGCTTTTTCCGCTTCTCACAGTTCAGATTTCTTTTTGTTTGTTTCAGCATGACATTGATTCAAGAGATTGTGTTTCTTCAGTTTGTTTGCTTGGAACTCGTATTGTTTGGTTTCAATTTATACTTGAATTTGGTTTTCTGAACATTAGGATCTATTATTGTAACATTGATCTGTGGATTTTTTTTTTCTAATTATTTTAGAGAACAAATTATTTTAGTTCTAAGTGACATGGTTCTATTTTTAGATCAACTTTTACTCAAATTTATCTGGCAATCAACTTTGACATAGTTCAGATTGTAGGAAGAGGTGAAGATTGGGTTCCATCTTTTGATCTTGAGCTGTTCCACTTACACAATTTTATTTATATAAAAAATGAAATATTGATAGGTTTCTATAGTTTGTTTCTCTTAACTTCTGTACTACTCTACATGTCAAACAAAACATGAACTGTTCTGCTCCATCATAATTTGAATGGATTATGTAAAGTTGTTTTGGGAATTGATTATTTTAAGTAGCTTTTTAGCATTTTACGAAAAGACCTACAGAAAAGGAAAGAGAATAGTTGATTTTTTTGTAGTGACTTTTTGGCTATTTAGTATGTTGCAAAATTAAAGTATGAAGCCTACTACATAGTAGGAGAACTCAAAGAAAATAGCAAACAAAAATTTAACGTTAATAGGACAGAAAATTGATGTCATTAAAACTCAAACATATAATAAAATAGAAAGAAGAAACAGTTTTAAACTCACTAATATGAATTTTAAGCAGGTATGCTATTAAGCATTATATAAGAAACAAGATGAGGCTGACAACTATCTTAACACAAGCAACCACACCAAGAGCTTGTTTGGGAGTTGGCTTTTTAAGTGGTTTTTTAATAATTTTTTTTTAGTGGTATTGTTCTATTATTCATCAATATGAGCACAATAATACTAGCTTACGTGATGACTTTTTACTACTTATTTTTAGAAATTAGAAATGCAATTGGCATTTTTCTGTTTTGAGGCAAATCATTGTTTGGTGAAGGCCATGCATCTTCTTTTATGGATTATTTTTTGGTTATGGTTGGAGCTAAAGATTATCAGATAGCTTGTTGCTTCCTTAATTTCTGTTTTGCTCATTAAAATGATTTGGTGCTTGAATTGAAGATTATCCCACCTATGTAAGGCATTTGGTTCCTTGATTCCAAGGCAATGCATGCATGCTGTTTTGGTTACCCACATAATAAAGTTTAGCCATTTATTAATTCTAATTGGAGTCAGCTAAGTCATGCAGTCTTTAGTTTAATTTGTATTGGTTATATTTAAGCAAAAATAAAGAACATATAAATAACTAACTAGAAACATTCATGTACTCATGTAACTTGCTCCATCTTTTTTTATTTTCATCGTTTCTTAGCGATAAACATATCACTCATGACCATTGACCATTTGATGCCACTTCATAATTATTTTTATCATCGAACTCTATATTTATTATGCATATGAGATCTCTCTTCTTTCTCAGACTAGTTTATGATAAACAGCTCTGACTTCGAGATTGAATTTCCAGTATGATTGTTCAGCATGGAAGAGGTAAACAATTTGAATAGTATGTCACAATCTATTTGATACCTAGGAAAAATATTGAATTTGTAAATAGAAAATACAAATTCATCATTTTCGTAGTACAGAAAAACCAATGCTTAGATCAAATTCTATAGTCTTCTACAAAACACATTTTGAAATTCACCAAAATACGACTATAAGCTAAATCAAAAACCATAAAGGAAGGTCCAATTGCTAAAAATATATAGAAATGAAATGATTTTAGTGCCCTTTATAAAGAGAAAATATGTCTTACCTGTTAGGTGGAATCATACTCCCCTCTTGCTGGCAGGTTGTTTTCCATTGCCGGTTCATCTCATAGCATGTTGTGTACAAAATCATAACAATACCTGCAATTACCAATGGCATCATCAATATTCTCATTCTCTATTAAAATGTTCGTAGAGATCATTTTCAATAAAACTGACTTTTGGTAAAGATGGTTGTTAGTAAAATAAAGAACAGATTATGAGAATATTGTCTTCTTATAGCTTGTTCATTTCTTTTTTGTAGGATATTAGCAATCCAATTTTGTTGAATGCCATCAAAGGTATGAAAACACTTTATAAATGTTATAAACACTCTAAATAATTGCATTTTCTTGGCATTGAAAATAAGTTACAATTTTGATTGCATTGCAGCATTCTTTCCCTTGAAAATTGGATTGGGTGGTACTTTGCAAGACAAAGTCGTATATGAAAGTGTTGGCGTGCCATGTACACAATTTGTTTTACATAGTGCAGAGATATTTGGCTTCTGTGAAACCCTGAGCTTTTCGAAGGCAGTATGTAGTTGAATTTCGGAGACGAAATTGTTTTAAGGGGGATAGATTGTGACACCCCGTATTTTTAGTGTCTTTTCATAATCCAACTAGTGACTTGTCTATTCATATCCTTATTAGTGGTTCATTTAATATCCTTATTAATATCCTTATTAGTGGTTCATTTACTATCCTTATTAGTGGTCCATTCATATTCAAACTTGTCCCTTCAAATTCCAACTAGTATGTTACACCAAGTTGCCTATAAATTGAGCCACCTCTCAACTTCTTTCTATGGTTTTTCCCATATCTCTCTCCATTTGTTATACAGATTTTGAGTTTAGATTAAGAGTGGTTAGAGTGAGAGTAAGCATTTTCATAAAGGAGGAGAGTTGTAGATTTTGTGAAACCTTACATACCTTATGGCTTAGAATTTGGAGATTTATGGAGAAAGTTCGAGATTCAAGTGTTGGAGAAGGAGGAGATTGATTTGAGGTAATTCGGTGGTATACAATATGCTTCCTAAATTCTCTTTGCAAGAGTTTATTTTTAATTCCCATAAACTCTTGATTATTCTGATCGTTTGATAAATTCTATGGAATTATTCGTTGTTGATTCATTTGATTATTCTAGTCATTTGATGAACTCTGTGTAGTTGTTCTGTGTAGTTAATGTTGATTTGTCTGGCTAAATGACGTGGAAATGCTCCGTACATGGATCGAGTAGACCTTGCCAATATGCTCTGTACCAATAGCCCAGATAAGCATTTGTGCTTGGGTGAGGTGGGTGAGGCCGGTCATTGGTCATGTACCGAATAGGACCGGCTATTTGGTTCTGGATAAATTATCATATGTTGAGTTGACTTGTTTGTGCAATTTGGTAAATTGCTTGTTTATCGAATCTAATCAATTGTGTAATTGCTGGATCTTTGTTAATTTATTTTCTGTCTGAACCTTGCTATTCCTATTGTATTGTATACTTACCGAATTAATTTATTTTTCAGGCATGGAGCAAATTTAGTGGCGATTGGAGTTGAAGCATCTAAAGGTTGATTTGAGGTTGATTTGATTTATTAACGACCCGGAAGTCGGGGCGTTACAGCTTCACTCAATGATGCCTGATGTTTTATTTATAGTTGAGAAATTCACTTATTCATGAAGGACGTGAAACTTGTGAATCATTTTGTGATCCCAATGAAGACAATGATTATGATAATGGAGGCTTTGATTTTGGTCCATCTAATTTTGACATGCCAGAGAATGCATACGAGTATGAAGAAGTACCTCTGCAGCCTCAAAAGGTTAGGTAAACCTCTAGTATATTCAAATATATTTACATCACGAAGCTGGCAATAACAAAATCGGCATTTATGTTGCACTACTCATTTGTTGATATTTATGCAGCATGATGATGGTGGTGTTTGTTTTGAAACCAATGAATATGAAGATCCAAGTTCTCAAGCCAGCCTAGAAGATCTTTGTCGATCTCACCTAGTAAGATTAGATTTCTCTGATATGTGATGCGATGAACATTGATTGTTATATTGCATAATTTGTCTACTACCTTTTGTTTGATTGTTGTTGGAGCAGTAATTTATTTGTAACCTGTGTTCCTGAATTTAGGATGCTCTCCTTGCTAGCATTGTTGAAACTGAGAAACGGACTGAGTTGGCTGCTCGTGTCTCAACATGGAAACAAAGAATTGAAAATAACTTGGAGGACCAAGCAAGTGCCATCATTTTTACTCTTTTTTTTTTCCCCTCACACATCCAAAACTTAACTATTTTGAATTTCAGTTTTGTGTCATGTTGGACTTCAAAGAGGATATAGCTTTTGAGAAGACATGCTTACTAAATTCAATTTGACTTGAATATGCCCTGTGCTACACTACGGTTACATATTTTCATCTTTATTTTAAATGGAATTCAATTATAGTTTGATGATTTAGTGAAGTTACAAGAAAGGAAATTTGTTAATTATTGTTCCTAAGCTTTTTCTTCTTTAAATGTTATTGTTCCTTAATTGTGGTTGGGTTGAATGGATTTTGTTCGATATTGGATTGAATATTTATAAACAAAAAATGATTATTCTCAACAAGAACAAAAAAAAAAAAAAAAAAAAGAGATCTGGCGACTAAAAAATTGGTGGGCAAATTCTACACTTTTGTGACTAAAATCATTGGTTGGCAATTCCTTACCTTTTGGCGAGTAAATTGTTAGTCGGTGATTCCTCAACTTTTGGCGACTAATCTGTTTGGTCGTGGAATGTGACAATTGGCGACTAAGATATTTGGTCGGGAAAATATCACTTTTCGCGACCAAAGTGTTTTACCGACAAAATGGATTAGTCGCAGTAATGATATATTTAGCGACCAAAAATTTAGTCGGCAAAGCCAACTTTTCCCGACCAACAAAAATTTGGTCGCAAATTACTTTTGCCGACCTTCAATTGGCAACCAAAGTAGCGACCAAAAAAATTGGTCGCGGATAACTTTTGTCGACCAAAAATGGGCTTTCAGCGACCAATTTTTTGGTCGGCAAAGGTGTTATTTCTTGTAGTGATTATTCAAGTTTTTAATGAATCGACCAAGTTGCTTTTCTACCTCTAATTTATATTCTTTAAATTATTCTATGGCCTTTGATTTGTGATTAAGAAGGTAGATGTGTCCATATCTTAAATAATCATCAGTGAAAGTAATAAAGTATTCTATGCCTTGATGAGTCTTAGTTCTTAAATAGCCACAAATGTTAGAATGAATTATTTCAAATAATTCCGATGATTTGCAATGTTTTGAAAATGACTTGCTAGTCATTTTTCCTTTGATGCATGGTTCACATGTATCAAAATCATCGGAACACTCTTTAGGCAATAGTCCATTTTTAAACATTCTAGACATTTTATTTTTATTAATGTGACCTAATTTTAAATGCCATAAATAAGAACTATTACTAGTAGAGATATGCAAATAATTAGAAATACGTACTTTATTATTATCAATAGGAAGAAGGTACATGTCATTCACTCTTACACATTTCACTAATACACTTCATTTCTTGATCAACACTGTGTTAAGCCTAAGATTAATCTCAAAACCCTTTTGGGTTAACATTGAAACTGAAATTAGATTTCTTCGGATGCTGGATACATAAAGAACATCATGAAGTATGATAAAAGATCCATTAACAAAGAATGTACAGTTGTTGATGCCCAAAACATCATTGTAATAGTTGTTGCCCCATATAGACTCTGTGTTCACCAATATTCTTTTTAGTGAAATCCACGAACATTTCTTTGCTTTGCACTATGTATCTGGTTGCTGCAGAATCAATCCACCATGAATTTGATGAAGGTTTAATTATCATTGCTTCAGAAACTGTCATGGCAATGGGGTTATGATTCTTTCTCTACTTGTTCTTAGGGCATGTGGTTTTGACTGTAATTGTAGCATGGGCCTGACTAGTTCTTGTTGTTTTGTTGTTTTGGCCACCCTTGCTGCTTCTGCCACCCTTTCTTTAGCAATTAATTCCATTTGATTAACATGATCACCAACACAATCATTATCACTCATACGAGTGTTATTATATTTGTCCAAGGGCAATTGTATTTGAGTGTCTAATCGAACTCTATACTTACTTTCTAGTGCTTCCATTAATTGTTTTGCAGTTTCATGTTCTTTAAACAGCGGAATAATATTGTCTTTCATATTATGAACATAGTTGCTTTGCCATTGCATCATCCTCTATCCACTTGTGTTGAACCCAATTGGAATCATCATCAGGTTTATAAGTGGATAGAGTGTACAAAGTTTTCTCATGTGTAAGAAGACAAGAAATGTGGCATTTCCGTGCTCGAAAATTATTTCCATTAAGTATCTCAATTCTTGAAGCATCAATCGCATTTTTAATTACCATTCTAAAAATGTGTTACAATAAATGTACAAATGTGAATACTAAAAAAAAAAACAGAATAAAATAAAATA
Organism: Camellia japonica; assembly: GCA_030407325.1. Taxonomy (NCBI): domain Eukaryota; kingdom Viridiplantae; phylum Streptophyta; class Magnoliopsida; order Ericales; family Theaceae; genus Camellia; species Camellia japonica. Next base: position 141,925,695 of record JAPPVO010000019.1, read on the forward strand.
AATATAACAACAATTTTAATAAACTTGAGCCTGTAGTTGTTGAGTCAGCCCTTGTGATAAGCAAAACATCAATTCGGTGGAGCAACATGTTCTCCTTGGCTTGGGTAAGAATAATGATGGAAACCCAATGGCCAATTGACTTTTGGACTCAATTCAACAACCCTCTCAATTCTGAGTGGATTCGACCCTCTAACATGATGATTATGAGAGATTTCAGAGTGAAAACGATTAGGAATAGTAAATCCAGTCTTCTTCTTGTGAGTCTTATGAAACTACGTATGAGTTGAAGAAACACAATTGCACCTATTAATCACTTCTTATTTTGGCATTTCTTTAGGTAACACCCTTGGATAGCTTCCTTGTCAGATTATATCTTTTAGAAATTCAGTACAATGATCCATAGAAAGATTCTCAAAAGAATTCTAGAGATTTTGGCTTTTGAATGACTAAAAACGGCTTTGAATTGAAAGAGAACGAGCCGAAAAACCACCCGAAAGTGGGTTTTGCCGGTTCAAGGGGTTGGATGGGCTAGTTTGAACTGGCTAATGTTGGATCAGTGGCATACACGGGTCAAGAGACGGAGTAGAAAGGTGCAGGTTAGGGCCAGAGAGGTGCGGGTCATGGCCAACACGCAGGTCATCTGGCTCTGGGTTTGAGCTTTAGGTGGGCTGTGGCGTTGGGTTGCGCCCTTATTATGCTGGGTTAGGCCGCCTTTTGGGTTGGCCCGATCTGATCCTTTTTAGTACTTAAGCCTAGTATAACAGATTTTCTTGTTGTGTGCCTAATTCTTGGATCCCTTTTATTTAGTTTTGAATCTGGCCCAATTCCTTTATTTTTCAAAACAAATGCAACAAGGGGATTATGAGTCTGGTTGTTTCTTTGGTGATGGATGTAGGAGACCAAAGTTTGAAATTCGATCCTTTTGGGTCAATCATTTGTCATTTTTCACAACGAATTTCACCATTGTGATCGAAATTCTTGGAAGAACAAGATGGTGCTAATTTGGAGATGTTAATGGAACCAAATTTTTTCGTAAAATTTCTTCCACTGGTATAATTCGGCTACACTTTCGACAAGATTTGGTATAATATTGTAGACACCCCATTTTTGACCGGCCTTAAGACTCAGACGTCATCGATTGAGCGCTCGGTGATTGCACATGTTGTGCTTCTTTCGAGGTTTCGGAGTTTTCGGCCAAGTGCCTTACCTTCGGGCCTCTGAACTCTTTGTGTTTCGGCTCGGTTTGCGGACCAAACCTTGTTTTCTCTTCCCTGGAGGGAGAAGGAGGTCTGTAGACCACATTTTGTGGTCGTAGGCCACTTTTCGTGGTTATAGACCACTTTTCCCGTTTGGAGACCAGTTTCCGATTTTTGGAGCCTTCGGCCGTGCGCCTTGTCTCGGGACCGCTTAACGTTCTCCGTTTGGAGTGGTTTTTGAACCACACCTTGTTACCTCTACCTAGAGGGACACTGTGGTCTGGGAGACCACTTTTGTGGTTGTAGACCAGTTTTGGTGCTCGTAGACTAGTTTTCGGGTCTACCGGTTGCGTGTCTTGCCTCCCGAACTTTCGTCTTGCATCCTTTTTGGTTTGTTTTTAGCACAAACCTTTTTTTCCTTGTTTGGAAGGTGGTACAAGGATGGGAGACCAGTTCTTTCCCTTGGAGACCACTTTCCTTCTTGCTAGCCAGTTTTCTGGTCAGGAAACTGGTTTTCTTGGTCTTTGGGCCACCTTTTCTGGTCGGCCTCCCCACCACCACCTTGGTTTCATGTTGCAGACCACCTCTCCCCTGTGGCCGACCACTTTTTGCCCTGGATGACCACTTCCACTGGTTGGCTGACCAGTAGAAGTAGCTGGCCGACCACTTCAAGTGTTCGGCAGCTTTCTAGCTTATTCCTGGAGATATTTTCTTTCCAGTAGAAAATAACGAATAGAAAAGCATAACGGCTTGGATCGTGTATCTACGGCCAATCTACGGTAGAAGAGAAGGTTCCATCGGAACAATTATTTATTTTTCAGGGTATCTTGTCTCTTTTTTTTTTTGAAAAGGGGAGGGTAAGCGTGGGGAAAAATGACAAGAAGATATTGGAACATCAATTTGGAAGAGATGATGGAGGCAGGAGTTCATTTTGGCCATGGTACTAGGAAATGGAACCCTAGAATGGCACCTTATATCTCTGCAAAGCGTAAAGGTATTCATATTACAAATCTTACTAGAACTGCTCGTTTTTTATCAGAAGCTTGTGATTTGGTTTTTGATGCAGCAAGTAGGGGAAAACAATTCTTAATTGTTGGTACCAAAAATAAAGTAGCTGATTCAGTAGCACGGGCTGCAATAAGGGCTCGATGTCATTATGTTAATAAAAAATGGCTCGGTGGTATGTTAACGAATTGGAACTGGAAGGCACAAAAACCATCCTCCATACACGTATATGGAGGGATGGCCTTAGACCCTAAGCTTGTCCAACAAGCTTACACTTTTGTTCTCTATAAGAGAGAACCTCCCCCCTCCTCCTCCAGGTTTAGATTTTTTGGTTTGAGCTAGAGATACACATATATCTCTATATCTCTCCCTTTGTCTCATTTTTGTGCCTTAAAGTGTAGTTTTGTCATACTATTACACACAAACACACACTCAAACACCATCCTTTTGTTGCTGAGGCTCTTAGAAGCTGGTTTTGGTGTTTTTGGTTTGGTTTGAGCTCAAAAAAGTTGCTGGAGTTGTAGCTTCAAGGTGGTTCTACAAGGGTGAGCCTTTAATCCCTTAAACCTTGGTTTTTGCTTAAGCTTTTGAACCTATTTGCATGCTTATTTTGGCTTGACCTTAAACTATAAAAAGTTCTGATTTTGCATGCTTGTGATGTTTGTTTAAGGTCACTTTTGTGTTAGGGGTAGTCTACCCCCTCTTAGGCCTTGTTTGGCCTTGTTCTTGTGCCATCTTTTTAAGCTATTGGGATCACCTTGTTTTGGCCTTCTCACCACTAAAACTCAGAGGAATTTCAGTGGTGGAAATGGTGTTTTAAGGTCTCAAATAGGAGAGGGTCATCCCCACTCCTTGTGTCTTGCATGCTTGCTTTGAATGCCTCATGTGTGAGCATGTTTGTTAAGCTTTTGTTGGCCATATCTCAGGCCATTTTTGGCCTTATTTCAGCATGGCATACCACTGTTTTGACTTGGTTTTGTCATTCCTTGCATTCATACACTTGTAGTGTAAATGTTGCAAACTAGTCTTGTATGCTTCATGAAGTAGCATGTCTTCCTAGCTTGTTTTGAGTCCATATCAGCATGTTCTTGGTCTTGTTTTGCAATGATATACCTCTGTTAAGGTTTCGTTTGATAGCCCCTTGCATGCTCCATGCACTTGTAGTGCAATTCCATAAACTAGCCCTAATGTGTATCATGCTTTAGACCATCATTCTAGCATGATTTTGGCTTAACTCTAAGAAGCTTTTGTCCATGTTTTAGCATGCTCTAACTCTGATTTGTGTTGTTTTAGTCATGCATGCCATGCTTTGTATAGCTATAGTGCATTCTAGCTTGTTAGCTTTGTGTATCAAGTCCACTAGCATGCATTACTTGGCCTATTTGAATGATTTGGCATCATTTGTTATGAGATTTCAGTGCATGTTTCATGGTCATACACTAGCATTTGTCACTCTTTCAATGCGTTGGAGGGTTTGCCCTTTATGCCTTAAACATGAATCATTGCGTATGCCTTCATGCCTAAGCTTGTGAGCTATCATTTCAGTGTGTATTTGGGGTTATTTTGCCATGATATAACTCTAATTTTTGTTGGCGAAGCCATCCCATGCTTGGTCTTGGTAGGTGTAGTGTAACCCTCCCTTTTGGCCTTGCATATTCCATGCTTCATGCCCTTCATGTTGGCTTGTTTTGGCTTCCCTCCATACATGTTTTAGCATCATTTTGACATGTTCTAGGACTATTTTGGGTTGCCTTAGCCATATGCTTCATGTATTGCATAGCTGTAGTGCAATTGGCCTTGCTAGCCTTGTGTCTTGATGCCTCTTGCATTCTATCTTTGAGCTATTTGGATGATTTGGCATCATTTAATACTTGATTTTAGAGCATGTAATATTGTCATATTCTCATGCATATCATTCTTTAATTGTGGTTCAAGGGTTGTGCATTTGTTGCCTTGTTTGTGGCCTAGCATGTATGCCATCTTGCCTAGGCCTTTGAGCCCCCATCTCAGCATATTTTGGTCTTTGTTTAGACCTATTTGAGCTCTGTCCATGATTGGTTCATGCATTTGTGCCATGTATTGCATGTTTCCTTTGTAGTCCTCTTTGCTAGCTCTAATGCTTAAAGACCTTTGCATGCTAAACTTGTATTGTTTGGGTGATTTGGTATCATTTCATACCTTATTTCAGTACACTCAGTGTTGTTACACTTCCACATTTGTCACTCCTTTAACACTCTTGAGGGTTGTGCTCTTAGGCTTACTTGATGAGCCATTGCATTGAGCATGCATTGTCTTGCATTTCATGCCTTTGTTTCATCATTATGGCCACTGATTTGGGCATGACTGAGGTCTGTCTATCTTGGTTTAAGTCCATCGAGCATGATGTGTGAATGTTGTTACATTGTATCATGTTGTTGCATGCTTATGTTGCCTTGCATTGTGTATGCATGCATTAGCATTGTTCGCATGTCATTAGCTTTGTTAAGTTGATCATGTCACATTGCATTAAGTATGCCATGTTATTCTTTGCATTGCATTGTGTATGCTCATGTTACATTGCATTGCGTATGCCATGTTATTCTTTGCATTGTGTATGCCATGTAGTTGCATTGCATGTTTGCATGTTGTTGTTACATTTGTGTTTGGATTGGGTGTTAATCCAAACACGAGAAGCGAGGGACGTTTCATACTTGAAGTGATGAAACATGCCTCAATTCTCGCTCTTGACCATACATGATAGAGTTCTAGGCTTTATGTGTTTATTTGTGCATTCATTTCATATTGAATTGTGCAATTCGGCTTCTCGGCCATCATGCATCGAGGTGCACGATTGGCGAGACCCACACTCCCTTGAGCTTATGAAATGATAGGGAGGGTGGTTGTGCACACATATCTTGCAAATATATTGCCATGCCCTTTCTTGCTCTCTGTTGCAGCAAATTGGAGAAGTGCAGCAAAAACTAGTCGGCTAACCAGAAAAACTAGCTGGCCGACCACTTTTTCTGGTCTGCAGTAATAAAAAGTGGTTGGCTAGTGGCTAGAAACACCCCTAGGTGGTCGGCAGCCCTCTCACAGGTCCCCAAGGTGAGTTAGAAGCTATCTGGAGCATTGTGCAAGGTTTTGAGAACAGTTGCAAACAAAGGCAAATCGGGGCATCGCGTTGGATTTCCGAACGAGGCGACCGAGCATGCATATACTTCTTGCCTTGAGGCTCTTGTTTTATGGCTTTACTTAGCTCATTTGATTAGCTAATTAGCTATTTGGTTTGTACTTAAATAGTTAATGCGTTTAGCTATTTAATTTGCGTTGTAATAACTAGTTAGTTAATTAGCTTTGTTTTGTACTTAATTAGTTGGCTAGTTTTGTGATGTAATAAATAGTTTAATTAGCTTAGATTAGCTAGTTAGTTTCTTATTCGAACCCTCTGTCGAGAGGGCCAACTTTTGTAATAAGCGTGCGTGTGTGTGAGGCATGTCTTCCAACCTCCATTTCTTTCTCTTTTTTACTTAATCGCTTACGATGGTTAGTTTTAGGGCATATTTTGATTAGCATCCTTATGCTTGCATGCGTGCATCATTCCTCTGTTTTGCATGCACCGGGCTCGGCGCATCATACTAACTGCATTGTATTTCAATTCCAAGTTGAATACATGTATCGAATTGTCGCATTCATATGCCATTCTAGAATAGCCGAGCCTATTTTAGTTGCATTTTTGTATGTGTTGCATTAGCCATCTTAACATGAACTAGGATCATGCATGATTTCTAACTAGTTCTCTGTTTTGGTTTGGAGTACACTGTGAGTGTTTACACTTTAGCATACTGCATGTGTGTTAATGTTGCCATGAGACTAACTGCTTAACTAATATAACTGCCTGAATGCCTGTGGGTGAAGGTTGGATTGCTTGAATTAGAACAATTCATCAAATCCCCGATTTAGCCTACTTGCGAGTAGCAAACTTCAAACCATTTTCAAACAAATGAACATGCAATGTTTTGTTCCAACTTAGGCGATCTAGTCTATACTTGTATGCTGTGCACATCATGTAGTGAGGTTAGATTAATAACCGGAATAAGAACACATGTGTTTTCAAAAACAAAATATCATGCTTAGTACAGGCCGATCTTTGATCGGGCGAGCGGGGGTGCTCATTGCATGACCTTCCCCTCTCGTACCAAAGTTCCCGAGCCAAGGCAACTTTGGTGATAATGGATACGTGGCCTTAGGCACGAGTCAGGGTTTCCTAAATTTTTTCCGAAATAAAATATTTAGGTGGCGACTCTGTATCTGGCAAAGCAGTCCATGTTTGGCACTTCTTTATAAAATCAGTTTTCCAAAGCGATTTGCCGGATTTTGGACTCTTTAGTGATTTATCGGTTTCACATTGCACTTTCTGAGATTAGATTCAGAACCGTGACATTGAGTCCGAACTATAGTAGCGTAGAACAAAAACGATTTCGCGCCCTCGCTGCGCGGAGTCAGGAGTTCTCGGGGGGGCAGTCCACAGTTTCTGGCGACTCTGCTGGGGAGTTGGAGAACTTGACTCGAACTCATGATATATTGTTTTGCTTACACTTATGTGTTTCTTTGCATTGCATGTGCATTGGTGTGCCTAGGACACTGTGCTCGCCGTCTGTTATTCCTGAACGGTTAGTCGGAGGCCGCGTGCCATAAGGTTGACCGGTTACGGGCTCTACTACGATGGGAACACAAACCTCGGTTTTCACCGAGGCACCCTTTTTGGCCATTCGACCTAGTGCATGTCGAAATCCATAGTGACTATTCCAAACTAGGACAGGCTGCTTATCCAATTACTGGTTGTTTGAAACCGTTGCGTGCGTAGTGAAACCCTAGCTCCTGACAAAATAGGATAGGGAAACCCTACCCCAACATAAGGGTGTTTTGGCTCTTACTTGCATGATATTTGCTATCAGAGTGTGTCTCTACAGGGTTGTGTGTATCAGTTTGGAAGTTTGGGTATCAGGCCTGAGGGCATCAGTATTCAGGAATCAGTTTTACCTGAGGGTATCAGATCTGGGGTAGCAATTTGGGCACAGTAAAATAGTGTTTGAGAACAGTGTATTCAGTTTACAAGTGCCAACTGTGTGTTGTCATGTCAATTGTGTGTTGTCTTTATTTAAGCTGTTATGCTGTCCGTTTTTTTCTGGTTGTATGTTTCCTTATTATGCTTTATTTATCTTTTTGCAAGGTAGTTTAGCACAATTGCATCCGACCAGGCAGGTATTTCTCGAGCACTCCGGGTTAGAGGTCGAAGACTTAATCGATCCGAGGATCTAATAGACGGACAAGTAGTGTTCCTTTCTTTACCCCCGGTTACTAGACGGAGGTCAGTAAGGCGCAGTGTATCAGTACAACGGTTGCCAGATCAGTGGTCCTTGAGTAGTCAGGCTGAGGTCTCAGTTTCTACTGCAGAGACAGATATACCGGTTGTTCAGTTAGACCAGCACCCTATGGCAGGAATGGAAGAGATGATGCTTCAGCTCCAGGAAAGTATGCAAGCCATGCAGTGGGATGCTGCCCGCTAGGCAGAAGTGGCTGCACATTAAGCAGAAGTAGTGGCCCAATAGGCAGAGTTAATTGCCAGGCTACAACAGCAAACCAGAGCATCTGCTTCGCACTCACCTCCTCCCCCACCTAGAGCTCCAATACTCGGGGAGACAGCCAACGTCCAGGAAAATACGGACGTTCTAATGGGGCCGGCTCAGCCCCCAATCCTACCCCAGTTGTCTAAAGCGCCTACCAATCTAGTGGATTCACCATTTGAATTTGAGGTAGATCCAACGGCTCTAAAAGTGAGCAAGCTAGAAAAGCTTTTCAAGAAGTCTCAAGGCGTGAAATCCATTTCGGACATAGAGGATGGATACACTGACTCGGCCGTGACGCTGCCGGACCGGTTTAAAATGCCGCACATCGACCGTTTTGACGGGTCTGGAGATCATATGGTGCACCTGCGGCTGTTTTCAAACATCTTAAGGCCAATGGGCCTCACCAGATTGCAAAAGCTTTCCCTGTTTGACCGGACCCTGTCGGGTATAGCGGCTATTTGGTACGCGAAGCTAGAGGACTCTATTAAGAGAAGCTGAGAGGAGATGGCTGAGGCCTTCATAGCTCAATACTCCTATAAAACACAAATCGAGGTCACAACTCGTGATCTCGAGACAACCAGGCAAGAGCCAAAGGAGAGCTTCTCCGATTTTGTAACCCGCTGGAGGGCCAAAGCCTCGATGATGACCATCAGGCCTGTTGACAAAGATCAGATTCGGATGGTTGTGTGCAACCTCCAACCCAAGCTCATGTAAAAGATGATCGTCCTCCCCCTACCCACCTTTGTAGATTTACATGAGATAGGGGTGCAGATCGAGGATGCAATGAAACAAGGTCTGATTGACCATGAAAGAGAGCAGTCCAAGAGGGCATTCAACCGCAGTACGAAATGCAGGCACAAGCAGTGCTGCAGCTGCCAGAACTTCAGATGTGGGAATGGTCACCACCACCCCTCCCAAAACCCTTGCAGCTACACCCTTTACCGATGCGTTCGGAAGTAGCTCACAAACAGTCAGATATGCACCCAGAGGCCAAAGAACCTTCATCCCACTATACATGTCTTTGTCCAAGGCTTTGGGGGTTTTGATCAAGAAAGGGCACTTGAAGCCCCTAGAGCCGCGACCCTTACCAGAAAAACTTCCTCCTTCCCATAACCCGGCGAAGTACTGCGCCTATCACCAACAACATGGTCACAAAACCGACCAGTGGTTTCGATTACTTCATGAGATTCAGGATCTTATTGACAATAGGGTGATCGTGCCTCCGGAGAAGCCGAATGTCACAACCAACTCTCTCCCACCACATAACCAAGCTCCACCTTCCAAACGCATCAACCTGATCCAAACTGGGGTTATGTCATACGACCCTAGTATATATATCACCCCTTCCCACCTACCCAAGCCGGAGGTGTTCATTCATGACAGCACTGACTTGTGCATGTTAGACATCTCCCAAACCCAACTTGAACTGGTGGTGGTGAGTATCGAAGATAGAATTGGGACGACTGCTGAGGCAAATGGTAATGAGGATTTAGAGCCTGAGGGGTCTGCAAGCTTTGTGTACAACCCGAGCGGTTACATTACTTCAACAAGCCAGGATAGGCCGAGAGTAGAGCTGCCGGTTGGGGCAGAGATCTGTGTAGTACGAGATGATAGACCTAATCAGGGGCTAGATAACCTAGCAGAGCTGGAAGAGGACATTGCTAACCTTCAGTTCTTCAATGAACAAGATCCGAGAGACGTGACTGTCAATTGGTTTGATCTGGAAGGGTCAACGGAAGCTACTGGGTGGCTTAGTGACGAGCCAGATGTTGTTGAGCAGCCTCAGCCAGAATAGGGTCTGTCAGAGACGGGGACACCAGCAGTGGCTGAAATGGCTGGAAATCAGAATGGACCACCGGAGAGCACCGGTGTTAAGAATTTTGCTCGGGATCAGAGCATTTTGAGTACAGAAGATACTGAGCAGCAGGCTGCATTGAAGCAGTTCGAGCAGGAAAAGATCGAAAATCTGGAGAGGGCTGGAAAGGCCAAAGCCCCTGTGGGGACGGATGTGCTATGAGCACAAGAACGGGAGGTGCTGTGCGCACAGAAGCGGTTGTAATAGAACCGGATAGTTGCTTGTCGATGGCCGACGGTATGTGGTGGGAAGACAACGACCTATGTCTTGCCTACACCGACGAAGACTGGGGAACAACCAACCGGATGATACCTGGTATATTGGAGAGGTGGACCACATAACCAGGAGTGGGCTGTACTTCAAACCCCTATACCTGGATCAACCAGAGGCGTCCAGAAAGGACAAGGAGGCGGAGAGGTGGAAAGAAAAGTTACTTGAGGAAGAGGCTGTGCTGAAACAGCTTAAGAAGATACAAGCATACATCTCCATTTGGGGACTGCTCATGGCCTCAAGAGTTCATAGACAAGCTGTCCTTTCTGCAATGGACAGGGCCAAACTTTCAATCGACACCACGCCCGAACAGCTGGTAGGGTTGGTTTTTCCGGGAGGAGCTTCCCCGACATTGACCTTTACTGACAAGGAACTACCGCCTGAGGGCTTAAATCATAACAAACCACTCTACATCTCTGTGGAGTGCAGAGAGAAATGGATACCAGTAGTTCTTGTTGACACAGGATCTGCTATCAACATGTGCCCATCGAGGACGGCATATGCTATCGGGTTGAAGCCCGCGGACTTTGTGCCAACTACCTAGGTGATAAGGGTGTATGATAATACCAGCAGAGAAGTGATGGGGACTATGCAGATTCAGACTGAGGTTGGCCCAGGACAACAGGATATTGACTTTCATGTCTTGGACGTTCCCGTAACCTTCAATCTACTTTTGGGGCGGCCGTGGCTACACCAGGTGAAGGCAGTCTCTTCCACCCTGCACCAAATGCTTAAATACCCCCACGGGAAGGGGGTGGCTATTGTTTTTGGGAATTCTTCAATCCATCCGCCGCCAGAGGTGTCTACACCGGTTCTGGAGATCTAGCATGGTGCGGAAGATGTGTTCCTGTTAGGATTTACCCTAGCCGAGGCCCGGGTTGTACAGAACATACTGGCTATTGATGAGGGGTTATATGTTAGTGCACAGTCTGTGTACCTCATGAACAAGCTCCAGCACATCCCCAGGATGGGATTAGGGAAAAATGGCCGGAAAAGCGTTGCAGCATCAGCCGAAGTGTCGCACAATCCGCATACTTTTGGCTTAGGTTATCTGCCTACCAAAGAGGACTGGGTGAGGAAAGGCAAAGAGATGGCCGGAAGAGCCAGAGCAAAGCAGGCCAGGAAGCATTATGAGTTGATGCACCGACTTATCCGGGGGACCCTAAACGGACGCTTTGTCCAGGAGGGGGAAGACTTCTCGTTCTGTGGCTTCCCAGAGCCATGGCTAAACACAGAAAGGCGGCGGTTGCTAGGGTTTAAGATATTCTTTGACTTGCAATTGTCTGGGGATGATGTTGCCGAAGAGCAGACAGACCCACTAGCTGAGGTTGAGCAGTGCAAGGAGGAGGATTCCGAGAGTGCAGAATTTGAAATGGGGGTAGCACTAGCTTGTCTACTTTCAGATCCTCCGATCGTACATGAGTGCTTAGGGGATAACTTCTCGGTGTCCATGATCGGGAATGAAACGGCTGCGAGCCCATCTTCAAACATTTTGGATGCATCCATAATCTGTTTGCACTTTGTTACCCGTACAGGAGGCCCCGTTATGGGGGCTCAGCGTGTTTATTCTCTATTACCTGGATCCGGAGGTTCCTTTATGGGACTGGTTATTCGTAACCCTCACGTATCTGCATCTGTTCTGTATCTGCTCTGTTAATGCTAATGGATGTATCACGTATACTTAAGCATACCTCATGATTTCTGTATATGATCTGGACAAATTATGAATTTGATATGAAACTGAATTATGATTTCTGAATTTGTGCGGACTCATTCATTGAAAACCCTTTACTCTGTTATTGTTCACTGAGCTTTTGCTCACAGTTTATATTATGTATGTAGGTGAGCCGGGGCGTGATCAGGGCCAGAGTTGACGGCCTTCATTTCTGTTTTTGTTAGCCAACCGTTGTGCCTCCCGAGGAGGTTCCGATTGAAGTCTAGTTACATGGCTATTTTTGTACTTATGCTAGTCTCTGTCTGTTTTGTAAAGTCGGGTCCTGGGAATTACACTTTTGTAAATGTTTGTAAATATTGGTGTCCTTCGACCGATATGCTTATGTATATATAAGTTTTGAAATCTTTTGTCCTATATATGTTATCACAGCTCATTGGACCTTGCCTATTTTGTATAATTGCTTCCGCAGCCCTTTATTATATGCTTATCTGTTAAGAGGCCTTTGGTAATCCACGAATTACTGGCCGGTTACGATGCTAAACCTAGAGGGGCGGGTTTGGGTCGTGACAGAGTGGTATCAGAGCACGTGTTCTACCGCACACACAAGTCCATATGAGCTTAGGATGTCCTAGTAAGAGTTAGGGGCATTCTATCTGCATGTGTGAGTGTGTGGTAATCCAAATGAATGTGAAGACTAAATGTAAATTTGAGCAAATGAATTTAAAGAAACGAATAAGATTATGCCCATGTTTATTATCATTTGATGTCTCTATAGTAACATGGAGAATGCAAGGGGAAATGATGTAAGTGAATCTTCAGAGGCTCGCATGGGCCGAATGGAACAAATGCTTGCAGCATTGACTGAAACTTTGACACAACAGCAAAGACAACAACCTTTACCCCCTCCACCTCTGCCAGCACAAGCCGAAGTAGATAATAATGACATCATCAACTTGACACAGAAATTCATGAAAATGGAACCGCCGACATTCTATGGTGGAATTGAACCGTTGAAAGCAGAGATGTAGTTACTTGAAATGAAGAACAGATCGGGCTCAGCTGCACGAGTGGCACCTCTAGCAGCAGGTACATTTGCAGTGCCACCTCTGCGTGTTCTAGTTAGAGGCCACATAAGGTGGGTCTGGATGAAGGTAGTGTAGTCCCTAACTCAGCAGAACAGATCAGCATCCTGCCCCACCATGAATTGCACGAAAGCCTGGATGGGAAGGCTATCGACAGTCCTCATAGAAAGTAGAGGGGGAATAGAAACAATAGGATCGAGTAGGCCCAGCGTACTCATCCCTCGTCCCTGCAGGCATGACCATCCACGGCTACCAAGTGACCTGCAAATAGACGACGTATAGTTGAAGTCAGTTGTCAGAATATGGAATGGAATCAGTAGAGATGGAATAGAATGGGTATGAGTTTTAAATTACCTCGCGTGTCATCACTGTATCAAAGAAGCGATAATAGTAGGTGAAGGTCGTGACACTGAGACGCCGAGGGTTGCATCTGCCGTCATATAACCTCGAGTAAGGTACAGCTGCTACCTCTTTATCTCTCAGGACCGGGGCAAGAGCGGGAAAGTAAGCATATACCCAAAGCTGCAAGAAAAGAACAGTTTGTGAGTCGACAAGTTGCAAACAAAAATAAAGGCAGAAAGTGCAAAGCAGAAAGTATGGTTTATAACAGGATTTGAAATGGAAGTGCAGGACATAACTCCCAGGCTCTCCAGTAGCTGCCAACTATGTTCCCCTTCTTGCGGGAATCGGAGCTCATGTAGTCATATAAGGTAGCGAGGCCAGTACCACCCTAATCATAGTAGTGCACTTGAGGCAACAACGCCAAAGCGCAGAGCAGATACAGACCCACGGTGTTCTACCTGTTCCTAAACAAGGTGGTGTCGATGAGATAGATCAGATATCTGTGGGTGTAATGCTCCATCTACTCCTCAGTCTCTAGCTAGCTCCCGTGGAAATAGTCGTAGAACCAGCTATAGCGCACCATGGACGGGCGATCCAATGGAGGGCGTGCTTCGAGAAGATGGACCCAGGTGGCCTGCCACTGGCCCATGTCTAGATTGAAAGGGATCGAATCACCCCCTACTCGTAGCCCTATGATCATGGAGAAGTTATAGGGTATCATCGTCATCTCCCCTGTAGTGGAGAAATGGAAGGAGTTGGTGGTATCCCACTACCTCTCTACTAGGGCATCGAGTAAGGACCGGCTCGTCTGTAGCCGTGAGAGTCTGGAGTAGGATAGGCCGAAGCCTGCCTCATCAACCATCTCTCGGACTCGAGCAGGGAGCTCCTCACCGTCATCGCGCCGTAACCCCTTTAAGCATAGGCGTCACCCTGTGTTAAAAGAAGAATTTGTTAAATGCATGGCAATGTGAAGGGTTGTACATAATGTCAAAGAAAACAAAATGCATGAAAAGGGATGAAAGTTCTTACCTTGAAAGCATCATGAGAGAGGTGCGAGGTGCGCTCTCGCAAGAAGAAGTCCTCAGGCACGCCCCAAGCAAAATCCTCAAACCATAACATCCCACTAGGGGGCCATCGCGTGTGTACGCGAGTGGCAAGTGGCTGGGTCGAATCGCCTCACCGTCAGTGGTGCTAACTTGAGTTCAAGCTTTGGAGGGTAAATCTCCTTCATATCGATGTCAGTGACAATATCCTCTGTCGCCCCGTCTGCCACCTCTATTATTCGGTCAGGCAGAGAAATAAGCACCTCGGGAGGGGCATCATCACGTGGAATATCATCGGCCACGGAGAATGTGGTTGGTGGTGAGAGAAAAACAAGAAAAATGAGAGAAGCAAGTGAAAAAAATCAAAATCAAACCCTATGAGAGAGAAAATGAGAGAAAAAAGTGAAAATGCGAGACCAAGTACATGAAAACCAAGAAAACTCGTGAGAAACAAGCAAAAAATTTTTTTTTTGAGAAACCCAAAAACTCGAACGAATCAAAATCCAATCGGTTTAAAACATAGAGGGCCAAATGGGTTTCACAAAAAAAGTTTGCATAGGTCGTTCGGTAAAGCGTGTAGGATGAAAATCTTGAGAGAGAGAGAGAGAGAGAGAGAGAGGGGAGCCTAGAGAGAGAGGGAGAGGGTTTTCAGAAGGTATGGGTGTGAAATGAGGAGCTAAAATGTGTTTTTAATCAGCCACGGGTTGAAAACCTGATTCTGTCTTGTAATTAGAGCGATTGGCCGACCGGCCAATACATTGTACGACCAACCCTTATTTGGTCGACTGACTGTCCCACAGTATTCTAAGGTGTTCTAAGGCATGGGTGTTCTTGTATTCATCTTAAAAATGAAAAATTGAAATGTTTGAGTTGCTTTAGTTGTAGAAAATTTCGAGATTTTATTCTGGATGCGTTGTTCTAGGTCCTTGTAGACACCCCATTTTTTACCACCCTTAAGACTTAGGCGCTTCAATTCAAACACTCGATGATGAAAGATACATTATGCAAATTGTTCGAATATTCAGCAAAAGAATTTGGTTTCGAGCTTCAAACCCAAGCCTTCCACCCCATTTGGACCAAAACCCTTTTTTTAGCTTGACCACTCAGTGAGAAACAAGGCTAAATTAATTGGCTTGCCAGCCAATTTATGAGCAGGCCATACAATAAATTGGCAAGCTGGCCATGTTTACTAAGAGTAGATATTTTGACAGCTTTAGCCGCTCCCATGCACCAGTTCCAAGCCAGCTGTCCTCTTTCAGATATTTCTTACGTGAAAAGGTGAAAGACTATAAATAGAGGGCCTGCCCTCAGTGTTTAGGGGATAGTGAATGACCAAAGAGTGGAGAAACTTTGTGAGCAAGCTGTATTCTCATCTTCTCTACCCTCTTGCTATAGATACACTATAGATACACCATTAACACCTGGTTTTGAAGCTTTTGCTGAAACTTTGAGAGTGATTACAAATACTTGAGAGTATTTGGATTAAAGTTTGTGAACGAAAAGATTCTTCGTCTTCTTAAGAGGTTGATTCTTCAACTCTTTTCATTTCTTTTTTTTTTTATTTTTATTCTTAAAGTTCATTGTTCTTCATTTCAATACTGTTTTTCAGATTATTTTTGCTTTTAAAATGTGATCTGAAATCTTGTTTAAAAGTGGAAGGGTTAGCCATCCTTCCATAGGCTTGTTCTTTAGCTTTGCTCTCTTATTGTTCTTCATGTTTTGGCTTCATTTCTTTCATTCCCAGAACTGTTTTTAGATAGATTTTGATTAAATAAGAGTTGTATGTATGTATTTAAAGCTTACATAGATAATTTGATTCTTGTATCATATTGTTCTCTTGTTGTCCTTCATATTTAGGCTTTATTTCCTTTATCTCTAGCATTGTTTTAGCTAAATTTTGATTAAATATAAGTTGTATATATGTGTTTAAAGCTTGCATAGATAGTTTGATTCTTGTCTTGTATCTCTCTTCTTTGAAGATATTGCATAGCTCTCTTCTAGTTCCTTTTTTGTTGCATGGAAATGGATGTTTCATCCATGTTCCATGATTAGGAAGATGAGCTTGCAATCATTTCTCCATAACTTTCTTTTCTTGCTTTTACTTAGTCTAGTTTTGTCTTTGTTTTAAAGCTACATGAGACCTCTTCATCAAGACCATTAGAGACTCTCTTCTATTTCCTTTGAAGCATGGAAATGAAGGTTTCAATCCATCTTCCATGAGTAGGAAGATGAGTCTCTTTGGTCTTCTTAATGATGGAACTTCTTACGTATATGCTTTGCCTTCAAGAATGGCTTCTTCAAAACCTATTATCTCTAAACTTGAGTATTTCCTTTCTCTTGTTTTCCATGAGATTCAGTGGGTTTTGAACATGTCTTTGATTGTATCTTTCATATTTAGCCTTAGTTAGCTTTGTTTCCTTTAATTGCCATCTCTTCACTTCACTAATCATCATTTAAATACCATTGGGATGTTTGATGATTTGTGAAGCAAACCTACTCTCTCCTTGAGAAATTTTCATGACAGGAGAGAGAATGAAGGATGAACATCCTTTGGAAATCCCCCATATTTTTGCTCTGTTCCATTGTTAGAATAATATATTATTATTTGGGTTAATATTTTGTAATTATTTTATGCCTTAGGGCTCCCTTGTAATTATTATTCTTCATTAATATAAATAGAGGATGATATCCTAATCATTCTCTAATCTGATTATTCTCCAAAATCATCATGGTATCAGTGCCTAACCTTAAAATCTAAACCTATTTTCCCATACTGTTCCTATTACCCACCGGAGGCACCAACCACCACCGGGGCCACCAGCCACTACCGAAGATAGGTCCTCTCTTTGTCGACTCAAGCCGACTCCACCCAGAGGGGCTCTGGCTTAAGCCGAGAAGGACCCAAGTGTTTTTGATAACGGTCTAGGGTTTCGACTCACCCCTGTTGGTCGAACTCAACAACAAAGGTCACCTAGGGTTCGTCGAACTCAACAACGAAGGTCACCTAGGGTTCAAAACTTACCTGGGCTGGTCGTCCACTGGTGTCGTTTGCTCAGCCGACTATGCTTGGTAGGCCCTCTGCCTCAGTCGACTTCCCCTATGCAGTCATCTCTTGATCACCTTCAATCATCTCTGAGTATTCACTTTGCCACTTCGTCTCTTGTACTCATGTCTATTTGTGTTGTACTCTTCGTCACTTAGTCACTTATTTGCTCTTAAAACCAGAACCAGTTCTCTTTAAAAAAAAAAAAAAACTTATGCATTTTTAATTCGTTGTGCCTTTATAGTGGTCATTGTGTCTTTCCTTCCACCACCACCTTCCGGGTTTGTGATTGCTACTAGTTTTGTTGAGGGTTCGATAGTATAATATCCATGATAGATTCCACCAGTGTGTCCACTACTTCTCAGACACCTAGGAGTGAGAGTTCCATTATACCTACTACCATGACTGATAACCCCAACCCTAGTCTGAAAATCACCACCTCTCTATTTAATGGTCAGAACTATCTCGCATGGTCTCAAAGTTTGACTATTTTTTTGAAGAGTAGAGGAAAGATAGATTATGTTGATAGCAGGATACAGGCACCCAACACCACTGACCCGGGTTTTGACCAATGGGAGATTACCAACTCTTTGATTATGGGTTGGCTTATTCATTCGATGGTTCCAGAAATCGGTAAGGGCTACTTGTTTATGGAAACTCCCTAGGATGTTTGAGATGTTGTGGCTGCCACCTATTCCCGCAAAAGGAATTTCTCACAGGCATT
Organism: Camellia japonica; assembly: GCA_030407325.1. NCBI lineage: Eukaryota > Viridiplantae > Streptophyta > Magnoliopsida > Ericales > Theaceae > Camellia > Camellia japonica. The sequence continues at coordinate 141,943,536 of JAPPVO010000019.1, forward strand.
TGAGTTATGCCGCTCTATTGAGAGCTCTTTTCAGGGATAGCAGACTGTTCTCCAATACTTCACCTTCCTCACCAACAGCTGGAAATGCCTTGATCACCTGCACGACTATAAGCCTGTTTGCACTGCTGATTCAGTTAGGTACAAGAAGTTCATCGCACAGGAACAGGTCTTTAAGTTTTTAGCGGGCCTCAATGTGGAATATGATCCGGTTAGAAGTTGAGTTCTGGGTATGGACACTCTTCCTTCACTTCAGGAGGTATTTGCCTATGTACAGAATGAGAAAAGTCGTCGGTCTACTATGATGTCACATGTCTTTACTGACCACTCAGCATTACTGTCTACCCCTGGAGATGGCCTCAGCCTGACTCTTATCTCTTCATCTGCCACCAAGGAGTATGTATTCTATGATTTCTGTTGTAAGCCGCGGCATACTCGTGAGACATGTTGGAAGCTTCATGGGACTCCATCCGGGGGGTTGAAGTGATCGGTCTGGTTTTAGAGGAGGTCGGTCAGGCCAGTCTAGAGGACAGGGCTATCATCCACGGGCTCATCAGTCTAGTACCATTGATGCACTTGATTCTACTTCCGCTTCCATTGGCCAGCCTTTTGATGGTCTCTTTGGCATGATTACTCATGAGCTTGAGGATGTTATGCGTCACTTGTTGGACTGCCGGTCTTCTACTACTCTCAGTACATCTTCCTCGTCATTTGCCCGCTCAGGAAACTTAGCCTCTTCTCCTTGTGTTTTCTTGTCTCATAAGTCTTTACCCTAGATTATTGATTCTAGCGCCTCAGATCATACGTCTGGCTCCTCTAACCTTTTCTCTGTCTATAAGCCCTCTTCAGGTCAAGACAAAGTTAGGATTGCAAATGGTACTGTTTCTTCTAATTCTGGGAAAGGTTTAGTCCATGTCACTCCTACGTTACCTCTCTCTTCTGTTCTCTATGTTCCCAATTTTTTTGTTAACCTGTTATCCTTGAGTTGTATTACACAGGATTTGAATTGTAGTGTGACATTTTTTCCTGATCATTGTCTTTTTGAGGACCTTATCACGAGGAGGACGATTGGCAGTGGTAGTGAAAAAAATGGTCTCTACTTCCTGGATCAACTGGACAAGCATGCTCATTCTTCCATCACGAGTACTACTACCACCGATGATATATGACTATAGCATCGGCGTCTTGGGCATCCTTCTTTTTATTTACTTAAGCATTTATTTCCATCTGTTTTTTTCAAACAATAATGTATCTGAATTTCTTTGTGAGTCTTGTCAATTTGGAAAACAACACAAAGCTTCTTTTCCTCCCAATTTTAATAAAAGTTGAGTTCATTTTTCCTTAATACATTCTGATGTTTAGGGTTCATCTCGTGTTGTGTCTGTGAAAGGTCATCACTGATTTATTACATTTATTGATGATTTTTCTCGTACTACTTGGGTGTATCTCTTGAAAGACAGGAGTGAGGTCTTCTCTATGTTTGGCAATTTTCATAAGATGATATGGACTCAGTTTGGGGCCACTGTCAAAATTTATCGTTCTGATAATGGAGGTGAATACATAGATTCTAGGTTAGGGCAATATTTTTCTACTCATGGCATTATCCATCAGACCTCTTGCACCAATACCCCTCAACAAAATGGGGTGGCAGAACGCAAGAATCACCATCTTCTTGACATGGCTCAGTGCATGTGTTTTTCTATGGGTGTGTCTCGGTCCTACTGGGGTGAAGTTGTTCTTACCGCTGCCCATCTTATTAATCACCTTTCTACCCAGGTCTTACAAAAACAAGCTCTTCTTCAAGTCCTTCTAGATTCTCAGTCCTTGTTTTCTATTACTCCCAAAATATTTGGCCATGTCTGTTTTGTCCATAATCACTCTCCTACTCGTGGTAAGTTGGACCCTTGCTCCCTCAAATGTGTTTTCCTTGGGTACTCTCCTACTTAAAAAGGGTATAAGTGTTACCACCCTCCTTCTCGTAAGTGGTTTGTGTCCATGGATGTCACATTCTTTGAGTCCTAGTCCTATTTCTTGTCCTGTCTGGTGTCACAGTCCTTCCTTCAGGGGGAGCCTTGGTGTGAAGTGATTCTTGTGATTCTTGTGGTGGAACTAGTTGTTCTTGTACCACCACCTACTACTAGGACTACAGAACCCAATGTCACTAAGGATAGGGACGGGCAAGTTTATGTCGGGGACAAAGACAGACAGAAAGTTTATGTCAGGGACAAAGATAAAGAGAAAGTTAACTGGATACAAGAGACCACTTCTGCTCCTCCACTGCCATCTCCTGTTTTTAATGAAAGTCCAAGTAACTTTGAATCTTTTGAGTCCATTGATCTTGATGTTCCTATTCCCAAAAGAAAGGGTGTGAGATCTTGTACTCAACATCCTATCTCAAATTTTGTGTCCTACTCTCATTTGTTGTCCTCATATAGAGCATTTGTATCAAATATTTCCTCTGTTAGCATTCCTAACCATTTTCAGGATGCTCTTGCTACCTCTGAGTGGAAAATTTCCGTGATTAAGGAAATGAAAGCACTTAGAAGAATGGCACTTGGGAATTGACTGAGTTACCTAAGGGCACACGACCTATGGGATGCAAATGGGTGTATATTGTGAAACACAAAGCGGATGGTTCTATTGAGCGTTACAAGGCTAGACTTATGGCAAAAGGGTTCACTCAGACATATGGCATTGACTATCAGGAGACCTTTGCACCCATGGCTAAGATGAATTCAGTTAGAGTACTTCTCTCTCTAGCAGCTAATCTAGATTGGCCACTTCATCAGTTTGATGTAAAGAATGCCTTTCTCCATAGTGACCTCGAAGAAGAGGTATATATGGACATTCCTCTTGGTTTTGAGGATCATCAGATAGAAGGCAAAGTATGCAGGCTTCAGAAGTCATTATATGGTCTCAAACAGTCTCCAAGAGCTTAGTTTGAGAGATTCACTCAGGCTATGCTTAAATATGGCTTCAAACAGAGTCAGACAGATCACACCTTGTTTATGGAACGTTCCTCATGTGGTAAGACTACACCACTCGTTGTTTACGTAGATGACATAGTTCTTACTGACGATGATAGTGAGGAAATACCTCTGTTGAAGAAATATTTAGCCAGGGAGTTTGAAATCAAAGACTTGGAGAGCTTGAAGTATTTTTTGGGAATTGAAGTTGCTCACTTTAAGGATAGAATATTTATCTCACATAGGAAGTATGTGTTTGACTTGTTGAAAGAAACTGGGATGCTTGGCTGCAAGGCCTGTGACACTCCACTGAAACACAATCAAAAACTAAGGGATGATGAATGAGGAGCAGCTGTTGATAGGGGGAGCTATCAGTGATTAGTGGGTAAGCTTAATTACCTATCTCACTCCTATCCTGATATTGTTGTTGTTGCTAGTGTGGTTAGCCAGTTTATACATGCTCCTCATTAGATTCACTTAGAGGCTGTCATGAGAATTTTGAGGTACTTGAAGTCTACTCCTGGTAAGGGCCTTTATTTTTCAAAGTATGATCATCTTCATATAGAAGCCTATACAGATACTGACTGGGCTGGATTAGTAACAAACAGGAGATCGACTTTAGGGTATTGCACCTTTGTTGGAGGCAACCTAGTTACTTGGAGGCGTAAGAAATAGAATGTGGTTGCCAAGTCAAGTGCAGAAGCTGAGTTTAGAGCTATGGCACAAGAGGTGTGTGAGCTCTTATGGATCAAGTTAGTGTTGAGTGATCTAGGTATTGCTCAGACGGACTCCATGCGGTTATACTATGATAATAAGGCCGCTATCAACATCGCTCACAATCCAGTTCAACATGACAGGACAAAGCATGTTGAGATTGATCCCCACTTCATTAAGGAGAAACTCACTAGTGGCACAATATGTACTCCCTTTGTGCAGTCTGGTGAACAACTTGCTGACATCCTCACCAAGGGAGTTGGGAGTAAACCATTTCATGACATCTTAGGCAAGCTGGGCATGAGAGATATCTTCGCACCAGCTTGAGGGAGAGTGTTAGAATAATATATTATTATTTGGGTTATTATTTTGTAATTGTTCTATGCCTTAGGGCTCCCTTATAATTATTAATCTTCATTAATATAAATAAGGGATGATATCCTAATCATTCTCTAATCTGATTATTCTCTAAAATCATCATCAGTTCTGCTGCAACAGATTCTCCCCCAGAACCAGTGGCCGGCCGACCAAGCCTCTATACAGCAGACAACTTTTTAAGGCCGACTGACCCCTTCTTTTGGACGGCCATGGTGCATTTCTAGTGAAACAGAGCAGATCTTGAGGTCTAAGGTCTGAAACAGAGTGATTTTCAGACTGTGAATAAAATAGCTTCCAGTAGTGAACAGTGGTTTTCAGAGGATGTTCTCGCCCTTATTCGCTTGTTTAATCGCCTCCCTTTCGATCTATTTATTTTACCTCCTTTGATTTGTATTTTGTAAATAATTAGTTAGCTAATCCACTTGTATTTACTAGTTAGTTCATTTGCTTGTATTGTAATTAATTAGTTGCTTTACTTTCATTCGAATTTGTAATAGTTAATTAATTAGTTTATTGATTTGTGTTTGTAATAATTAGTTAATTTGGACATTCATTCGGACCCTCTTGTGCAAGGGCCAACTTGTAATATTTATATGTCTTCCAACCCCCATTTCTTTCTCCCTTTTATTTACATGCTTACTGTCACGGCCCAAACCCGCCCCTAAAGGTTTAGGACTTAACCAGCCAGTAATCATGAAATTACCTACGGCCTCAAACAAAATTATAAAAATATATTTAAATATATGGGGCCTATAGCGGAAGCAATTATGAAATGTGTCCATTGAGTTGTACATACATGCCATGATCAGAAACATACATATTATATCTTACATCACACTTCATATCATATGTCATAATATTTACACACATTCATTATATATACATAACCCAGAAGCAAAACTTATAACATCATAGACTATACAAAACCCAAGCTTCTCAAGCTTGGCCAAAACAACACTAGGGCCCTGACTTAGATGTGTAACTTGGGTGGCTTTACATAAGGCTGACTCCGTTGCGGTCTCTAATGTGGAACTCCTTGATGCTCACCTACATACATATAAATAAACAGAGTGAGCTAGAAGCCCAATGAGTAATCTCCATGTAAGGGGTTAAATGAATGAGCCTCATGTCTTATTTAATCAATATAAAGATCTTGACATATTTAAACTCGTTTCGAAAGCACATAGTATCAAATACCGTTCATTAATCCTTTTGTAGCTTACCAAATAGTGAAGTTTATACTTTTCTTTTAATCACATTTACAGAACGACCTCTGGTCCACAAAACGGCCTTAGTTCCAACATCTATTAGAACAGCCTCAAGCCCACACATGATACAGAACGGCCTCGGGCCCACATATAGTACAGAACGGCCTCGAGTCCACATATATTACAGAACGGCCTCGGGCCCACATATAATACAGAACGATCTTGGGCCCACATATTAACAGAACGACCTCGGGCTCACATATGATACAGAATGGCCTTAGGCCCACATATTAATAGAATGGCCTCGGGTCCACATATTAATAGAACGACCTCGGGCCCACATATAATACAAAACAGTTATAGTGAATCATCAGCTTATACAAAATGTCCAAGACGAATCACAGACAAATAACAGTTACTGAAGGTCATAGTACATTTTCCCAATTTGTTATAATCGTTGCTCAAAAGGAAACTCATTCATTCTTATCAAAACATTCTTTCAGAAATGTGTCATAACATAGTTACTCTGAAGATCTCAAGCATATTTTATCATTTCGGAAACACTTGTCAAGGCACATAATTGACCTATTTGGTGCAGCTTAAAAGCTGCTTATTTCAGCTTTCAGCTTAATTTAAGCTATTTTGATGTGTTTCGTTTAGCTTATAGCTTATAACTTATAGCTTTTTTGAAGTCAGAAATCAGCTTATTTTTTGAGTGGGGCAGGAGATGCTTAATTTATAAGTCAGAAATCAGCTTATGTTCATAGTTATAAGCTATAAGCTGTTTAGGCATAAGCTATAAGCACTTTCCCACAGCTCTACCAAACAGGGCCAATTTATACAAAGCATAAGTTTCACAATTCCAAAGTATTTCATATGAAAATACCGATACAAAGAAATTACTCACAATACTTGGTCGGATAATACTCCTTAGCAACTCAACCTGCAGAAACATAACTAAGCATAACATTTCAAAACACATTGCCTTCAATTCACTCAAGCGATTTATTCATTACATATCTGTTCAATTGTTCCCTATTCTTTAATTTCTCTTAAGTGTTTAATGCTAATCTTATCAACATGTGAATCGCGTACAAAGCATGTGCCAAAGATGTACTTTAAACAGCCCTAAATGTTCATGACTTAAATTAATGTTTCCTACAACAATTTCATATGTTTTTCACTGAAAATATCATGTTTACATATTTAAGGTTTAAGGAAATAGCAAGAAGCGAAAGGAAACTAAGTTAGGATAGGAAATGGCATGAAACGGTTTTAAAAAAAAAATCCTTCACTAATTTGAGCATATCTATTTGTGTACTAAGAATTTGGATATGAGCCACTACCATTAGAAACTAGACTTCTAGGGCTTGAATTTAAGCTCAATAAATGCTTAAAATGGAGTCCGGATGAAGGATATATGCCTTTTTGAAATTGGGCTGAAACACGAGTTCCGTACGTACGGAAGTCTTCACCGCTCGTGCGGCCCAAATCCGCTCAAGCGGAAACACTGGTCGTTCGAGCACCCAACGATCATAATGAAAACCTTTGTTTTTCTTCATGTTCCGCTCGTGCGGTCTGGGCAAAATCAGACAGTCTAAAAATGGTTCAAAGCGTGAGTTTTCAAACCCAATTCCAAGTTAAGATCTCAAGTAATCTTCCTTTAGAACATGAAATACTAACCTTATACAAGTGTAATCACAACTTAAACACATCAATCTTACTTAGAGTTCAAAATCAAAGTCTCATATTTTCATAAATTCAAGATTTCATGATATATGACCAACATCATGTAGATGCACTTTATACATGGATAATTCTCACACAAAATCTTGTTATTTACAAACCCTAGAACTCATTTCATGAATGAATCACAAGATTAAACTTAAATCAAACAAAATCTTGAAGATCAAAGCCCAATTTCTTAAGTTTGGTTCAAAGAATCACACAACCTCAAAACCCTAAGTCATTTAGGTTTTAAATCTTCAATTTCTTCTTGATTTCATGCAAAAGATGAAGTATCTACAAAGATTATAGTTGAATTCACATACCTTAACTCAAATCCTTCAATTTCCCTTTGAATCTCTTCAAATTCTTTGCCCTCTTCTATAATTGTTGGAGCTCTCCTCTTTCTCTCTTTGTTTCTCTTTTTGAGTCTAAGCCCAAGACTCTACTAAGGCTCAAATAGATACACATAACTTAGGCTAAACTAACCTAGAAAAGCTTAATCTAGGTTTGGCTAATTAAACTCAATTAATTCATTATGAATCATGATTTTCCAAAATTTCTCAATAAGCTCTAAAAATCATGCTAAACACAAATATGAAGTTGGTTTTGCTTATCGTGCCTTTTAATTGCAACAGATTTTCCTACATTCAACAAATATAAATTCAAAATCACATAAATCATATAATTAAACTTACAAATCATATCAAACATATAATCACATGCATAATTAAGCATAATATAGGTTAGATTGGTCCTCCAAACTTGTTTTACCTTACATCAGATACAAAATAGACATTTCAGTCTCATATCATTCTTTTTTTCCCAAGTGGTTTCTCCCTCATTCAACTTTGCTACAGAAGTTCAATTCAAATCTCAATTGTTTAACGGTTCACAGTTCAATGATCCATCACAATCATCCAAGGTTATTTAGAAGTCATCAGAAATAGAATGCAAATTCATAGATCAATTCCATGATAACAAATGTAACATTGAAGTAATCAGTCACATGATGTTCATAATTCATATATCCCAATATCCTATAGAATCAATTGTATAGTATGATAATACTGAAGTAGTCGTTCATAAAGCGTATTAAACCCATATACTTCCAAGTAGTTGAGGTTTTTAATCCCAAATAGTTACATTCAATATAATCCATTGTTAACAATTCCCCCAGCATCAGATTTAAAATACAGTGACATGGATACAATCATTCTCTAAAACCATCAATCCCATGGTATCAAAATTTGTTCCCAATCAATCGAAGGTATAGGTTTACATATTGTTCATATCGGATAGTCTATTATTGGCAGTCCAAATAAAGTCTTCAAAATATGTTAAGTCTTCAAAATAGATTCAAGTTCTCGGTTTATCATTTCCCTTAGTAAACATAACCTGATCATTCATTTATAAACAATTCATAGTCCCCTCGTAATGAAATCAAATCAAATGTAGTTTTATCCCATCATTCTCAAACAAAGTTTTGTTCCAAAGGTCATAATCAAATCATCTAGATAGACAAATGGGCTGTATCACAATTTGTCTTAAGTTCATCAGTTCTCACATTTATATCATATCATGATGGTTTATATCATCTCAAAGTCATATTAATGGGTATCATATCATATTCAATATAACAGTTCTCAAATAAGTCTACATGTAGGTGTGCAGGTTCACAATTATGTATAGCATAGAGTTTACCATCCAAGAAATTCAACCAAGTCGCATAATCATCATAGAATTATAGTTCCGATAGTCTAGTCAATAGGAATAAATAACATAACAATCATTCCGAGCAAAGGTATATATATATTAGTCCAAAATCAAGTAACACATAGGTAATCATTCACATCAATAAAGGCACCTTGATTAGCATTCACTCTTGTAGTAACAAGTCTAATCATTAGTACTAATCCAGCTGGGCTAGCGGTAGGTCTATTCACAGTCTGTCCAGCATGAGGACAATTTCTCATTGTATGGCCCATCTTACTAGACCAACTCCTGTAATGGCTCAGCCTCCGACAATTTTAGAGGATTTATTAATCTGTTTTCAACAATCAGTAAATTGGCTCCAACAAGATATGGCCCGACAAACTGAGATATTGCAGAAAACAATGTTCAACTTTAAGGACTTCCATGAAATTGGGGTTCAAATCAAGGATGCCATCAGACAAGGGATCATTGTGGAAAGTAATGAGCCTATGAGGAATAAAGTTGTTCGCAGTTCTAACACTACTACTAGTGATAGCATAGCTGCGAAATGCTTAGAAGTAAACACTGTCACCACTCCGATCAAAAACCCTTCCCAAGCTCAAAATTTCCATCCTCTTTACATGGCTCTCTCTCAAGCTTTGAAAATGCTAAAAGGCACCTAGAGCTCCTAGAACCCTGACCCCTTCCAAGTCCTCTTCCACCAAGACATGACCCCGTTAAATACTGTGCCTATCATCAATAACACAGTCATGATACAAATCGTTGCATTCGTCTCCATCATAAGATTCAGGATCTTATTGACGAAGAGGTCATAGCTCCACCAAAAAGACCTCATGCTACCACTAACCCCTTACCTCCCCAGCTCAACCTAATCCACACACTGACATCCACCTACAATCCCAGCATATATATCACCCCAGCCTATTTAGCCAAGCATGAGGTGTTTATTCCAGAAAACATGTACTTGTGTATGATGGATACACTTGAACCCCAATCAGCTCAAACCCTAAAACTTGAACTCCACAATAGCCCAAGTCTAGTCCAACCCACTCCAAAAAACCCAGCCCAACCAATGCATCAAGACCAAGTTAAATCAAACACACTGCAGGCACAAATGGCTGAACCCACTACTTCTGAGCTAATGAGCATAATTGAAGATATTCAGAGAATTGTGGTAGATATAGACTTTGGGCTCTTGGCTCCTTCATCAACCAAATCACATGCCAAAAATTTCACGTCAAAAAGCTCCCCAATCTTGGGGCGAGCTGCAGTTCAAAAGGGCTACCCTGAAGCTATCTCAAGTCTGAGTTATGACATGTCAACAATAAATGGGCCTTGTCCCGATATAGCCATCCAATTCCTTGGCAAAGCTGAAACAAGTGGCAATAAATAGGCCGGGGCAAGTATTGATCCCTATACACATCTTTGGTGGACTATTGAGGCTTTGAAAGTTTAAGGGTTGAACAAACAGCAAGTGTTTGCAGTTGTTGCAAAGACTGCAGATGACATTTTTGTCACTCAGGTTGGGGGCCTTTTGAATCAGGAGATAAGCCAGGCAACACCTGTCGACCCCTCTGTCAATACTTCCAAGACTGGTGGTCGCACCTTCAATCCGATTTACATGACCATGTCCAAAGCTCTCCAAATCCTCACAGGACAAGGCCATCTCAAACCCCTTAACCCTCGGCCTCTTCCTGATCGCCGTCCAGCCATGCATGATACTACCAAGTATTACATCTTTCATCAACAACCCGACCATGACACCGACTGTTGTTTTTGTCTTCGTCGTGAAGTACAAGGCCTGATTGACAACAAGGTCATCGCCTCACCCAGTTCTACAAAGTCTATCGGTGCTAGATCAATGAACTTGGGAGATAACGTGGCTAGTTCTGTGATTGAGGATAAACCACCTACTGAAGGCGCTCATTTTACTCTGGACATGGTGGATGGCACGTATTGCTTTCAGCAATTTGAAAATATTGTTTATTTTACTTTCTGAGTCAGGTGTTGAGTCAGTCTTGTTGTGTCAGAGTTTCGTGATTTTGGGGGTGTTAACTCGGACATCACTATCTTGTTTTTGTGTTTGTCTTTTTCACTATTTCTTTTTAGTCTATTTCTATCATTAAGCAATTTGAGCCAGAAGTTCTGAATGAAACTACACTACCTTTCACCTATTTCCCTGTGCCTTTAAATCATTACATTGACCAAAGTTTTTCAAAACTTTTTTTCAAAATTGTGATGAAAATAAAGGAGGAATTCCTCAGGATTTGCAAAATTTGATCGACTGAGACGAAGAAAGGCATACTAAGCCCTTAATGAATGAGATCATGTTTGTTAATATGGGTATTGAGAAGGATCCTGGCTTGGTCCAGATTGGTTCTACATTGTCTTTAAAGGAGCACGAGCTACTAGTCGTTTTATTAAAAAAAAATTCAAAAAATGTTTTTGTATGGTCCTATGAAGACATGCCTGGACTTGATCTCGGGATTGTACAACATAGGATGACTCTCGGCCTTGAAACTCGACCCCTTAGCTTTTAAACTTTGATTCAGAATGCTCAAAGATTAACCACAATATGAGGCTCGCATAGTCGGATTGGAAGTAGCTCTTGAACTAGGGGTAATAAGGTCGGATGTGATCAAAAGAAGCTTGCATAGCTAGGGCCCTTGAACTAGGGGCAAAAGACGTCTGATGTGATCGAAGATTCAAAGATGGGTCATTTCTTACGCCAATGGAGACTGACAAGAAAGCCAAATCCCAAAATCTAAGAGAATAAAATTTTTGCCGAAGGATAATTGAGTTCCTATCCATGACACCAGGGCCCCGTTTGTTTGGAGAGTTAGAGAGGGGATTGGGATTGGTAGTGAGGTGGGACCCACTAATATTGTGTTTATTTTGAGAGATGGGGAGGGGATTGATAGTGAGCTCCGGATTAGAATGGGCCTCCCAAAGGGGATTCGGATGGGCCTCAAGGACTTGGTATTAGAAAAATAGTCCGGCGGACTAGAAATTATTTATTTTTATTTATTTTTTATTTTATTTTTTACTTGTTGGGAATTTTTTTTTTTTGAATATTAATGTTTAATTTTTTGTATTTTTTGTTAAGTAAAAATCATTATTTTATTTGTTTTATTTTTTTCTAGAAATTTTTTATTTTATTTTTATTTTTAAATTTTTTTTTTTACATGTTGGGCATTTTTTTTAAAACATTAATGTTTAATGTTTTTGTATTTTTTTTATTTGTTTTATTATTTTATATTTATTTTATATAAAAATAATTTAACAATCCCTACACTAACAACTATCATCAAAACAAACATAATTTTACTTAATCTCCTCACTATTAATCCCCTCACTAACAATCCCCTCATTATTAATCCCCTCACTATCAATCCCCTCAATTCTACCTCTGAAAACAAACGGGGCCCAGGGGCAAATTCAGACTCAATTAGATAGGCCCTTACATCATCACAGACTATTTGGTCAGGAACAACAGCCATTCTCATGGATTCAAATGGCTTAGAGATCTCACAAATGATTAACATGGACAAGTTGAAATTCTTCATCCTTGAGAGGTTCATTGGGTTGAAAACTTGGAAGGGCGACCTAGAAAAAAGTTAGAGCAAGAAAAAAAAATAAAAAAATAAAAACAAAGGAAAAAAGAAAAGAAAAAAAAAAGGAAAAAGAAAAAGAAAAATAGAGCTCTCAAGGTCGAAAACCCGGAAGGGCGGCTTTGGTAAAAGTTAGAGCGTAAAAGGAGAGAGTTAATACCCGAGTGCATCTTAACCCGGGAACTACGTAAGGCCTGGTTCCCATCTTTGGGATATGTAGGCAACTTCGTCTTGAAGTTTGGGTCCAACCATTTTCAGCTTGTTTGTCTCATCCATGTTGATTGGCTTATCATTCAAATTTGGTTGTCTTATTCCAATAAAGGATTCAGCTGCAAGACAAATCAAAAGATTCAGCTGTAAGAAATCAAGTTTAGATTTAGGGTTGTGTATCTCAAGAGTTAATTCCACGTTTGTTGGGTAGTGGCCATTTGCAAAAATAATTTTTGAGAATTTTTAATGAACTTGACTAATTTTCTCAGAAATTATTCTATTTTTCCAAAATCGAACCATTTCTTGGACCCAAAAAAGGAAAATTTTCAGTGCTCACAGCCTAACTTACGTGCTTTAAAATTAGAAAGTCGAACAAGCATGTTAATCTAAACTCTCATGTTGGTCAAAATTGTTTTAGTAAAAAGCCAAAAACAAAAAATGGTCAAAATGATGAACTAGGGGCACAATTGAGTAAGGTTTTCTGTCTTTTCCCCATTGTCAACACACTCGCCAGAAAAGGAACAACTGAAGCTAACAACAAGGGCCAGAAACTCTCTCCTCCTCCAAGCAGTGAGGTATAGAGCCAAGTACGAAGCACGAACTAAAAATAAAGTCGGATATTCGACGCCCTTATAGGATTCACAACTTCCAGCTTATCCATCAACCACACCTGGGAAGGGATAAAAAATAAGAGAGATTAAAAAATAGAGAGATGCGTGCTTAGAGAAAAAAAAACTAAGGAAAGGACTTTTTAGAGAAAAAGAGATTGAGTGCCAAAGTAATGTGAGAACCATAAATAAGAAAATGTTGGAAACAATACCTGGAGAAGCAGTGGGCTCCCCCTAAACCAAGAGGTCTCCTGCCGGTGGAAAGCAAACATCCAAGTGTTGTGTTTGTTGTTTTTGTTTACTCTTGTTTTGAGTTGTTTTGATGTTGGTCAATCGTAGGCTCAATACTCGGTTACGAACTCATTCTTGGTTTCAATTTCAAAAATAAATCGTTTTGTACTCAGAGTGCCGTGCCATTCCCAACATGATGTGCAAAACAAAATTCTTTCTTTCAAAAGCTGTAAGGTTTCAACCCCGATCAAGAGACGGAATAAACAGAACAAGGACCTATCTAAAGCTACATAAGTTCCGAACTACAAAGCAAAAGAGAAAAAGGGAAAATTGGAGCATCTGATTTTGAAATTACATTCCAGATGCACCTTCGCAGGCCTCGTCATTTCTCCAGAGTATGAGTGTACCTCGACCTCGAGTTCAAGCCTGCTTAGTCAAAATGTCAATCAAACGTGCTCTCCCTAAACACCATTCCCCACTAGAGGCGTCTTGGTTGTGTTTGCAATGAGTTCCTAGGAGACCAATTGCGATAGTGGAAACTAGAGTTCGAATGGCGATGCCTAGAACACAAAGGTTCAAAATTTACGAGTCTAAAGTCTGGTTTGAATACACAGGGGTCTATCGCAATTAGATCGTTCATGTACATCTATTACACAATCTCATCATACTCTTTGTATCGCATAATATCATCATACTCTTTGCATCTATCACATTATCACTTGTTTTTCCTTTTCTCACGATTTCAATGTGCTTAGAGTATCGCAGGGCATGCAGGAATGCAACCCTAAGTGGTTTACTTAGGATGTGTAAGACGCATTCCCGAGTAGTTTTTATCTCAGGTCGTGCAGGAACACGACCTTGAGTAGTTCAGAATCTCTTCTCATGATTTCAGCATGGTTAGAGTCTTCTTTCTCCTCTCACGATTCTAGCGTGGCTGGAGTCTTTTCCTCTTCTCATGATTTCAGCATGAGAAGAGTATCGCGGGGCATGTTGGAACATGACCCTGAGCGGTTTTTTCATTTCCTATTCTCATGATTTCAACGTGGTTAGAGTATCTCAGGGCATGCAGGAACGCGACCCTGAGCGATTTTCTCAAGACATGTGAGATATGTTCCCGAGCGATTTTTATCTCAGGGCGTACAAGAACACGACACTGAGCGGTTCAGAACCTCTTCTCACGATTTTAGCGTAGTTAGAGTGTTCATCCTCTTCTCACGATTCGAGCGTGGTTGAAGTCTCTTCCTCTTCTCACGATTTCAACGTGATTAGAGTATCTCGAGGCATATAGCAACGTGACCCTAAACGGTTTTCTCTAGACACGTGAGATGCGCTCCTCGATGGCTTTTATCTCAGGGCATGCAGGAACACGACCTTGAGCAGTTCAGAACCTCTTCTCACGATTTCAGCGTGGTTAGAGTGTTCTTCCTCCTCTCAAGATTTCAGCATGGTTGGAGTCTTTTTCTCTTCTCACGATTTCAGCGTGGTTGGAGTCTCTTTCTCTTCTCACGATTTCAGCGTGATTAGAGTAACTTAGGGCATGCAAGAACACGAACCTGGGCGGTTTTCTCACGACGCGTGAGACGCGTTCTCTAGTGGTTTTTATCTTAGTGCATGTAGGAACACGACCCTGAGCGGTTCAAGACCTTTTCTCATGATTTAGCGTAGTTAAAGTGTTCTTCCTCTTCTCACGGTTCTAGCGTGGTTGGAGTCTGTTCCCCTCTTTACGTGAGACGTAGTTTGGTTTGCACCTTTTCATCCCTCTCTACGTGATATGTAGTTTGGTTTGCTCCTTTTCATCCCTCTCTACGTGAGACGTAGTTTGGCTCGCATATTTCATCTACGTGAAACATAATTCGGCTTAAACCTTCCCTCTCACTGTATGAGATATGGGTAGATACGCTTGTTGGCTACACCATCTTTCCTTCTTTCATATGAAACGTGTTTGGATTTGACCTTTGCTTACTCGTTTTCATGTGAGGCACGATTAGACTTGTTTTGATTTAAGCTTGAGAATTGTTTCATTTATATGCTATCATTTTGTTATTACTCATTGCATTGTCTTGCATGATCATGAATTTTCAAAAATAATCGGCTTCGTGAAGCTTATAAGTCCAGCTTTCAAGTACATTTTTTGAGCATGTCGTTTGTATCCTGCCCTTAAACTACGCTGGTTTGATTCCTTGCAAAGCGATATGCAGGCAACTTTCGAGTTCAACCAACTGCATTTGCATTTTGATTGCTTGCCCAACTCTTACGGCCTCGTCAAAATGGGTCGTTTTCAGGCTTTGACATTCACTCACGTCATTTTATGACTATTCGAGCTCCATCAAAGAGGGGTAACTGTAGGCACCCCATTTTTTTTTGGGCACTTCAAATCCAAACACTCAAGGATGAAACACATTATGCAAATTGTTCAAATCTTCAGCAAAAGAATTCGGTTTCGAGTTTCAAACCCAAGCCTTCCACCCCATTTGGACCAAAACCCCTTTTTTTTTAGCCTGATCACTCAATGAGCAACAGGCCCAAAGTAATTGGCTGACTTACTAATTTATGAGCAAGCCGTACAATAAATTGGCCGACTGGCCAAGTTTACTGAGAGCATATATTTTGACAGTTGTAGCTGCTCCCATGCATGAGCTCCAAGCCAGCTGTTCTCTTTCAAATATGTCCAATGTGAGAAGGCGAAAGTTTATAAATAGATGGCCTGCCCTTAGTGTTTGGGGGATAGTAAATGACCAAAGAGTGGAGAAACTTAGTGAGCAAGCCATATTCTCATCTTCTATACCCTCTTGCTATAGATACACTACAGATACACCATTAACACCTAGTTTTGAAGCTTTTGCTGAAACTTTGAGAGTGATTACAAAAATACTTGAGAGTATTTGGATTGGAGTTTGTGAACCAAGAGACTCTTCCTCTTCTCAAGAGGTTGATTCTTTAACTCTTTTCATTTCTTATTTTTTATTTATTTTTTAAGTTCATTGTTCTTCATTTCAATACTGTTTTTCAGATTATTTTGGCTTTTAAAATGTGATCTGAAATCTTGTTTAAAGGTGGAAATGTTAGGCACCCTTCCATAGGCTTGTTCTTTAGCTTTGCCCTCTTATTGTTCTTCATGTTTTGACTTCATTTCTTTCATTTCCAGCACTATTTTTAGATAGATTTTGATTAAATAAGAGTTGCATGTATGTATTTAAAGCTTACATAGATAGTTAGATTCTTCTATCATATTGTTCTCTTGTTGTTCTTCATATTTAGGCTTCATTTCCTGCATTTCCAACACTGTTTTAATTAGATTTTGATTAAATATATGCTGTATATATGTTTAAAGCTTACATAGATAGTTTGATTCTTGTCTCATATCTCTCTTCTTTGAAGATATTGCATAGCTCTCTTCTAGTTCCTTCTTTGCAGCATGGAAATGGATGTTTCATCCATGTTTCATTAGTAGAAGATGAGCTTGCAATCATCTCTCCATAGCTTTCATTTCTTGCTTTTACTCAGTCTAGTTTTGTCTTTGTTTTAAAGCTACATGAGAACTCTTCATCAAGACCATTAGAGACTCTCTTCTATTTCCTTTGAAGCATGGCAATGAAGGTTTCAATCCATCTTCCATGAGTTGGAAGATGAGTCTTTTTAGTCTTCTTAATGATGGAACTTCTTATGTATATGCTTTGCCTTCAAGAATGGCGTCTTCTAAACCTATTATCTCTAAGCTTGAGTATTTCCTTGCTCTTGTTTTCGATGAGATTCAATGGGTTTTGGCCATGTCTTTGATTGTATCTTTCATATTTAGCCTTAGTTAGCTTTGTTTCCATTAATTGCTATCTCTTTGCTTCACTAATCATCATTTAAATACCCTTGGGATGTTTGATGATTTGTGAAGCAAACCTACTCTCTCCTTGAGAAATTTTCATGACAGGAGAGAGAAGGAAGGATGAACATCCTATGGAAATCCCCGCTATTTTTGCCATGTTCTAGTTCTACAGCAACAAACTCTCTCCTAGAACTAGTGGTCGACCAACCAAGCCTTTGTATGGCCGACAACTTTTTAAGGCTGACTGACTCCTTCTTTTGGACGACCATGGTGCATTTCCAGTGAAATAGTGTCATGACCAGAACCCGCCCCTATGGATTAAGATAATAACCAGCCAGTAACCATGAGATTACATACGGCCTCAGTCAGAAATCAAATCATATTTAATGACAGGGGCCAAATTGTTGAACCAGAACTTGTAAAGATTGTCTAATGAGCAGTGCATACTTGGCTTAACCAAAAACTTCTCTCATATATGAAATAACCCACACCATACAAACATCCAAAGTATGTGTTACATGAGTCCAGGATCATCCAAAAGTCGATCTTAACAAAAACCAAGGTGATACACAAACTTGATTGCATATGACCACAAAAAAAAAAAAAAAAATCAAAAACCTCTTGCTTGAGGCGACCTTAGTTGACTCTCAAAATTCAGTTTCTCACAGATCACTATGGCTGGGGCTGGGGCTGGACATCCCGCTACTCACCTACATACATATAAATAAAGATTGAGCTAACACCTAGTGAATAATATCAAAGAAAAGGAGTTCATGAACGAGATTCATTAAATCAAAATCTATGTATCATATCCCAATACAAAACGACCTCGGGTCCAATTCATATACAAAACGACCTTGGGTCCAATTCATATGTACAAAATGACCTTAGGTCCATTATGAACAAAACGACCTTGGGTCCAATTCATATGTACAAAATGACCTTAGGTCCATTCTATGCAAAATGACCTTAGGTCCAACATTTCTTATTCACAATCATGCGCACATTCGAATCCATGATCATGTTCACATTCATATTTGTATTCAAAATGACCTTAGGTCCAATCAATTCCTTATTCAAAACAGCCTTTGCCCCATTTAACAGTAATACAAAATGGCCTTAGGCCCAATTTATATCCTTGTCAATTAAACCGAATGGCTTTTGGCCCATTTCATATTCATACATCAATCACTGCACATTTTTCATTGCGAATCAAGCGGATGGAATACTCATTCATAGTACCAATTCAGAAGTTTAGAAACTTACCACATAGGTATCATTTAGAAAATAATGCATATACAAAAATATATTTACTAAGATATTACTCACAGTGTTCCAGTGCTTGATTCATCCTTGCATTTGACCCTACAAAATTCAGAACACATTGGGTTATAATACAATTCAATCCATTCTTTAGTTTACTTAACTTTCTTAGGCTTCTTCTATGCCCTTAATTCATTTAGGACAATCAATGTGTGCCTAAGAATACTCAAAAATGAAAGAAAACGGAAATTAGAACATAAAACAGTTTTCAAAAGTTTCTAAAACAGGGCACTCCGCTCGAGCGCAACTTTAGTCGCTCGAGCGGTCTGTAAAACTCTGTAAAAGTACTGGTTGCATGATTTTCATGCTCGAGTGAGACTTCTGTCGTTCGAGTGATGAGCCGTGCAAAACATGTTGCGCTCAAGCTACCGTACAATTCTCTATAAAAATTTTGGGAGCTTGATTTTTACGCTTGAGCGACACCTTCTTTGCTCAAGTGGAAAGGTCGAATTCTAAAATTTCCAGAATTTTGTTTGAAGTTCAAAACTTGTTTCCAAAGGCTCAAAGCTTGCAAGTTGATACCAAAAACATGGGAAAACATTGTATAACATGAAACATAGGTAATTTGAAACCAATTATCCAAACTCATGGCACACTTCCAAATCATTTCAAATTCTTTTTTGTAAATTTCAAAACTCATGCAACCAAGCTTCATAACTTCATGGATTATGCATGCATGTGAAATATAAACTCTAATTCCATTTCAAATGGTACAAATGATGCTCAAAATCATGAAGCTCAACAAAATTATGCATGCATATGTGATTTGGCACCCAATTCTTCATGTTAATCTTGTTTCCTACATTAATTCACTAATTCCTCTTGAAGACACATGATTATGGACTTAAACTCATGAATTAAAGTTCAAATACTCACTTGGAGCCTTCAATCCTTCCAACTTTAGCAAAGTCTTGAGTCTAGCTTCCCAAAACTTCAACTTCTAAGTCAATTCTTCAAGAATTTGGCCTCTCTCTCTCTCTCTCTAACTCAAGTGTTCTCTCTCTAAAACTCTCTCTTAACAGATTTTTGAGCTCAAAGGTATGGATTAGCCCCTTAATTAGCGTATATATAGGCTTCCTTAATCTTTTTGGCTAATCAAAGCTTAGGCCTAACCAAATGAACTTAATTAAATCAAATTAATCTAATTATTTTGATCCGGATTAATTTTTAATTAATTTCACTAGAGGCTCTAAAAATTATGCTAATCACAATGATACAATCAATTTTGGTTTCTGACGCCTCTACAGCCCTTAATTTCAATTTATAGTAGCATACTGAATAGATTTTCCTATGGCGGACAAATGTGAATTCAAAACTACACATAATCACATATTTAGCATCTAAATTCACATCAAGAACATAATCACAAGTATAATAAGCAATTAATAGTATATCACATAATGGGGTTATCACAAAAAGAGTAGATCCTAAGGCCTGAAATAGAGTAATTTTCAGACTAGGAATAGAGTAGCTTCCAGTAGTGAACAGTGGGGGTTTCCAGAGGATGTCCTCGCCCTTATCCGCTTGTTTAATCGCCTCTCTTTTGATCTATTTATTTTACCTCCTTTGATTTGTATTTTGTAAATAATTAGTTAGCTAATCCACTTGTATTTACTAGTTAGTTCATTTACTTGTATTGTAATTAATTAGTTGCTTTACTTTCATTCAAATTTGTAATAGTTAATTAATTAGATTATTTATTTGTATTTGTAATAATTAGTTAATTAGGACATTCATTTGGACCCTCTTGTGCGAGGGCCAACTTGTAATATTTGTATGTCTTCCAACCCCATTTCTTTCTCCCATTTATTACATGCTTAGTGTGGTTGTATGTAGTATCATGTTTTCGTTTCATATCATTGCCATGCTTTGCATCCATTTTTGTACGCATTAAGGTTCGGTTCATCATTTTTTAATGTCATTGTCATTTTCTACTTACTTGAACACGTGCATTACCGCATGCTTTGAGTTAATCCATATGACATGATTAATAAGCCGAACCTAGTAGTTGCATTTTGTATGTGTTGCATTAGTCATGTACATTGTTAGGGGTCATGCATTTTTCTAATTGTTTTCTTTTCTTTGGCTTGCCTCGGAGTACTAGGTGAGCATTTTTGCTTTAGCATATTGCATATGTGCTTGTGGTGCCATGTCAAGCATACTACCATGAGGATACGTGCTTATTTGAAATACCTCTTTGAATGCCTATGGATGAAGGCTATTTCACTTAAGTTTGAATGAGTTTGATTATTGTACATATGAGCTAACTTTTGTTTTAAGTTGCACATATTCAAAACTCTTTTCAAAAACACATGAAATCAAAGCATTCCAAAATAACTGATGTAGTCTATACTTGTTTGCTTCACATAGTAATGTTTAGTATATTAATAATCCCAACAAGAGCATATAATGTACATTAAAATCACATCATGATTAGTAAAGGTCAATCTTTGATCGGGTGAGTGAGGTGCTCAATTCATGACCTTCTCCTCTCATACCTAAGTTCCTGAGCCAAGACACTTTGGTTATGACAAACAAGCGGCCTTTGGCATGAGTCACGGGTTTCCTAAATTTCTCGAAAATATTTAGGTGGTGACTCTGAAATCTGGCAATGTAGTCCAATTTTGGCATATCTGATGATTAATGGGTTTTCTATGATTTGCCAGATTTGAACTCTCATTCATTTTTCTATTTCACATTGCACTTGTGAAACCAGATTCAGAACTGCGAGAGTCTAAACTGTAAGACTATCATACCCGAGGACACTAAACCCCTCTAAGGAGCTCGAAAAACTAGCTACAGTCCTGCCATGTCTCCAAAGTGTGAATGTGCCATGACCTTGAGTTCAAGCAGGTTTTACCCTCTTTTCAGCATATGAGAACCTTTGACTATGAATTGAAGGTAGAAGTTTGGAAAACACAAAAAGAAGAGGAAGATCCCCTGCAGAACAAGGTTGTTCATCGCCACTTCCCCCTGTGGGGTGTTTTCAAAGCCACAACTTTTTGTTTATCTTTGCCATTATATGGCCTGTTATGTTGCATGGAATATGCACCGCATTGTATTTTGCATTCATATGCATTCATCTCATTGTATCCACCCTTATCATCTGACGGTGTGATTTGGCTCGTTTTCATCCTCTCTACGTGAAACGTAGTTTGGTTTGCATCTTTCTCCCTTTCTACGTAAAACATAGTTAGGATTGCATCTCTTTCAGTCTCTCTACGTGAAACGTAGTTTGGCTCACATCTTTCACCCTCTCTATGCGAAGCATAGTTTGGCTTGTAGCCCTTTTACCCTTTCTGAGCGAAGCGTTGTTTGGCTTACACCCTCTACCCTTTTGGCACGAAGCGCAGTTTGGCATGGAGCTTTTACCCATTTTGTGTGAAGCACAGTTTGGCTTGCACTCTCCACCCTTTCTACACAAAAGCATAGTTTGGCATGAAGATTTTACCCTTCCCACGCGAAGCGTTGTTTGGCTTGCATCTATTCACCCTTTCTATGTGATATGTAGTTTGGCTTGTCCTTCATCTCATCTTCATGATCTTCAGGCGGTATGCTCGTTTGTGGTTTCAATTGTTGCATTGCATTCATCTCATCTTCATGATTTTCGAGCGATATGCTCATTTGTGGTTTCAACTGTTGCATTGTATTTGAATATCGTTTGTATCCTGCCCTTGAACTACGCTAGTTTGATTCCTTGCAAAGGGATGCGTAGGCAATTTTCGAGGTCAGCCAATTGCATTTACATTTTGTTTGTTTGCCCAAGTTTTATGGCCTTGTCAAATGGGTCGTCTTTGGGCTTTGACATTCACTCACGTCATGAAATGACTTCGAGCTTTGTCAAAGAGGGGCAACTATAGACACCCCATTTTGACCGCCCTTAAGACTTGGGTGCTTCACTTTGAACACTCGATGATGAAATGTTACGTTGTGCAATCGTTCAAAATCTTCAACAAAAGGATTCAGTTTCAAGCTTTAAAACCTAAACCTTGAACCCCCTTTGGACCAAAACCTTATTTTTTCTAGCCCGACCACTCAGACAACAGTTGGCCAATAAATGGCCGGCAGGCCATTTTCATTGGGCCGGCCATACATCCTCATGGCTGGCCGGCCATGTTTAGTGTAGCAGATATTTTGATAGCTACCAACTGCTCCCATGCACATGCTTTGGACTAGTTGTCTTCTTTACAGATATTTCTGATGTGAGAAGCTATTTTTCTCTAAATACAACACCTTCCTTCACAGTTTGGGGTTAGAAAAATTCTCCAAGAGCCTATAGCTTGCCCAACCATCTTCTCTACCCTCTTGCAATATACATACACAATAGATACACCTTACAAGTTTAAAATTGAAGCCTTTGCTGAGGTTCTTGAACACAATTTTAGCTTATTGAGAGTGTTTAGCTTGTGGTTTATAAACTAAGAAGAACATCCTCTCTTTCAAGAGGTGATCTTTGAACTTTTTCACCATCTTTTCTTTCTTTTCTCTTTGTCTTTTATGCTGATTTCAGAGTTATTTTTGCACTTAAAATGTAATTAAAACTTTGTTAAAAGTGAGTGAGCTAGGTACCCTTCCATTGGCTAGCTCACTAGTTGTGCACCTTTTTGTTTTCTTTTTTTTTTTTTTTTTTTTTTTTTTTGTGCTTTCTTTTCACTTTATTTGGTAAATTTCAATACCTTTTAAGTAAATTTTTTTTTTTTTTTGGTGATATGAATTGAATATGGGCTTATAAAAGAGTCCTAGTTCTCCCCACTACATGTGATCTTACTTCCTATGCTTGAATATCATATTTATGTTGTTGTAAGTCCTCTCGGATTTGGCGTGTTTACAATATAGCGGCCAATCCATTGAGTTGATCATTTTTAGCTTTTCTTATGTAACTTGGAACCTTGTGGTCATGGAAGGATTAGAGCTTAGGCTTAGCCACCCCACCACAAGTTTACTTAGCTGGTGTAAATTTCTCGCTTTCATATTATTGTTGTCCACCTTGAAGCTAGGTAGCAGCTTCCGTGTTCGAAGTGTTAAAAAACTCTTTTGTTGATCATTTTCGAAACATGGAAATGGATGTCTCATCATTTTTTTCATGAAAAAATAGGAGTTGCGTACAACTTTGGCTAGTTGTGTGTTTAAGCTTTGATAGATAGTTTGCTTTTTGTCTTTTTTTCCTTACTTGCTTTGTTGTTCCTAAAGAGCTCTTTATTGAGAAGTATTGAAAATTCTCTCATAGTTCCACTTTGAAGCATGGAAAGGGATGTTTCATCCTTATTCCATGAGTAGAGAGATGAGTTGACAACATTTTTTGAGTTGTTACTTTTGTTCATTTTAGTTGCTCTATGATCATCACGTACTATCTTGTCACTTGATGATATGTGAATTAAATGTGTCTACATCTTCCTTCAATAAATTTCATGATAGGAAGGAGGTAAGGAGCATATCACTTTTTTGTGTTTAGCTAAGTCTTCTCCTATTTCTCTTATGATCATCATGCAACAACCTTGCCATGGTTGTTGATTTGGAAAGCAAACCTACTCCCTCCTTGAAAATTCTCATGACAAAAAGGAGCAGGAAGGATGAACAACTTTTGGAAACCCCCTGTCTTGCTTTATTCCAGTTCTATTGTAGCATGGTATTCTCCAGAAACAGTAGCCGACCAGCCATTATTCTATACGGTCGACCACTTGATCAGGCCATCCGACAAGAATGTTGTACGACAGTGGTAGAGCAGATTTTTTAGAACAAAACAGAACTATTTTTTTTACTGTAAACAGAGCAGCTTTTGGCAGCAAACAAAGAGGTTATTGGAGGATGTTCTCGCTTGTGCACATGCAACTCGCCGCTCATTCAAGTCCATTCGATTAGCTTTGAGATTCATATTATGTAATTAACTAGTTACTCTTATTAGGACTTGTAATAATTAATTAGTTCATTCATTTGTGTTTGTAATTAGTAGTTAATTAGGACATTCAAACCCTCTTGTGCGAGGGCAAATTTGTAATATGTGATTTATGTCTTCCAACACCTATTTCTTTCTCCATTTTATTTATATGCTTACCGTGGTTGTATAATGTTTTCATTCCATATCATTGCCATGCTTTGCATCCATTGTTGCATGCATTAGGGTTCAGTTCATTATTTTTTAATATCATTGTCATTTCCTACTTACTTGAATACGTGTGTTACCGCATGCTTTGAGTTAATCCATATGACATGTTAATAAGCCGAACATAATAGTTACATTTTTGTATGTGTTGCATTAAGTCATGTGCATCGATAAGGTCATACTTTTTTTCTAATTGCTTTCTTTTTCTTTGGCTTACCTTGGAGTACTAGGTGGGCATTTTTTTTTCCAGCATATTCATGTGTGTGATTGTTGTCATGCTTATCATCTTACCATGAGGCTACGTACTTACTCGAAATAAACTGTTTGAATGCTTATGGATGAAGGTTATTTTACTTGCATTGGGGATGATTTTGATCAAATGTATGTACGAGCTCATTTCTTTCCTTTTGAGTTGTGTGTACTCAAAACTCTTTTAACAAAAAACACATAAAATCAAGTCATTTCCAAAGCAAGCGAAACAATCTATACTTGTGTGTCTCACATAGTAAGTTAGCATAATAAAATCAGAACAATAGCATATAATGTTGATAAAAATCACATCATGATTATTAGAGGCCGATCTTTGATCGAGTGATGGGGGTGCTCAATTCACGACCTTTCCCTCTCATACCTAAGTTCCCGAACCGAGACAAATTTAGTTATGATAGACAAGTAGCCTTTGGCACGAGTCACGAATTTCTTAAATTTCTTAAAAATATTTAGGTGGCAACTCTGAAATCTGGCAATACGGTCAATTTTTGGCATCTCTGATGATCTAAGATTTGCCAGATTTGGACTCTCATTTTCACATTGCACTTGCGAAACCAGATTTAAAACCATGGGAGTTCGAACTGTAAGGCTATCAGATCTGAGGAGACTAAACACCTCCAAGGAGCACAAAAAACCAGCTATATATACACGGCCTAACCCGCTGATTCACCTAACCTAATTTTCTCCTTAATCATTGCATCCACAGATGGTGTACTAGGATGCCTCCAACCAAGCCATTTCTTCCTACCTTCATTAGATGATTTCCAAGTCATTTTCCACCTTTTTCTAAATTCTACCTTGGCCCTTAATAACATAATAATCCCATGGTTAGGCTTTTGATTTGACCCAATTAATACATTAGTTACATGGTTATGTTTTGGTAAAACTAATGCTTCTTAATTCAAATTAGATTACATTTTAGCACATGCAATTATGAAATTAAATATATTCCTATTATTTTATTTTACTTTCTATTTGTTTATTTATTTATTTACTCATTTATTTTTAATTTAATTAATTAAACAATTGGGGTGTCACATTTCTTTTCCCCTAAATAAAAGTTTGTCCTCAAACTTGTTGTACCTTAGTTTTTGAAAAGATATGGCTATTGAGCCCGCATTTGCCTCTCTGTTTCCCACGTAATTTCTTCAACGCGATGATTCTGCCATAAGGCTTTTACAAGCAGTATAGTCTTGTTAAGGAGAATTTGATCACAACGATCGAGGATCTGTACTAGTTGCTCTTCATAGGAGAGATCATTTTGATATTCTAGGTCTTCGTGATCAATGACATGTTCTGAATCTCGAAGATATCACCAGAGCATCGACACATGGAATACATTATGAACAATGGACAGTTTTGGTGGAAGGGCAAGACGGTATGCTACAAGGTTAATCCTTTCTAGTATTTCAAATGGCCCGATATAACTCTAGTTCAATTTTTCCCATTTTCCAAATCGAATGACTCCACTTGTTGATGAGACTCTTAAGAAAACATGCTCCCTTACTTGAAATTCCAAATCCTGTCTCCGTGTATCTGCATAGCTTTTCTGGAGGCTCTGGGTAGTGCAAATTCGCTGTTGGATGAGTTGAATTTTGTCATTGGTCATCTGTACGATTTCAGGACCTAACAACTTCCTATCTCCTGTCTCTGTCCAACATATAGGCAATCGACATTTCCTTCCATACGATGCTTCATATGGTGCCATCCCAATACTTGCTTAATAACTGTTGTTATAAGTGAATTCTACTAAGGGTAGATGCTTGTCCTAATTACCCTTAAGGTCTAATACACATACCTGCAACATGTCCTCCAATGTCTAAATCATATTTTTGGATTGTCCATCAGTTTGCGGGTGATAAGCGGTGTTAAACTTTAGTGTAGTTTCCAAAGCTGTTGTAACTTGTTCCAGAATTGAGATACGAAATGAGGTCTCGATCAAATACAATTGATATCAGGACGACATATAATCGAATGATTTCTTTAATATATATAGTGGCAAATTTGTTAAGGAAGTATGTGACTCTGACGGGTAGGAAATGTGCTGATTTCGTTAATCGATCTACTATGACCTATATCGCATCGTTCTTTGAGGCTGATTGTGGTAATCCAATAACGAAATCAGTGGTAATGTGTTCCTATTTCCATTCAGGAATAAGGAGTGGTTGCAGAAATCCTGCAGGTCTTTAATACTCTACCTTAACTCGTTGACATTAGAAACATGACTTACTATGCCTCTCTTCATTCATATCCACCAATAATGCTTTTTTAGATCATGGTACATTTTCGTATTTCCAGGATGAGCTGCGAATCTCGAGCTATGGGCTTCTATCAATACAATTTTTTTGATTTCTAGAATGTCAGGTCCACAAATTTGGTTTCAAAATTTTAGTACCCCATTGTCTATGGTAAAATCAGAATTGGGCATACTTCCTTACTTATCGTATCTTTTCTTCAAAAGCTTGTCTTCATATTGACGTGTCCTAATTTCATTGACTATTGTAGGTTCCATGACTATATTAAAGAGAAATCCATCATTCGTGTGAGGAACCAACTCCAAGTCTAATCTTTCCAAGTCTCCAATGAGTGATTTATTATCAGTGAGGAAGTATCCCAAACTTCGGGTGGTCTTCCGAGTCAGTGCATCTGCTACCATGTTAGCCTTGCCTGGGTGGCATTGAATCCTTACCTCATAATGTAATAACCCGACCCTCGTATGTGATTGTGTGATATATTTTAGTCTGTTATTCTGAGCCTTCAAATACTTAATGTGAAATTTTAAGAGAAATTAAATTTAGGTACGTAAATGTAATGAATGTAACATGTATCTGTTGGGCAATGAGTGTATCTGTCACACTTAGAATGGGTAAATCAGAAATTGAGAGTCTTAGAGACTTGGTAATCTGAAACAGACTTCATATTCGGAAACAGCAAAATTTTTAGGTAATAATAAGCATATTTGCAGAAATTTGACTCGGGAATGATTAAACGATCGAATTTCGTCTTATTCCCTCCTTATGGATATATATGTGTGTGTGTTCTTGAATCATTTGATCAAAAACCCTCTAAGTCAAGATAGCTCCTGAGAAGAGGAAAAGAGAGACTAAGGGAGAAAGATTGAAGGGTTGGGTAGAAGTGCATCAAGAAAGTTGGGGAATCTAGGAACTTAAACTTAAGGTATGAAGATGTTTATATTATCCTCATGATCATTGTGGTACTAAGTGTGTGTAAGAAATGAATTGGCAAGATAATCTTATGTTTGCATGATTTGATTCAATTTGGAGTATCTATATAAGAAGTTACACTCTTTTCTTCAATTTCCTTGCTTAAAATGAAGCATATGGCATGATTTAGTGCCTATGTGTTGATATGAGTGAGTAACTTAGAAAACTCATGAGAAGGAATATGTTTATGAGTTTATAAATTTAAGAGTAATGATTCAATTTATACTCACTTGATGCATGTATTTTGATTCTTATTCACATGAATTTGGGACTTTAGATTATCAATTTATAGTTGAATTTTGAGGCCCTAAACATATCTACAAAAGGATGGAATTGTGCAGAATTTTCGGACTTTTTGGTGCAGAATCGCCGCACGTGCGGGGCCTAAGGCCACACGTGCGGGAACCTCAGCCGCACGTGCGGGAGTCATGGCCGCACGTGCGGGAAAAATGGCAAATTTTGGAGTTCAACACTGCTAAAAAGGCACGTGCGGGGCATCACTGCCGCACGTGCAGGAGACTTTGCCGCACGTGCGGGGATCCTAGCCGCACGTGCGGCCCAGGCTGGAAAACACGAGTTGCTCCGTTTTGCGTGCTGGACCCTCTATTGTTGTCGAAACCTGCAAATGATGTTGTTATTATGTTCGTTAATTTAGTCGAAGTAAAGTGAATCAAGAATTGATTTAACAAGAAAAAGAGGGACTAATTTATATCTTTGTGCATGTGTAGGACACGTTTCAAGTAGATCAAGTGCCCCGCCGCAACACAGGGAGTAATAGTACCATCGATGTACTTTAATCATAATGCTTATGTTTGATGTTAACGTTATGTTTAATGATTACGCTACTTGGAGATGATGTGTTATTATGGAATTGAGAAACAATGTAGAATTGTGGAAACATCAAAGGTTTTGTGAACTATGAATATATGAGGCCGAGGGCCTTTTTGTGAACTATGAATATATGAGGCCGAGGGCCTTTTGTGAACTATGACTTTATGAGGCCGAGGGCCTTTTGTGAAGTAACGAATCTATGAGGCCAAGGGCCATTTTGTGACGTTATGAACATATATGGCTGAGTACCACTTTGTGAAGTTGTGAACCGTCAAGATCGTTTGAACATTTGTACAGAATCAAACTATCCACGTGATTTCTACGTTTATTTACGCTTTGAAATGTGTTGTCATTTAAAATGAATATCGATGCATCTATGTACTATTGTTCACTGAGCCTGGCTCACTCTATGTTATGTTTGTTTCTGTAGGTAGCCAACCTGGAGGTCGGCCCTAATTCTAATACCGTCACACTTTTGTCAGCCTAAGAACAACCAGGCACCCGGTCGAAGCCGTGTTTTTGTGGTGTCTTGCTAGATTATGGCTTGCTTTTGGTTATTGACTTAGGATATAATGTATGTAATCTCTGGTTATATGCCCAACTCTTGGGCTAGTTCTGTATATGTTATGTATATAACTAGTTTAAATATGTGTTTTGTTAGCTTCATTCGTCTTGTACAGTAAACTGTGATCCTGGCATGGTAATAGAAGCTCAATGGATGTCTTACTTTCTTTTATACTATCATATGAATCTATGCTTCCGGTCAGGCCCCATGTTACATAACAGATTATGTGTCCATTTCTGTATAGGTCATGCCCAAACTTCTAGGGGCAGGTTTGGGGCGTGACAAGTGGTATCAGAGCACGAGTTGCTATCTCACACACGAATCCATTGAGCCTTAGGATGTCTAGAAAAGACTTAAGCATCATGCATGGCATCCTAAAAATGTATGAAAGATTGATGGCAACGCAAAATGTACTCTGCTAATGCTAACAATTTGAGCTCTGTTTACTGGATATAATTGAATGTTATGTAGGTTATGGTGAGAACAAGGATGGAAGATTCGGAAGATGCTACCTCGGCGCGGTTGGACCGAATGGAAAGGATGATTATGGAACCCTAAGGCAACAATAGCAACAACTGCAACCGCAACCGCCACCACCACCAGTACCTCCACCTGTAGTACAAGATATTCATGCTGATGACCAAACCATCACACTCACAAAGGAGTTTAAAAAGATGAAACCACCGTCATTCAAGGGAGGAATAGAACCGATGAAAGCTGAAGCATGGGTGCTGGGAATAGAGAAATTGTTCGAAGTATTCCCATGTACTGAAGCCCAGAAAGTGCAACTTGCCGCTTTCACTCTTGAAGACGAGGCACGAAGATGGTGGATGCTCACGAGAACAGTGCATCAAGGCTTAACGTGGGATAGATTTTTGGAGTTGTTCTATGATAAGTACTTTCCTCAAAGCATGCGAGATAAGAAGGTGACGAAATTTGAAACTCTTAGACAAGAAAATAAGACTGTGGCAGAATATGAAGCCCCATTTGCAGAATTGGCTCGGTTTGCGCCTCATATGGTAGATACAGATTATAAGAAGGCACAGAAGTTTGAAGGGGGATTACGGGGTGCCATCCAAGACCGGGTCAATATGTTGAAGCTACCTACTTATGTTGATGTGCTAGAAAGGGCCGTTATAGCAGAAGGAAATCTTGCTGCCCAGAATCGGATTTCCGAGTGGAAAGGGAAGAGACAGAATAATCAATGGACGAAGGGATCAGTTATCTCACCAAACAAAAAGCATAATTCAGGGAACTCTAGCACCACCACCCCTACTTACAATTCCACTCATGTGTGTCCAGATTGTGGAAGGCAGCATCGAGGGACTTGTCACTAGAAGACTGGAGCTTGTTTCAAGTGTGGTAAGACGGGTCATTTGGTAAGGGATTGTCCACAGTGGACTCAACAAAAGGGCACTAGGACTGCTACAAGTTCTACGGGGTCTACACCAACCCTCAACACAAAGGCAGCTGCTAAACCTACTAATAGTAAAGACACTACAAGGCAAGGTAGGGTGTTCGCATTGGTTCCAGGAGATGTACAGAATGCGGCTATAGTAGTGTCAGGTACATTTACTGTTCATGGCCATCCTGCTCATGTATTGTTTGATTCTGGCTCCACCCACTCTTTTGTGTCAAAACTATTTGCTCCTAATTTAGATAAAACTGAAGAAAACTTGTCTTATATGTTGTGTGTATCTTCCCCTTTGGGAGACTCTATGATATGTGCTACTATATACTTAGTTTGTGAACTTCAACTCGGGGATATTCGAGTGTATGCCAATTTGCTACCTCTTGACATGACCTACTTTGATGTTATTTTGGGAATGGATTGGCTGAGTGATTACAGTGCAACTATAAACTGCTTGACTAAACAAATCAATTTCCACCTTCCGGGACATCCAGAGTCTATTGTTCAGGGACAGGAAGTGACTTCGCCACCTTACCTGATTTCTGCAGTCAAGGCTTGTAAACTACTTCAGAAAGGGTGCCAGGGGTATTTCTACAGTATTTTGGAGGGACAAGCGATGAATGGGGATATTGATATGATTCCCGTTGTTCGTGAATTTTCGGATGTCTTTCCCGAAGAATTGCCAGGGCAACTGATAGACTGCGAAGTTGAGTTTGTAATTGATGTGGCGCCGGGGACTCAACCTATTTCCAAAACTCTGTATAGGATGTCACCAGCTGAAATGAAAGAGTTAAAGATTCAATTACAGGACCTACTTGATAAGGGATTCATCCGTTCGAGTGTATCTCCTTGGGGTGCGCCAGTTTTATTTGTGAAAAAGAAGGATGGCACACTTCGGCTATACATTGACTATAGGGAACTTAATAAGGTAACAATAAAAAACAAGTACCCCTTACCACGGATTGACGATTTATTTGACCAGCTGCAAGGGGTGCAAGTTTTCTCAAAAATTGACCTACAGTCTGGATACCATCAATTGAAGGTTAAAGTTGATGATGTGGAAAAGACAGCTTTTCGCACACGGTACGGCCATTACGAATTTCTAGTTATGCCCTTCGGAGTTACTAACGCACCGGCAGCATTTATGGATCTAATGAATCGTGTCTTTAAGCCTTATCTGGACGAGTTTGTGGTGGTCTTTATCGATGATATTCTCATTTACTCAAAGAGTGTAGAGGCTCATGAGGATCATCTCCGTTTAATCCTTCAAACACTCCGGGAGAAGAAATTGTATGCAAAGCCTAAGAAATGTGAATTCTGGCTACAGGAGGTAGCATTTTTGGGGCATGTTGTAACAAAGGAAGGAGTCTCCGTTGATTCGCATAAAATTGAGGCGATTGTGAATTGGCCAACTCCTACCAATGTAACTGAGGTGCATAGTTTCATGGGATTAGCCGGGTATTATAGGAGGTTTGTTCAAAATTTCTCCAAAATCGCTGTGCCGCTTACACAATTGACTCGAAAGGGAGTTGTATTTGAATGGTCAGAAGAGCGGGAATCTGCATTCCAGGAGTTGAAAATAAAGTTGACTACAGCACCAATTTTGGCCTTACTATCCGGTACTGAAGGGTTTGTCATTTATAGTGATGCTTCGCATAAAGGGCTCGGTTGTGTACTTATGCAAAATGGACAAGTTATCACTTATGCCTCTCGACAATTAAAACCCCATGAGAAGAATTATCCCACGCACGATCTTGAACTAGCGGCAGTAGTTTTTGCTTTGAAGATATGGCGGCACTATCTCTATGGCACGACCTGCGAAGTCTACACTGATCACAAAAGTCTCAAGTACCTCTTTACCCAGAAGGAATTGAATATGAGACAGCGGCGATGGTTAGAGTTAATTAAAGATTATGACTTACAGATCCATTACCATCTTGGAAAAGCCAACACAGTTGCGGATGCACTTAGTCGGAAGAACATGGGAGATTTGGCAAACCTATTGACGGGAAAAAGGGAGTTAAGGGTTGAATTAGATAAAATGAATGTGGACTTTATGGTACGAGGACAGGAGGCAGTACTAGCAGCAACAATGGCTCAACCGACTTTACTGGAAGAGATCAAGTTACATCAAATGGAGGATGACACTTTAAGAAAGATATGTGATGAATTAGAGACAAAACCAAGACCGGGGTTCAACTTTATGGATATGGTGCTTAAGTTTCAAAACCGAATATGTGTCCCTAATGTGTTGGAGCTTAGACGAAAGTTAATGGAAGAAGCACATGCCTCGAGATTTTCAATACATCCGGGAAGTACTAAGATGTACCGAGATTTGAAGCAAAATTTTTGGTGGCCAAGTATGAAAAAAGAGATTGTGGAATTCGTTTCTAAGTGTTTGCAATGCCAGCAAGTAAAAGCAAAACATCAAAGACCAACAGGCTTACTACAACCCCTTCCAATTCCGGAATGGAAGTGGGAACACTTGACCATGGATTTTATTGTGGGGTTACCCCAAACTCCTCGAGGCATGAATTCGATATGGGTCATTGTAGACCGACTAACAAAGTCTGCTCACTTTTTTGCCAGTAAAAACTCAATATAATGCAGATAAGCTTGCAGTGGTTTATGTAAATGAAATTGTAAGGCTTCACGGCGTTCCAGTTTCAATTGTGTCAGATAGGGATCCCAAGTTTGTTTCGAGGCTTTGGCAAAGTCTGCAGGAAGCTATGGGTACAGAACTTAAGTTTAGCACAGCTTTTCACCCTCAGACTGACAGTCAATCCGAGAGAACGATACAGACTCTAGAAGATATGCTCCGAATGTGTGTACTAGATTTTCAAGAAAGCTGGGAAACACATCTACCGTTGATAGAGTTTGCATACAACAATAGTTACCATTCAAGTATTGAGATGGCACCTTATGAAGCCCTATATGGAAGACCGTGTCGTTCCCCCGTATGTTTGGCTAAAGTTGGGGATGGAGCATTACTAGGACCTGAAATTGTGCAAGCAACAACCGAGAAAGTTAAACTTATTCGAGAAAGATTGAAAATAGCTCAAAGCAAACAGAAGAGTTATGCGGATAACCGACGAAGGAATTTGGAATTTGAAGTAGATAGTCATGTGTTCGTGAAAGTCACCCCATTGAAAGGACATCCGAGATTTGGGAAAAAGGGTAAGTTAACACCCCGGTATGTAGGTCCCTTTCAAATTCTGGAAAGAGTGGGCCCGGTAGCTTACCGCGTGGCCCTTCCACTGAACATGAGCCAAATACACAATGTGTTCCATGTCTCTATGCTCCGAGGATACTTACCAGACCCATCTCATATCATAGACTACCACCAAATTATGTTGGATGATAAGCTAAGCTATGAAGAGAAATCACTTCGAATTTTGGATCGACAAGTGAAGCAGTTACGCAATCGAGAAATTCCAATGGTAAAGGTGGAGTGGCAAGAACATTATGGGACCGAGGCAACATGGGAAAAAGAAGAGGAAATGCAACATCAATATCCGTATCTGTTTCCGTTTTGAGGTAAAACAAGTTTGAGGGACCAAACTTATTTAAGGGAGGGAGAGTGTAATAATCCGACCCTCGTATGTGATTGTGTGATATATTTTAGTCTGTTATTCTGAGCCTTCAAATACTTAATGTGAAATTTTAAGAGAAATTAAATTTAGGTACGTAAATGTAATGAATGTAACATGTATCTGTTGGGCAATGAGTGTATCTGTCACACTTAGAATGGGTAAATCAGAAATTGAGAGTCTTAGAGACTTGGTAATCTGAAACAGACTTCATATTCGGAAACAGCAAAATTTTTAGGTAATAATAAGCATATTTGCAGAAATTTGACTCGGGAATGATTAAACGATCGAATTTCGTCTTATTCCCTCCTTATGGATATATATGTGTGTGTGTTCTTGAATCATTTGATCAAAAACCCTCTAAGTCAAGATAGCTCCTGAGAAGAGGAAAAGAGAGACTAAGGGAGAAAGATTGAAGGGTTGGGTAGGAATGCATCAAGAAAGTTGGGGAATCTAGGAACTTAAACTTAAGGTATGAAGATGTTTATATTATCCTCATGATCATTGTGGTACTAAGTGTGTGTAAGAAATGAATTGGCAAGATAATCTTATGTTTGCATGATTTGATTCAATTTGGTGTATCTATATAAGAAGTTACACTTTTTTTTCTTCAATTTCCTTGCTTGAAATGAAGCATATGGCATGATTTAGTGCCTAAGTGTTGATATGAGTGAGTAACTTAGAAAACTCATGAGAAGAAATATGTTTATGAGTTTATGTTTATGAGCTTATAAATTTAAGAGTAATGATTCAATTTATACTCACTTGATGCATGTATTTTGATTCTTATTCACATGAATTTGGGACTTTAGATTATCAATTTATAGTTGAATTTTGAGGCCCTAAACATATCTACAAAATGATGGAATTGTGCAGAAGTTTCGGACTTTTTGGTGCAGAATCGCCGCACGTGCGGGGCCTAAGGCCGCACGTGCGGGAACCTCAGCCGCACGTGCGGGAGTCATGGCCGCACGTGCGGGAAAAATGGCAAATTTTGGAGTTCAACACTGCTAAAAAGGCAGTGCGGGGCATCACTGCCGCACATGCGGGGATCCTAGCCGCACGTGCGGCCCAGGCTGGAAAACACGGGTTGCTCCATTTTGCGTGCTGGACCCTCTAATGTTGTCGAAACCTGCAAATGATGTTGTTATTATGTTCGTTAATTTAGTCGAAGTAAAGTGAATCAAGAATTGATTTAACAAGAAAAGGAGGGACTAATTTATATCTTTGTGCATGTGTAGGACATGTTTCAAGTGGATCAAGTGCCCCGCCACAACACAGTGAGTAATAGTACCATCGATGTACTTTAATCATAATGCTTATGTTTGATGTTAACGTTATGTTTAATGATTACGCTACTTGGAGATGATGTGTTATTATGGAATTGAGAAACAATGTAGAATTGTGGAAACATCAAAGGTTTTGTGAACTATGAATATATGAGGCCGAGGGCCTTTTTGTGAACTATGAATATATGAGGCCGAGGGCCTTTTTTGAACTATGACTTTATGAGGCCGAGGGCCTTTTGTGAAGTAACGAATCTATGAGGCCAAGGGCCATTTTGTGACGTTATGAACATATATGGCTGAGTACCACTTTGTGAAGTTGTAAACTGTCAAGATCGTTTGAACATTTGTATAGAATCAAACTATCCACGTGATTTCTACGTTTATTTACGCTTTGAAATGTGTTGTCATTTAAAATGAATATCGATGCATTTATGTACTATTGTTCACTGAGCCTGGTTCACTCTATGTTATGTTTGTTTCTGTAGGTAGCCCAACTTGGAGGTCGGCCCTAATTCTAATACCGTCACACTTTTGTCAGCCTAAGCACAACCAGGCACCCGGTCGAAGCCGTGTTTTTGTGGTGTCTTGCTAGATTATGGCTTGCTTTTGGTTATTGACTTAGGATATAATGTATGTAATCTCTGGTTATATGCCCAACTCTTGGGCTAGTTCTGTATATGTTATGTATATAACTAGTTTAAATATGTGTTTTGTTAGCTTCATTCGTCTTGTACAGTAAACTGTGATCCTGGCATGGTAATAGAAGCTCAATGGATGTCTTACTTTCTTTTATACTATCATATGAATCTATGCTTCCGGTCAGGCCCCATGTTACATAACAGATTATGTGTCCATTTCTATATAGGTCATGCCCAAACTTCTAGCGGCAGGTTTAGGGCGTGACACATAATCTTTCATAAACTTTAACCACCATCGTTATCTCATGTTTAGTTCCTTCTTTCTAAACAGATATTCAAGACTCTTGTGGTCGGTGTAAAGTTTGCATGTTACTCCGTAGAGGTAATGACGCCAAATTTTAAGAGTGAAAATCACCGTAGCCAATTCCAGATCATGAGTTGGGTAGTTCTTTTCATAAGTCTTTAGTTGATGGGAGGCATATGCAACAACTTTCCCATCTTGCATAAGTACTCATCCCAAACCATTATATGAAGCATTATTGTAGATTACAAATCCATTCGTTCCAGTAGGGAGTGCTAATATGGGTGTTGTCACAAGTCTATTTTTTAACTCCTGGAAGCAACGTTCTTGTTTATCTGTCCACTTGAACGGTATGTTCTTCTGGGTCAATTGAGTCAATAGTGATGCAATCTTCGAGAAATTTTGAACGAAACGTTGGTAATATCCTGTCAATCCCAAGAAATTCCAAATTTCAAATACATTAGTGGGTCCTGACCAATCCATGATAGCTGCAACCTTATGTGGATCGACAGAGATGTCGTTCTTGTCAACCACATGGCCAAGGATGTGTACACTAGTGATCCAGAATTCGCATTTGTTTAACTTGGCATAAAGTTTGTGATCACATTGTGTCTGCAAAACTGTTCGTAAATGTTGTTCATGGTCTTCTAGTGTTTTAGAGTATAAGAGAATGTCATTAATGAAGACAACAACGAACTCATCGTGATAGGGTTTGAACACTTGGTTCATGAGGTCCATAAAGGCCCCTGGAGTGTTTGTGACACCAAATGGCATGACAAGAAACTTGTAATGTCCATAACGTGTTATGAAGGCAGTCTTCTTAATACTTCCGGCTTCGACCTTCACTTGATGGTAACCAGACCTCAAGTCAATCTTCAAAAATACTTAAGCACCTTGAAGTTGATCAAATAAGTCATCAATTCGCGACAAAGGGTACTGATTTTTATGGTAACCTTTTTTTATTCTCGATAATCGATGCATAATCTCATCATATTATCCTTTTTCTTTACAAATAGCACCGGAGCTCCCCATGGTGAGTTACTTGGTCATATGAAACCCTTGTCAAGCAATTCTTGAAGTTGTGTTTTCAATTATTTTAATTCCTCCATCGACATGCGATAAGGGGTTTTTGATATCGGTTGTGTACGAGGTTGAGTTTCAATGGTGAATTCGACTTCTCGGTCAACTAAAGTACCAGGTAAGTTTTCAGGAAAGACATCGGGAAATTCCCGAACTACGGATAGAGAATCAATTGTTGGGTCTACTTATTGAGGGTCGGTTACATAATAAATACAACCACGACAACTTTTTCTCAAAAGTCGTTGGGCTATCACGGAGGGTATTAAACACGGAGGGGTAGAAATTCTAGTTCCTTCAAAAACAAGTTCGCACTGGTCGGGAAATCAAAGAAAGACCTTTTTGGTTGTACAATCAATAGAGGCACGGTTGGCAACAATCCAATCCATTCATAAGATTATGTCGAAGTTACTAATGCGGAGTGTAATCAAATCCACATACAAGGTTTCATCTTTTAGGGATATGGCACAGAACTTGTATATTTTCGTACTGAGTGCGGAAACACTAAATGGAAAAGACACAGATAATGCATATCCCAAAGGTTCAAGTGTTGATGTCAATTTGGAGGAATGTGTAGAGAGACAAAAGAATGAGTTGATCCAGAATCAATGAGAATATGAGCTAAATGACCACATATAAAAAGTGTACTTGACACAATGTTCTTCGTAACATCAAGGTTTCCAGGTACTAAAGCAAAAGCTCTCACTTGGCGCTTTTGTTCCTTCATTCCTCATGTGGTTGTTCTTGGTTTCTGAACTGGTTTAAGGGTACCCATCACAGAGTTAGTGAATTTCGGATAATCTGTCACCAAATGGCTAACTTAGCCACATCTATAACATGCTCCCACTGCCCGATAACACTGTCCCCGATGAGCCTTTCCGCAACTCGAACAATTTGGAATGGTGCTATCCCTGGAGATAGTAGAACTTTGGTTGGCCGAACCAGTTGAGCCAATAGGTCCGGTGTTTATTTTCTTTAGTGGGGTTGACCTAAATCCTCCAACTGGTTCCCAAAACTGCTTCTTTTGACCTATTCCACCTGAACGTGCAATTTTAATTACCTTCTTAATGATGTATACTCTATCTACCATATCTGCATAGGTTTGTAGTTTCAAAACCTCAATCTTATCTTTGATTTCAGCATCCAACCCCGTTTCGAATTTCCTAGCTTTTTGGGCTTCCGTTGAAATAACATACGGTGCAAATCGTGCCAGTTAGGTGAACTTACTTTTGTATTCTGCTACCAACATTGTTCCTTGCCTCAAGTGTAGGAACTCTGATGCCTTCTGCTCCCGTAGTGATTCTGGAAAATACTTTTCATAGAATACTTCTAGGAATCTCGCCCAAGTCATGATCTCTTCCTTTTCTAAGGTGAGAAGCCACCATTCTTGTGCATTTTCTTTAAGAGTGAAGGTGGCGAAGGACACTTTCTGTTCTTTTGTGCAGGGTAGAACACGAATTTTTTTTTTTTTTTTCCATTTCTTTAACCCAAGCTTCAGCTAGCAATGGGTTCAAGTCTCCTATGAACGTGGAAGGTTTCAAGTCTTGGAACTCTTTCCATAATCTTTTCCATTGGATCAGCTCCACCGGATGAAGATTCAGTACCATTTCCATCGTTAGCCATAGCTATAAAGTAACAGTTTTAATAAACGTGGTACATGATTTCTATTAATTATCATCTACCTACTATTTTCACATAATTTACAAACATAGTTCACAAAACATTATACACAAAACATCGATTTTATTTATGTATAATGGTGTTGGTACATTACTTGTAGTTACATCAAGTTAGGACCTAACCCTCTATGACAAAACGAGTTAGAACTGGGTCATGATCAGTTCACTTGTACATCAAAAGAAAAAAAGAAAAAGAAAACAACAAAAGAAAGGACCTTATTCTGGAGATTTCAAACTGGAAACAACCACAAGTACTGTAGCTGCATATGGTGCTCGAACTCCCAGCCATTCAGCTCAATACCAAAGCATAACCACACCACCTCCACTCGGCAAATGGGAATGTCTGCCTCGTAACCCCACAACTAGCGTCCCGTGATACGTATTGGTACTTCCACATATGTCATAATATCACTAAAATCAACTGTCTAGGTGTCAATAAGGTTTTGTGGGGGAGAGACTCTTGCTTGTATATGGTCACTTAAAAAGGCGTTTCCTCTTAGAGCCATGAATTCTAGAGGTAAGGGTGCCACTAAGTAGCAAGGGTACCTTTGGCCCGAGGCCATGCCTACTACCCGTGTCGGTCTCAGAAACCTATTTAGTGTACTCATAGCATCAATCCTCCACCATTGTGTATCTATTTTCGTAGGGACTGCCCGTATGTACACCGGTTTGCCCATCAGTCGATTAAGGGTCGAGCCGAATGTCTAACTATTTCCTCAGTCTTCCATTCCTTCTGGTAGGTCTGGGACATAACTATTATTTTCAAAAATTCTCTCAAACTCCGATGGATCAGGCCCGTACCAAAAAGAGTCGCCAAAATTGAGTTCTGACATTGCCAGTACCACAAGAGGCCTAACTCAGCTATAAAACTAATAAAAGACTATACCTATAATGACTAAGGTAAAATTTTCCTTATCCTATTTTCTTATAGTACACATATCTTCT
Source organism: Camellia japonica (assembly GCA_030407325.1). Classification (NCBI taxonomy): domain Eukaryota; kingdom Viridiplantae; phylum Streptophyta; class Magnoliopsida; order Ericales; family Theaceae; genus Camellia; species Camellia japonica. Next base: position 141,983,960 of record JAPPVO010000019.1, read on the forward strand.
ACCTTAATGTTTGGTTTTTTTTTTTTTTTTTTAACCATTACTTTGATACTACTTTTGTCATGACCCACCCTGGTGCCTAGGGTTGGATTTACAACTAGTTAAATTCTAAAAACTCTAAGATTAGTTCAAAGTAACTAAATTAAATAATTCAGTGGAATGAAATAAAAGATGTAGATAAATATCTGAAATATACATGGGAATTATTATTTATGTAACATAAGTCAGATAATAATTACAAATAAACACAAGGAAAAGAAGAAGAAGAAGAAGAAGAAGAAACACGATGTTTATCTTAAGTTTGGGTCCTAATTAATGGGGTAAAACCATTCTTCTTTAAGTTTCTTCACCTAAAAGGGTTTTAATATCTACAAGCATATGACAGAGTGAGAAATATAATACTAAGAGCATAAGGGTATACAAATCACCACGGATAATTATTTAGGCTACATAATGAATAGTTTGGCTCAAATAAATTATTTTAAATAACAAACATATAATACAAAAATTGTATATGCAAGACAATCATAACCACGGTATATAACAAAATAGGGGATCAATGGATCAATGATAGACAGAGGGTCACAATGTGACTAGCTAGAGGGCCAATAGTTATTTAAGTCCCCCAAGATATGAGACCGTCAGAGGATCACTAAAGTGGCAATTCGGAGAATCAATGGTTATTTAAGTCCCCTAAAGTATTAGATCTCCGTGGTAGTACTTCTAAAAATAAATGATTATATACTCATTGTCAAATAAATTCCATAATTTAAATAATCATATCCATAGATTTCAATTTTAAATAAGCAGAGCTCATAAAATGAATAACATAATTGAATGTTAATATAATGGGAAAAAAAAATGATTTTCATAAAATAATTTATAAAATAATAAAATAATTTATGACTACTCAAGATATAATATAACTCATACCAATATATCCATAACTTTTATTCCCGTTCCTAACTCACTCTTACTATCTCATCGTTTTGATTTGGCTCCATTGCAACGGCCTCACTCCCTCTTTATATACACGGCCCAACCCGCTCCAAACCACTGATTCACCTATCCTAATTTTCTCATTAATCATTGCATCCACAGGTGGCGTACTAGGATGCCTCCAACCAAGCCATTATTAGAGGATTTCCAAGTCATTTGCCACCTTTCTCTAAATTCTACCTTGGCCCTTAATAACATAATAATCCCATGGTTAGGCTTTTGATTTGACCCAATTAATATATTAATTGTATGGTTATGTTTTGGTAAAATTAATGCCTCTTAATTCAAATTAGACTACATTTTAGCACATGCAATTATGAAATTAAATATATTCCTATTATTTTATTTTAATTTTTATCTATTTATTTATTTACTCATTTATTTTTAATTTAATTAATCAAACAATTGAGATGTGACAATAATTATTATTATTATTATTATTATTATTATTTTGTGTTTATAGTGTAGTGTGTCAGGACAAATTAGACGAGTACGTTTTTGAAGGGAATCACTGAGTCTGACCAAAAAAATTTGGTCTGAGATGGGTTAAGGAAGATGAGTTTTCAGCCCTAAACTGTCTTGGAATTTGACAATAAAAGACCAACTGTTTTATTTTGTTTTATCTATGTATTTATATATATATACAAAAGACAAAATAAAAATTGTTACACAGAATCCAAAGGCGGAGGCAGCTTGGGCCTAGGGGGGTCACGTGCCCCCCCTGACCTTTGGAATTTTTTTTTTTTTTTCAAATGTAGTCTGCCTTCCACTTTCACACACATTCAAACGCATTAACCCACTGACACACACACACCACACGCTTGTGGTGGAGGCTTTAATGCTATCTATATAAAAGAGGTGGAGCACCTCCAGACACTTTGCACAACCGATGTGGGACTGTGTGTTTGGAACCATAAAGTGAAGCTGAAATTTGTAGCTCTCATGTGATGTCCCATTTCTTCTTCTAATCGATGTGGGACTGAGGCCATATGATAAAGGCTACCATATGCTGACCAATTTATTCATTACATGTCAAATGTATAATTTTTATTTGTTCAACATTAATTTTTTTATTATTAATAAGCAAAGCATACTTTTAGATTTCAAAATTAATTCAACTATGACAAATTAAGATTAAAATAATCAACACAAGAAAATTATTGAGTTTGACCAATTTATTCATTACATGTCAAATGTATAATTTTTATTTGTTCAACATTAATTTTTTTTATTATTAATAAACAAAGCATACTTTTAGATTTCAAAATTAATTCAACTATGACAAATTAAGATTAAAATAATCAACACAAGAAAATTATTGAGTTTCAAAGGAGTTGCTAATGATTTTAAAATTTTCACCATTGAATCGCCCGATTCTTGATACGTATTGCTTGATACTCTTGATACCGTTACACCACGACCAATACCGGTTTGTTATCTAATACCTCTATTTAGAACCATGTTCACAAGTGGATTGGACCGTGCCATTTAGAGTTGTGAGAGGCTAATTACAAATTTCACTCCCAATGATTTAATTTGTTTATTTTTTAATTAACTATGTTTAAATTATTCATTTAAAAAAAAATCGACAAAAAATCATAAACACATTTGTTTATCATATTTCTTTTCCAAAAAAAAAAAAAGGGGTTGATAACACTTTTCATTTTATAATTTGATTCAAATTTCAGTTTAATCCCAATTGTTTCAATTTAAATAGTTTGGTTCCTACATTTTAAGTTTAGTTTCAATTTGAAATTTCGTCTAAATTTCTGTTATGCCTACGTGTATACCTTAAAAAAATTTGCAAGCATTGACAAAGAGAGAAGGAGAGAGAGATAGAGAGAGAGAGGATAAAAATTAGAGAAGCTATCAATGGAGAGAGGAGGTTGGAATCCAGTGATACACAGGAGAAAAGTGGGTGGCCAGCATGGATTTCGAAAGGGGGCAAAAGGCGCAATGCTCAAGAAATTACAAACTTACATTACTATCGCGCTGAGTTATTCTACACTGTTTTGGATATGCAAATTCAAGAACTAAAAATTATAAACTTCTTGTAATGGATATTAATTTTTAATGTTTAACATTAGTTCGAAAAATTATTATTATGTTATTGTTATTGATTGGGGAAGAAAAAATTTGAAATTATAATTAATGGGTGCCCCCTATATCAAATTCCTGGCTCCGCCACTGACAGAATTTGTTCTCCTTCTCCAATTTAATGGCATATTTGCATGACCACGGATTGTGGCCTGCAGATCATGGACTTTGTCCATTTCTTCTTCAAACTCAAGGATGTGTGCATTGACGAAATTTCGATAAAAATTTAATCGAGTCTCCATCACTGCTTCATGTTGTCTTAGAGTGCGCACCTCAATCTTAAGCTCTTTGTTTTGTTGTCTCAGTGTGCTTACTTGATGACGAGTAGCAATCAGTTGATTATTTAGAGTTCGCACTTCCAAACTCCGCACTTGCAATCGTCGTGCCACATTCGACAGAGATGTAGTGGCTCTTATACTGAGAATCAACGCTTCATCAGCTTCCTTTGCATCTGTTGATGCTATAAACATTTATTGATCACATGGAGTGATGATGTTTCTGGCCACGGCCAGCGCAACTACATCATTCTGCATAACAGAAGCCTGCGTGGAAAAGGGATGGCATTGAACCTCAAATTGTGGCTGCCGTGGTTCCAGTTGAACCTGTGGTGGAGTATTCAATTTTAAAGGACGTTGAAATGATGAAGGAGGCGACTTTGCATAAAAAGTTAGAAGAGATTTCAAACTTGATACTCTTGTAATTTTCTGAATGCAAGCATATATGAAATACAAACGTATTTACCGCATCCACGGAGGTAATGTGACAAAGCTCACAAATCGGCGCTATTTCAATCTCTATCAGATGAGCACACAATGTTCAACATTGTATCTCGACCAAACACTGCCATATCTTCACCAGAATCTTTGAGTAAAGCGCTTCAACTGCGCAATCGTACATGCCAGGATTATGGCCAGAGTGTAGGTAAAAAAAATATATATATATATTGAGAAATGTTTTTTGCCCCGAATTCTCGCGCCCCGAATGCCCAAAACAACGTCGTTTTGGGCATTATTTTTTTAATTTTTTATTTTTTCTTCTTCTTCTTCCATTTTCAGTCTGAACCAGAGAGGGAGGGAGAGAAAGAGGAGAGAAAGAGAGAGAGAGAGAAGAGAGGTCACCGGTCGTCGGTCGTCGGCCCAGCCGAGCTCGTCTCAGCCTTCGACCGCCGCCTCCGGCCCCGCCTCCGCCTCTCCTCCCCCTATGAGTATGCCCCCTCCAATCCCCTCCTCCTCCTTCTTCCTCCTCCTCCTCCTCCTTCTTCTGCTGAAAAAATAAATAAATAAAATTGGAATTCGGGGCATTCGGGGGAGCTCAGATTCGGGCTCCCAATTACGATTGATATATATTTGTGTTTATTTTCTAACTTTTTTGTAGGAATAGTTTCCTTCAAGTTAAGGTATCTTTCTCCTGCATCTTGGTGATGTTTATTTTATCATGTTCTAATTTTATTCATTTTACAATTTATGTGATGTGTCAGTGATGACAATGTCATTTAATTGAAGGGAAGGGTTTTGATTATAAAAAAAAAAAAAAATTGTTTTTCTTTGTGTGCTGTTGTGTTTGTTTTTATTTTATTGTTGTTTTTTATTTAAAAAAAAAATTTGGAAAAAAATTTATTACTTCTATTCGTGTGTTGCTGTGTTGCAAAATAAATAAAAAAATAAAAATAGTGCTTTGTGTTGTGTGTTGTGTGTGTTGTGTTAAAAAAGAAAAAATAAAAAGCAAGTTTATTTATTTATTTTTTTTTGGCAACTAATTTTTGATTTTGTTGCCTTAGCAATTTAATTATGTCTTAGTTTGTTGCACTATCTTTTGATTAAAAATAATTTTCTGTCTCATCTCATATTGATCTACATACGCACATAGCTACATAAATATTATTTGATTGATTTTTGGACATAGACTTGAATATCTTTATGACTAATGTGGATACTTTTTAGCTCTTGCGAGTTTAGAGCCATTCTTTTTCTGGAGATTATTAAATTTACTCTTAATTATTCATTTGGAAGTGCTAGGCCCGGCCCTGACATTTTCGGGGCCCAAAGTTGATAATCAACTAAAAATTTCTGGGGCCCTTCACATTTTTTTTTTCATTGAATGAAAAAAAAAAAATTAAAAGTAAAGGATAAAAGATTTGTGTCAAAATCACAAAAATACTTATTATTACATTACAATAACTAATAAGTATCGCTTGATCCTTACTCTTCTTGTATTTTTAGAAGCAAATAAATCAATCATACTTGCATAATCTAATTTTTTGTAAAATCATTTTCAATGAATAACAATGTTAATTATTTTAAATGGGTCTTTTAATATTTTTAATGGATTAATTTATTTTAAGTTAATTTGGGCCTTCCTTAATTTTTTTTAGACTTAAAATATACTTAATATATTAGACTAAACTATAGTAAGAGAGACCCCTTTTTTGGCCTATTTTCAATGGATAACAATGCTATTTTTTTTGAATGACCTTCAAATTTTTTAATAGATCAATTTATTTTAAGTTAGTTTGGCCCTTTTTTAATTGTTTTAGACTTAAAACATACATAATATATTATATTAAATTATAATAGAAGGAGGCTCCTTTTTTTAGTCTATTTTGAGGGCCCTAGGCCATGGCCTTGTAGCCTATGGCCCAGGGCCGGCCATGGAAAGCGCACTACTTCGCTGTTCAGTCTCATATTTTTTATTTTGGTTCAATGTTGAGAAATCATTTTGCATTTAGACCCTCTAAAAATCATGAAAGTTGAAAAATTATATCAAATTTTGGGAAATGATTTAGGCCATTTTTGTATTATTTGAGCTTTAACATCTCTTTCTTTACACGAAAAAATCTTTAGAAACCAATTTAAGCCTCCATTCCAAATCGTTTATTCAATAAACCCCTGGTTATAACTGGCCACTATCTTTATAAGCAAAAGAATGAAAGAATCAATAAAGAAGAAAAGAGAGAAGAAGAAGGAAAAAAATTCAAAAAATTCAAAAAAAAAAAAAGAAGAAGAAGAAAAGAGAGAATAAAAAGATTTTAAAAACAAAAGAGAAGTAAGATTATGGAGAGAAATCTACACTGGTACAGATTGATGAAGAAAGAGAATGTCAAAAGCATGAAATAATAATTTTGGTTATTCTCTTACACTATAAAAGGAGATGATAATTCTTACACATTATTTTACCTATCCGTAACCCAGTTTGACTAACTCAATAAAAGTCCTATTTGATTCCAGAGCTGGTAAAATATATAGACATGATAAATAGAGGTGTTAGTTTAATTTTTCAGCATTTAGCATTCTTTTGAAGAGACTGTGTTCTTTCATACTAGTGTCTTTCACTACTTATATGCGAGATATTTTGATTTGTTTATATTAATTCCACTCGCATATGTTGAGAGTACACAAATTTGCACTATATCTAGTGATTCATTTGTTAAGTGAAAATTTGAGAGATTTGAGTTGAATCATACTTCTGATAGAACTAGGGTCTTCTTTCATTAAGAGATTAACTGATATTTTTGTTGGCTGTAATTTACACACACACTAATTTCAGATAAATAAATTATTTTTGCTAATTGCTAATGTTTTGAACTCTGATAATTCTTTTGCTAATATATTAAAATTAACAATTATCTCTGTGAATATTTTCTTTAAAAGTTTTAAAAAAAAAATTATTAATTTTGTGGGTATATCCACTGTAAACCCTCATTAGGGTAACCTAAGGTTTTAAAGACTAGTTGTATATGCTAAATGCAATTGTATTCTCTACGAAAATGGCATATGAATATATTTTATTTTAATTTATTTTATTTTTAGTTTGTTTTTCTTGAAGACTAACAAAATATAAGTTGGAGGGTGTGATCAGAACCTAAATGTTATACATTTAGCCCGTTAACACACACTTTATTAGCCTATTTATTTGTATTATTTTATAATTTTGTATAATATTATATGCTTTCATACATTTAAATGTTTGTATATAAATTGTTGTATATATATAATATTTTAATATAATTTATATTATATTATTTTAATAATATTATATTAATAATAAATATAATAAAATAAATAAATAAGAAAAACCTGTGGACGGTGAAATCCGACAGACAATATATGTGTATATACTCTCACATGGATGTTGTAGAGATCCAACGAAGAGAAGAGCTTCACCCCTGTAGATCTGCAATGAGGAACATAGTCGGTGCCACCCAACCGGGGTTGCCGGCCGGGAGTACTCCGATGATGAAGTTAGTCCTTGAATCAAGAAATAGTATATATGTATATCAGAAGGGGTGTGTGTGTGGTGGAAGGAGAACAGACATACCTTTCACTTGGGATGCCCCCCCTTTATATAGATGGGGGGTGTGATATTTATTTGGGCTGGACCTTTGTAGGCTTTGTTTGGGTTGGGCCCAATAAGCTAATACCTATAATTTTCTGGCTCCCACAATTGCCCCAAAACTTTCATTGTCTGCGGTAGAAGGAATGAGAGTTTTTTCTTGCCAAGTTACGCTGTTCAAATAGCTGTTAGGTTTTTTGATAAAGAACACTTTGGATAAATGAATAAAATGTATGAATGGATGACTGCATGTATGCTTGAATGTATGTATAAATGTACGTATGTCTTGAATGTATGTATAAATGTACGATGTACGTATAAATGTATGTATAAATGTACGTATGTCTTGAATGTATGTATAAATGTACGATGTACGTATAAATGTACGTATGTCTTGAATGTATGTATAAATGTATATATGTTGATCATAAGATGTGGGGGGTTGAGCTAAAACCCAGAAAGGAATACAAATAAATCATAACGATAGGCCGCGGTATTCTAACCCCCGGGCATGGGCGTAGGCTGCGGTATTCTAACCCCCGGGCATGGGCGTAGGCCGCAGTATTCTAACCCCCGGGCATGGGTGCATCATTTTGTCAAGTGCAAAGATTGCTTCCAAATATGGACTTTTATGCCGAGCTAGAAATATTTCTATAGGCCGAAGTATTCTAACCCCCGGGCATAGGTGCAGTATTTTGTCAAGTGCAAAGATTGCTTCCAAATATGGACTTTTATGCCGAGCTAGAAATATTTCTATAGGCCGAACACGGAATGATTACTTGAACCAAATAAGATAGATTAAATAAGGTAGATATATCAGTCAAAAATTGGACCACGGTATTATTACCCCCGGGTGAGGGTGTAGACCTGTGGTATTATAACCCCGGGCAAGGGTGTAGGCCTTTGCTAACGGCGCTCTGTGCCGAGTGCGAAGATTGCGCTGTACTCAGAGACTTTTGCTGATTTTAAGTGGCAACTAAGTGCCAATGTGGCAAGGACTTTGAATAATGTATCATGTACCGAATAAGGTGGACGTGTTAATCACCAATAATATTGCTCCGCTTGTATGGAATTGCCAAGTAGATATTGGGCCAACTATTTAATTACCGAGTTGCTCGGTTTGCATTTAGTCCAAGGTAGACTTGCCCCATTGCTTTCGAATGCCAGGTGTTAGTCGGAAGGAATGTAGATTCCCATTACCCTATGTTGCAGGGAAGGTTCGGCTTTGGTAAAATGACGGCGCGCAAAAATATGCAAACTGCTGTCTGCCAAGTGTGTAATGTATTGCCTCAAAACGGGCGCTTGCTTGAAGCTGTGTGAAAAGGAGCGGAAGTTGGTAACTCAAGTAATCGTCCTTGTAATGTTTGTACCAAGTTGGCCGAGTATTCATGCATATCAAAGGTGCCGAGATGATGATCGGCTGATGTGCCCCAATTGGAAAGCGGAAAATTGACTGATGTCCCAGTAGGCAAATGTTTTGCCAAATAATGTTGTTAGGTGAATAAAGTTGCCGAATACTGTGGCTAATGTTGCTGCATAAAGTTTGACGATGCATAAAGTTGACAAATAATGTTGCTTAGCCGAATAGAGTTGATGCACGGCCGAATAATGATCATGCATAATGTTGAATTTAATAATGGTCGAATAATCTTGCCGGGTAAAGTTGATGCACTGCCAAGTAACTAGTGTCAAAACATCAGTGTCCGTTTACACTTGGGTCGGCGATTGTGCCAATCGTTTGGTCGGCGGCGTGTCGGCATTCCTTCGGGGTTAGATTTGCTAAGAACTTGGTCGGCAGTGGTTGCCAATTTAGTGGAGTTGAGCTTCTTGTCCAACGTATATTTATTTGCCCCATTGCTTTTGAATAAGATTTGTTATTCGAAAGGAATAAAATTGACTTGGGCCAAAATTGCCGAGTAGGCCGATAATGATTTGAAACGGATTCCGTGCCCCTGTTCGGTGCCGTGGCGATATGCCGAGACAAAGTAAGGTGCTTGGTGATATCGGAATCAAATCTGCAATTTATTTGTATTTTTATTTATTTATTTATTTATTTAATATATATGTATATATTTATTTTGTGCTGAATTTGCAAATTCTGACTGTACGGATGGACTCGAAATGCGTCAGATAGCTGGAAAGGACTATTGGATCGCTGTGATCAGTCTTCTGATGGCGTAATTGTAGCCAAAATAGATTTAACGGCTTAGATCAACAGGGTGTAATGCGACCGCGAAGCACATGATTATTTCTTCATAACTTGCTGGATCATCTTCTTCAGCGAATGAATTTATTTTCTGGGCAAACTTTGAATGGCCCGTACGGCTTCGTTTGAGCTCTGATTTTGACGCGGTTTGTTGCGTTGGAATCGTCTCAATGAGTACTTCACGTTGGTATAGGCAAAACTTGAGTTTGACAGCTTCGAAAATTTCAGTTGTCAGAAAATGTGAGCCATATTGCAATTTTCGGCATACTTTGGTTACTTCTTGACTTCTCAGGTTGGTGGGTTTGGACCCTTTGAGCCGATACGAATCCTCTGATATGTTCAGATGTGGATTTCGGCAAGCCAAGATGATAGTTCTGAGCCGAGATATTAGTGCCGAATAAGACATAAAGTTGCCGATTATTTGATGCGGAATATTGCGCTGGTCAAAGAATGTGCCGAATAAGAAATGTTGGCGGTGTAATTTTTGCCGAATAAGTTCTAAGCCGAGTTGATCATATGCATGCAGCCTGGATGAAAATATAAATTGCCGAATAAGTCAATAGGTTTGCCGAAACTCCTCGTTGATAATATGCCGAGTAAGCCAATAAAATTGCCGAATTGTTCGTTGGGCCTATGGGGGTAACTTGGTTCGTTGGTGGTTGCCGAATATGCATAGTTGTGTTAATATGCAGTTGATAATAGGCCGAATGATGTACCGAATCGCAGAGGATAAGCAATACGATATGATGTTTGCCGAGTACCATAAGTAAGTTGATAAGCAACATCGAAGCCGAATAGTGTTTCCGAAGCCGAGATGGTAATATGATATGCCGTGATAGTAGCGCCGTGCAGTGGTGATATTTCCGAGAATTATATTGAGATTCAAGGCGGTAGCGACTCGGCACTACCGCGACACCGCCGAATTATTTGGCCGAGCAATGATGTAAACCCAACTATAGCTTGTCGAATAAAATACTCATATCATCCATGTCAAGTACTCAGTGAAGATGAAAATTTTCCAAATCCTAACTATTTAAATTAACTGGAATAGGTGTAGAAACATGAGCAAAATCAATGAATCCAGATTAAATACAAGAACATGTATCTGCATAATTACCATTTTGCAGGTCAACATGAGAACAGCCATTGATTTTTATTGACAGTTAGCAAGATACATTGCAATTATCAAGGAAAGAAATCTATCGAACCAACAGCTACCATTAGTGGAATTCTTCAGTGTTACACTCATACTGTGAACCAACTACCTTGGGTGTTTGATGTAATTAAGGAACATGAGGCCTTGCCCCAGAACAACAGCTCCATATATGGTTGGAAAGATTTAAAGCACATGCAGAGGAATGATGACAGACCAGAATATCATCAATGTCATTCTAGTTACATGGTTCAGATTACATTGTCCTAATTCCATTAACAATAGAATAATTGCACAGCATGAAATATGTGAATAATGAATAATAACGATGCCGATTTGTAAAGTTGGTCAGTACCGTTTAGTCGGTTGCCGAGAAGGGAGGAAGAGCTACCAAATAGCCTTGTCGGATTTTCAAATACTTGCCGAATAAGTTGCCGAAGAAGAGATAATATGCAGAGAACTAATAGTTGATAAGATGCCGAATGATATGCCGAATTTGCGGAGTTTGATAAGCAATGTTGCCGAATAGTAGCGCCGAGCAATTTTGTACTTCCGAGAAGTGATTCATGAGATTTTTGCTGGAGGTGAATAAATTAATAATTGTAGTTGTTCCGAGAATGTCCAATGTTGTGGAGTGGACGTATGTGTGGCCGAGTAGGATTGCCGAGAAAGGTGGAAGAGATGCCGAGTAGCTTTGTATCTTTGCCGAGCAATCCTTTATGAGTTGTAATACTGTAAAAATGCACATGCATGGGCTCAATAGCCGACTGATTCTTCAGAGTGGAGAAATTGTCGAGGCTTGCGAGATAAATTGTGGCTGAGATAGGTGGGTCGGCAACTATTTTGGCTTGCCGAAACACATTGGTCAGCAACTTAGTTTGAAACACTTGGTCGGCAATTCCTTTCGGTTGTGCCAGCCGGAATACTTGGCCGGCGACTTTAGCTTGGTGCTTTGGCAGAATATCACTTCGATTGAATTGCATCGCCCTCGAGATTCACATTAATTCGAATTTTGGATAGAAATTGCATACATTCATCGGCAGTGTGGTTGCTGAGGTGTCTTTGTTCAGAGACAACATTGAAACCCATTTGATTCTTCTCAAAAGCACCTACAACTGACAAATGTTTCGCAATACATGTAATGTATAATATATAAATAAACTCTTAGACTGCCAATTCACAAGTTGCACTACTACAATTGGTTAACCTTGGTTCTTTAGAGAGAGAAAGTAATTAATTACCGAGCAATATGTTTGTTGAAAGGTTTTCCAGCAAGATCAACTAATAATATAATATTTCGACATGGGTGCATTCATACATATAAAAGCATAAATGAAAATAAGTTCTTTGGAAAATGATGGCTTTGTTATATATTTTGTCAACCAGTGCTATTCGGAGTCTGACATAATATTTTTTTTATCAATTCCTAGAGAGAGAAAACATACAACCCATAATTTTGTGACATATATATATATATATATATTTCATCTATGCTCATGCTTTTTGGGTTTGATTAAAAAACTAGTATACACATATATACGTAGACTAGAAATATACAAATAAATTCTTTCAAAGAGAAAAACAGCTTCCCTTATTCAGTGTAGGCCGACTTGCAGCCGATCATGTGGTTGGAAACTTTTCTTAGCTTCATGATGTGCCGAATCACTTGGTCGACATCTCTTTGAATTTGGCTTTGCTGAGAATGTGGTCGGCAAGACTGCGTTATGCATGCGACACCTTTGATCTTTGGTTTTGCCGAGATTTGGGTTGGCATCAACGGAAGCCATTAGAGAAAAAGTGAACCCAACTTGTGTACATGTGCATATATATGAAGAATCACCTTCAAGATATGTTTTGAGAAACAAAGAATAAATAAATAAATAGATAGACACATGTATTAATTTAGCCGAGCAGATGTGTTGACTTGCCGAAAAGATGTTCGTACCAATAAAGCTGTGAAACCTATTTTTAGAGAGAGAAAAACAACTACTAACCTCATCTTGTTTTGACAACCTTTCTAAGCAATATTAATACTCAACGATGCTTTAATCAAATCTGTGGCATAAATAGATACATACATAGATATGTATATATATATATATATGTATACCTGAACTTTAGCAAAAAACATAATCAGAATGAAAGAAGCCAAAAACCCAGTTGTGGGCCGTATTACTTGAGATTGGTTTTGCTTTTGTAGAAAGTGCACTAACCTCAAAGCAACCAGTATATGTTTACTTACAGCAGTATATTTGTTGTGTTCTTCGTTGATCTCATTCAGTCATTCCCACAGATGGCGCCAATTGTGAGACCATGAAATATCCTCTCACATGGATGTTGTAGAGATCCAACGAAGAGAAGAGCTTCACCCCTGTAGATCTGCAATGAGGAACATAGTCGGTGCCACCCAACCGGGTTGCCGGCCGGGAGTACTCCGATGATGAAGTTAGTCCTTGAATCAAGAAATAGTATATATGTATATCAGAAGGGGTGTGTGTGTGTGGTGGAAGGAGAACAGACATACCTTTCACTTGGGATGCCCCCCCTTTATATAGATGGGGGGTGTGATATTTATTTGGGCTGGACCTTTGTAGGCTTTGTTTGGGTTGGGCCCAATAAGCTAATACCTATAATTTTCTGGCTCCCACATATGATATTATATAATTATATATTATTATAATAATAAGAGTAAAAAATAAAAATAAAAAGAAAAAGAAAAATAAAGAAACCATGCATTACAAAAAAATTGTTTTTTGCGACGGAAAAACGCCGTCACAAATACTCCGCATGCCGTCTCAAAAGCTTTTTGCGACGGTAAAATATCTTTCTGCGACGGCAAGTGGGGGTCGCAATAAAGGGGGTCGCAAAAGGGCTTTAGCGATGGCAAGTGCCGTCGCCATTGTTTTAGCGACAGGAAAATTTCTTTTTTGCGACGGCAAATTTCTGTCGCCAATAATGGATGGAAATCTGGGTTTTTTTGCGACGGCACAGTCTTGCCGTCGGTAAAAGAGGTTTTTGCGACGGCAAAAATCCCGTCGCTAAAAAGTGTCGTCGCTATTGACTATAGTCGACGGCAACCTGAGCCGTCGCTAATGACTATTCTCCACGGCAATTATACCATCGCTAAAGCTTTGTTTTTCTATTAAATTCCATACCTTTTGCGACAGTATGGGTGCCGTCGCAAAAAGCCTCGTACAATTTCTTTTTTGCGACGGGGTGTTCTGCCGTCTCAAAAAAAATTTAAAAAAAAAACCCTGCTTTAAAATTATTAAAAATATAAAAATCACCTGTATTAAATGAAAAATAACTAAAAAAAATTCAAAAATTACATAATAATATAAATACATACATAAACAAAAGTTGACAACTAATGAAAATTCATAATGTTGTTCCATTCATAACAATACATAAATAAAAATTCATAACAATAAAAATTATGCCACTACATAATGTCACATAATACATACATAATGTTGTTCACAAATTTAAATAACATAAATCAAAACCAAAACCAAAAGTTTTTGTCTTGATTCTTTCGTGGGTTACAAAAACAAAAGTTGGTCATAATCTTTACATGCCCGCATTCCACAAGAAGCAAACTGCTACTCAGGAAATATCTGAAAAAAACAAAATAAAAATAATTAATAACAATATAATGGTGTTAATATTTTAATTACAGAAAAATATAAAAAAAATTACTACTATATATAATTAGAAAGATAGTTTAGTAAATAATTTTGACTAGACCGAAATCCGACTCTAACTCCCAAACCGGGAACCCAATTCGAGCCCCGTCTTCTCCCACAAGTCTATCGTGCCTAGGCGGTCGTGTGTGCCAAGTTTCGTGCTAAACCGACGCCGTTTGGTGATTTTGGGGCATTAACACCTCGAATTCAAGTTTCTTAAGGAACTAGTTTGCCTAAAGTGAAATCCGGCTCTAACTCCCAAACGGGGAACCCGATTCGAGCCCCGTCTTCTCCCACAAGTCTCTCATGCCTAGGCGGTCGTGTGTGCCAAGTTTCGTGCTAAACCGACGCCGATTGGTGAATTTGGGGCATTAACACCTCGAATTTAAGTTTCTTAAGGAACTAGTTTGCCTAAAGTGAAATCCGGCTCTAACTCCCAAACCGGGAACCCGATTCGAGCCCCGTCTTCTCCCACAAGTCTCTCGTGCCTAGGCGGTCGTGTGTGCCAAGTTTCGTGCTAAACCGACGCGGTTTGGTGATTTTGGGGCGTTAACACCTCGAATTCAAGTTTCTTAAGGAACTAGTTTGCCTAAAGTGAAATCCGGCTCTAACTCCCAAACCGGGAACCCGATTCGAGCCCCGTCTTCTCCCACAAGTCTCTCGTGCCTAGGCAGTCTTGTGTGCCAAGTTTCGTGCTAAACCGACGCGGTTTGGTGATTTTGGGCGTTAACACCTCGAATTCAAGTTTCTTAAGGAACTATTTGCCTAAAGTGAAATCCGGCTCTAACTCCCAAACCGGGAACCCGATTCGAGCCCCGTCTTCTCCCACAAGTCTCTCACGCCTAGGCGGTCGTGTGTGCCAAGTTTCGTGCTAAACCGACGCCGATTGGTGATTTTGGGGCATTAACACCTCGAATTCAAGTTTCTTAAGGAACTAGTTTGCCTAAAGTGAAATCCGGCTCTAACTCCCAAACCGGGAACCCGATTCGAGCCCCGTCTTCTCCCACAAGTCTCTCGTGCCTAGGTGGTCGTGTGTGCCAAGTTTCGTGCTAAACCGACGCCGATTGGTGATTTTGGGGCATTAACTCCTCGAATTCAAGTTTCTTAAGGAACTAGTTTGCCTAAAGTGAAATCCGACTCTAACTCCCAAACCGGGAACCCGATTCGAGCCCCGTCTTCTCCCACAAGTCTCTCGTGCCTAGGCGGTCGTGTGTGCCAAGTTTCGTGCTAAACCGACGCCGTTTGGTGATTTTGGGGCATTAACTCCTCGAATTCAAGTTTCTTAAGGAACTAGTTTGCCTAAAGTGAAATCCGGCTCTAACTCCCAAACCGGGAACCCGATTCGAGCCCTGTCTTCTCCCACAAGTCTCTCGTGCCTAGGCGGTCGTGTGTGCCAAGTTTCGTGCTAAACCGACGCCGTTTGGTGATTTTGGGGCATTAACACCTCGAATTCAAGTTTCTTAAGGAACTAGTTTGCCTAAAGTGAAATCCGGCTCTAACTCCCAAACCGGGAACCCGATTGGAGCCCCGTCTTCTTCGACAAGTCTCTCGTGCCTAGGCGGTCGTGTGTGCCAAGTTTCGTGCTAAACCGACGCCGTTTGGTGATTTGGGGCATTAACAGCTCGAATTCAAGTTTCTTAAGGAACTAGTTTGACTAGACCGAAATCTGACTGTTACTCCCAAACCGGGAACCCGATTCGAGCCCTGTTTTCTCCCACAAGTCTATCGTGCCTAGGTGGTCGTGTGCGCCAAGTTTTGTGCTAAATCGACGCCGTTTTGTGATTTTGGGGCATTAACACCTCGAATTCAAGGTTCTTAAAGAACTAGTTTGCCTGAAGTGAAATCCGGCTCTAACTCCCAAACCGGGAACCCGATTGCAGCCCCCGTCTTCTCCCACAAGTCTCTCATGCCTAGTCAGTTGTGTGTGCCAAGTTTCATGCTAAACCGACGCCGTTTGGTGATTTTGGGGTGTTAATACCTCGAATTCAAGTTTCTTAAGGAACTAGTTTGCCTAAAGTGAAATCCGGCTCTAACTCCCAAACCGGGAACCCGATTCGAGCCCCGTCTTCTCCCACAAGTCTCTCGTGCCTAGGCGGTCGTGTGTGCCAAGTTTCGTGCTAAACCGACGCCGTTTGGTGATTTTGGGGCATTAACACCTCGAATTCAAGTTTCTTAAGGAACTAGTTTGCCTAAAGTGAAATCCGGCTCTAACTCCCAAACCGGGAACCCGATTCGAGCCCCGTCTTCTCCCACAAGTCTCTCGTGCCTAGGCGGTCGTGTGTGCCAAGTTTCGTGCTAAACCGACGCGTTTGGTGATTTTGGGGCGTTAACACCTCGAATTCAAGTTTCTTAAGGAACTAGTTTGCCTAAAGTGAAATCCGGCTCTAACTCCCAAACCGGGAACCCGATTCGAGCCCCTCTTCTCCCACAAGTCTCTCGTGCCTAGGCGGTCGTGTGTGCCAAGTTTCGTGCTAAACCGACGCCGTTTGGTGATTTTGGGGCGTTAACACCTCGAATTCAAGTTTCTTAAGGAACTAGTTTGCCTAAAGTGAAATCCGGCTCTAACTCCCAAACCGGGAACCCGATTCGAGCCCCGTCTTCTCCCACAAGTCTCTCGTGCCTAGGCGGTCGTGTGTGCCAAGTTTCGTGCTAAACCGACGCCGTTTGGTGATTTTGGGGCGTTAACACCTCGAATTCAAGTTTCTTAAGGAACTAGTTTGCCTAAAGTGAAATCCGGCTCTAACTCCCAAACCGGGAACCCGATTCGAGCCCCGTCTTCTCCCACAAGTCTCTCGTGCCTAGGCGGTCGTGTGTGCCAAGTTTCGTGCTAAACCGACGCCGTTTGGTGATTTTGGGGCATTAACACCTCGAATTCAAGTTTCTTAAGGAACTAGTTTGCCTAAAGTGAAATCCGGCTCTAACTCCCAAACCGGGAACCCGATTCGAGCCCCGTCTTCTCCCACAAGTCTCTCGTGCCTAGGCGGTCGTGTGTGCCAAGTTTCGTGCTAAACCGACGCCGTTTGGTGATTTTGGGGCGTTAACACCTCGAATTCAAGTTTCTTAAGGAACTAGTTTGCCTAAAGTGAAATCCGGCTCTAACTCCCAAACCGGGAACCCGATTCGAGCCCCGTCTTCTCCCACAAGTCTCTCGTGCCTAGGCGGTCGTGTGTGCCAAGTTTCGTGCTAAACCGACGCCGTTTGGTGATTTTGGGACATTAACTCCTCGAATTCAAGTTTCTTAAGGAACTAGTTTGCCTAAAGTGAAATCCGGCTCTAACTTCCAAACCGGGAACCCGATTCGAGCCCCGTCTTCTCCCACAAGTCTCTCGTGCCTAGGCGGTCGTGTGTGCCAAGTTTCGTGCTAAATCCGGCTCTAACTAGTCCCGTCTTCTCCCACAAGTCTCTTAACTTAGAATGTAAAGAATGCAAAGATACATTTTAGCTTAGAATGCAAAGATACATTTTAGCTTAGAATGCAAAGATACATTTTATACATGATCTTCTGGTGGTGGTGTATATGGATTCTCGCCTTCTGCAGATTCCCTAAATGCCCGGTGGCCACTCGATGCATCAGGAACCTATGATAGTCAATGCATAATGTGTTAATCATATTCGAATTTTATACATAATCTTGAGTGAAAATTGAACTATCAAACAATTTAATTTATATCGAACCTGTCTGTTGGGATCCACACTCGCCCCCTGTGACACAAAGGCCATCATCTCAGCTCTCATCTGCTGTAAATGTGTAGAGAACTCTGCTCGCAGCTCCTCCCTCAACTCATCCCTTAGCTCTGCACGAACCTGCTGCGTGATCTGATCAATAGTCGATGGCTGGGGTGTTGACTGTGATGGCCCAGCACCATCTTTATACACCGCTCTCCGAGGCACAATTCTCCCGTATGTGCGACAATATCCATGTCCGTCATGACCTATCAACTCATGGAAAATGGCATTCCTAGCCTCCAAAGTCCGACCATCCTCAGGTAGCATAGAGAGTTGACGATTAAACTCATCCTGTATTGAATAAGACATACAAGTATATGCCAAATTAAGATGGTTGACACACAAAAAATAAACTTTAAATACAATCAAAGGTGTTTGGAAACTACCAAGGTCTGGATAACCTCTGGGTCATCTACTCTACGTGTCATAAGCCAAACATTCATCTTATCAGTAGACTCCCCCTTACTGGTCATCTACATTTTTTTAGAAATATGAAAATTAGAATCCAAATAATTTGCAAATATACAATGTTTATTTATATACAAAAATAAAACAATAAAATGTAAACCTCATGCCGTATCTGAGAGAAAGTAGTACGCCCTGTGGTATGAGCTATGCCGTGAGCTCGCCGATTTTTAGCGTTCCTACTTGCAATTTTCTATAACAGGTTCAACAAATGTAAGTATGTAAATATGATTTGTATGTTTACATATCATAAATATAACTTATTTGTATACCTCAGCATCGGAAGTACGCCAATACTCCACAAGTTGTTCCCACTGGCTTGGCACAATGTGCATAGGAACATCATCCTTCAGATTAGGATCAGAACTTCTAGGCTTGAAATACTTAGCCTTAATCTTGTTCTTGTGATCCTTCCATATGCTGTTGCAGTTTTTCATGCAGATTGGCTTGTACTCCTCTGGACATATATTCAAATTGTCCTATAAAACACAATTTCAAAGTTTAAGGCTAAGTATAACACAATTTTGGAATTCGAATTTGTGGACAAAAATATACTTTTACCTTCACATCCTTCCAGATAGCATCAACAATATCATCAGGCACATTGTTCCAGTCAAGAAAAGTAAGAGGAACAATGTTACCATTCCGCACAATAATGCCAAGTTGAGTAGTTAACTTAGCCACGTTATCCCCTATTGGGCAGTAATTTTCATCAAATTGTATGTCCAGCTTTTTACCAGTACCCCACTCTTTAATGCCCTTGGCACATCCTCTACCACGCCTAGTCGAGGTTGATGAAGAACTAACATGACCTGCGAGATACAATAACAATAAACAATATGCAATGGTAATAAACAAATGCAAATTTAAATAATGTGAATACAAATCATATCAAATAAACCTGAGGTGGGCTGTGAAGAAGTCGAAGGGTCTGCAAAATACAATGAGAATAAACAAGTTATATATAATGAGCATAAATAAATGTATGTTTAAATAATTTTCATACAAATCAAAGCAAATTTATATACCTGCGGATGGCTCATAAGCTGATGATGATAGCTGCTGTGGTGCCACTGATGGTGGACGCACCGATGGTAGGCGTGGAGGCTGAGTACATGGTAGCTGCTGTGGTGCCACTGATGGTGGTCGATGCGGTGGTACTAATGGCCCCTCAGATGGTGGTGGCACTAATGGCCCCTCCGATGGTGGCCGATGTGATGCCTCCTCTGATGGTGGTGCTACTGATGTCCTGTTATGTAGCACATCAGACATCATGCGCCGGGGATGATCAGGCTTCCTCTTCCTTCCCATAATAATCTGCAAGCAATATAACATTAATTGACATTAGAAACATAGACAATGGTTTGTCATCAACTATAATATGACATTAATTGAACTAATACAATTACAAAGACAAAGTAAATTAAGAAATTGATGATTAACTACAACCTTGGCCTTAATTGAATTACTAATGTTGATTAAATATCAGCCTATTTGAACATCAACTGTTTCCCCTTCTGCGGCTTCCCTCACCCAACCAACTTCTTCATCACGAAGCATTATATTTTCTTCCAATTGTTGGCTCATGTATGGCTCGATTTGTGGATCAGTCGAACTCATATCAAATAAACCTCTTTGAGACATCTTCACCACGACTTGCCAGTCTGGTTGTAACGGGTCTGCAACATACCAAACTTGCTCTGCTTGGGACGCCAAGATGAAAGGTTCATTGGTAATTCGATCATCTCGGTACAACAAATGATTGAAGTTCACCAACGTGAAATTGAAGACATCTTCTTTCTTTCCGTGAATGTTGTCAATCCAATCACACTTAAACAACACATGTTTCTTCTCATTGGAATATCGAATCTCAACAATATCTGTCAATTGTCCATAATAGTACACAGACCCCACACGAGGATTCTTGTCTTTTCGACTAGCATAACTTATGGTATCTGCCTTCAAAGCTACACCACAATTTTGTGTGGCTCGACGATCATCCATGGCCTTTACTCGATACCGAAACCCATTCAGTATATACCCGTTGAACCTCCTTGCCAGGTTATGAGGACCATTTGCCAATAGAATAATCTCTTCAGAAAATATGACATCAGTAGTCCTTCGCAAAGTTTGGACCTATTTAACACGAAAATGTAAAATTTAAAATGTAGTTCGACTTAAGTAACTAGAATCTATAGAGTTAAATACATACATGTTCCTTGAACCAAATGTGAAAAGTTTCAAAATGTTCACGCCGAAGTTGATGATCGTCGACACGAGGCATTTTGAGCTTAAGTACTTCAAGGTGTTTGCTGTGTAGATTGAAATTTTAGCAATACAAAAAATTTGTTGAAAATTCAATAAAACATAATAAAATATTGAGTGAGTGACTTAACCTACTTTATGAATGGTTGAACCGCGCTTGTATTGAATAAGATGTACCGATGAGCTTGTACCCAAGAAGTATTATCAAGATAAAAGCTTGTGTTTTCACCAATAGCATGACCCAAATTATCAGCACCACTATAGTTCCTCACGGGTCGACTAGATTTGGTTTCCACATCATTGAGATATTGTGCACAAAAATTCATGCATTCTTCCATAAGATATCCTTTAGCAATTGATCCTTCAGGATGAGCTCTATTACGCACGTATTGCTTCAAAGTAAGAAGATACCTCTCAATTGGATACATCCATCGAAACTGAATCGCTCCACCCAATAAGGCTTCATCAGCTAGATGTATAGGCAAGTGCTCCATTATATCAAAAAAACTCGGAGGAAATATTTTCTCTAGATGACAAAGTGTTATAGCGATACGATCTTGAATATATTGCAAATCCGTCGCACGATTCACTTTCGAACACAATTGTCTAAAGAAATTGCTCAATTCAATCAAGGGTTCAATTACATTCTTCGGTAACGATCTTCGAATAGCCAATGGAATAAGTTGTTGCATCAGAATATGACTATCGTGGCTCTTAAGACCCCCAATGCTTCTATCATGTGAGCGCACACGACGTGATATATTGGATGAATACCCGTCGGGAACTCTTACTTCCTTCAACACTTTCAAGAACAAATCTTTCTCATCCTTGGTCATCGTGAATTGTGCTGGTGGTAAATAGGCTTTATTCGACCCTCTTAACTGCAAATGTAGGGGTTTTCTAATATTCATATCTTGTAAATCACGCCGAGCATTAACACCATCCTTCGATTTTCCTGCAACCCCTAATATTGTCCACAACACATTGTCACAAACATTCTTCTCTATATGCATCACATCGAGGTTGTGTCTTATTAGATTGTGCTCCCAATATGGCAATTCATAAAAGATACTCTTTTTCTTCCAACTATGGGTGCGATGTCCAGCTTTCTCCTTCTCTACCTGTCTCCTATGCCTCTCCTTAAGGTCATCCCTCTTGTATTGGGTTAAAATACCCTCAGATTCTAATTGTAGCAACATCTCAGTTCCAGACAACAATTTTGGTTTGAGTCTGACTTCCCGACTACCATCAAATGATACTTTATCCTTCCGGAATTTATGGCCAGTAGGTAAAAATCTGCGATGACCCAAGTATGATTGTTTCCTACTATGCTTCAACCAACACGATGTAGTTTCCTTATTGCAACAAGGACATGCATATTCGCCTTTAGTGCTCCATCCTGACAAGTTTGCGTATGCAGGAAAATCACTAATTGTCCACAGTAAAGCTGCATGCATTTGAAACATTTGATTTGTTGATGCATCAAATGTTGACACACCCTCATTCCATAGTTCTTTCAACTCCTCAATCAACGGTTGCATATACACATCAATCTTGTCACCAGGTCCTTTCGGGCCGTCAATAAGCACGGATAAAATTAGAAATGGTTGCTTCATGCACATCCATGGCGGCAAGTTGTATGGAATGAGCACAACAGGCCAAGTGCTATGAACTATGTTCATCGTCCTGAATGGGTTAAAACCATCAGATGCTAAGCCAAGCCTTACACTTCGGCAATCATTACTAAAGTCAATATTCCGACGGTCAAAATCTTTCCATGCAAGGGAGTCAGCAGGATGCCTGAAGACACCATCATCAGTTCGTTCCTCTGCATGCCATCTCATTAACTTGGCCGTCTTGGATGACATAAACAACCTCTGCAACCTTGGCTTTAAAGGAAAATACCTCATCTGTTTTGCAGCTATTTGTTTGCCACCTTTGTTAGGACCATTTGAACCACCATCACCATTTGATTTCCATCTAGAACTGTTGCATATGACACATTTATCAAGATTGGCGTCCTCGTTTCGAAACAACATGCAACTGTTGGGACATGCATCCCACGTCTCATACGTGAAGCCCAAATCTGTTGTGACCTTTTGAGCTTTATAATATGAGTCCGGGAGTTTCACACCCAACGGGAACGCCTCATTCAATAACTCAAGCAACATGTCAACAGACTTGTCTGTCCACTGATTAAGCACCTTCAAATGTAGAAGTCGAACAATGAATGACAAAGATGTGAACTTCTGACAACCCGGATACAATTCACTTTGTGCATCTTGAAGAAGTTTGAAATACTTTGCAGTCTCTGCATTTGGACCGAGCTGGGGTTCAGATGCATGGGGATCAGGCCCCTGTGGTTCATCACCCTCAACACTTGTACCGGCTTGTGGATTTCCCATAGCCCCTTGTATCATTCCAATCATATCATCCCCAATGTCTAAATTAGCTAATGTTTCATTCTCTCGATTACCATACAGAGATACGTAAGATTCCCCATGATTAATCCAATGTTTGTATTTTTTTAAAAAACCATTCAAAATCAGATGCTCCCGTACACCCTCTCGTACAAAATAGTATCGATTCTCACACTTCCTACACGGACAACTGATCATCGAACCTTCATCAATCCTATTAATGTATTCGCTCGACATCCTATTTGGCAAATCGATCCAACTCGTATCCATCATCTGTACACATCCACAAAAATATCTCATCAAAGTAACTCTAAATATAATACCTACGTATTCATGTACCATGATACCTATCTGTCCAATTTCTCTCAAATAGGTAGGTGGTCTTATCCTAGTTAGTTATTTACCGATTTGATAGGAGAACATAAAAAATGAAATACTTATACAACAACACGTGAGATCAATTAATTGAAGAAAAAAATGATATAATTTCATACTTTCTGAGTCATAACTAAATAAATAAATAAATCATAACCAAACACCACATGAGGCACAACCAAAGATCTTATAAGTCTTAACTAAAATAATATCATAATTAACGAAGATAATTCATCATAACTAAAGAAAAAAAAAATGACATAACTAATGATGCATATGATAAATGGATGTGTATGGTAGAATTCTCCAAATTATTAGTATTCCATAATACTATATGTAGACACCCCATTTTTGACCGACCTTAAGACTCAGACGTCACCGATTGAGCGCTCGGTGATGTTGCATGTTGTGCTCGTTCAGAAGTCTCAGAGTCGCGGCCGTGAGCCCTGCCTCCGGACTTCCGAACCCTCTTCTGTACCTTGTCTCGGTTTGCGAACCAGACTCGGTTTTCTCTGTTTCTCTTCCTGAAGGGAGGGAGAGGTCCCGTAGACCATCTCTCAGTGGCCGTGGGCTACATTTTGTGGCCATAGGCCATTTTCCCCATTTCGGAGCCCGGTTCTCGGTTTTCGGAGCCGTCAGGCCGTGTGCCTCGGTTCGGGACCGTCTAACCATCTCCGACTGCTTCGGTTTTTGGCATGCATCTCATTTACTCCCTTTTGAGGGACACTGAGGCCTGAGAGACCCATTTCGTGGCCGAATGCCACTTTCGATGCTTAACAGCCTATTTTCGGGACCCCGAACTGCGTGTTTTGGTCCCCGAGCATTCGTTTTACATCGTTTTTCATTCATTTTTGGCAGGTACCTCTGTTTTATCACCAGGAAGGTCACTGAGGGGTGGGAGGCCAACAACTATCTCAGCAACCAGTTATGCTCCTCCGGCGCCCTCCGACGCCCGTTTTTCTCGCTTTTGGGCCAATGTTGACCACCCTAGGAGCATTTTCTTCAAGCCCAAACCACATATTTGTGTTGTACACACATGGGAGGACCCTAAAAGTCTATGGCCGGCCAGTAATTCCATCTTTCACTTTTGAACCTCTTTGAAAAGTGGCCTATTCTCTCTCCTGTTTTAGAGTTGCCAATTTTGAACCACAGGGTCTTGTTGAGCACACATGGGAGGACATCTTTCTCCTATGGCCGGCCAGAAAATCTTCTTGAGCTTTTTGACCCTTGGCCGGCCGGCCATAGGGGGTGACCGGCCGGCCACCTGCAACCAGGATAGGTGGCCGGCCTTGATCCTCACAATTGGTACTTTACAGCTGTATAGCTGTTTTCCCCCAAAAATATCTCTATCCGGGGAAAGACTTGAGGAGGGAAACTTGGTGTCATTTCCCTCCACTTTGCTCCTCCTCTCTTGCCTTTATAACAGCAGCTCAAGCTTGGTTTGAGGGTTAGAAAAACTTTCCCTAAAAGCTTTGCATACATCTCCCTCCATTTCTCTCTCATTTTCTCTCAAAATCACTAAATCCTACCCTTTTCTCCATCACCACCAAGCATCACCACCACTACTCCATTCCAGTAGCAAGGAGAGGATTTCCAGCAGCTAAAAGGCAGCAAATTTGGTCCAAGAAGCAAAGAAAGGGTGGTCTTCAAGGGTACGTTCTCATTCCCCTCTTTTATAGCTCATTCTTGCCTCATTTTTCTAGCCTATTTGCTTACTGTTTTGGGATCCAACCCTAACTGAAACTACGCCTTTTTTGAGCCATTCTTCATGTTTGATCAAGGGCTCAACCCTGTTTGAGCCCTCCATTTGGTACTTGCTTCAATGCCCCTTGGTATGTCACATTTTTGCATGAAATTTCTAGCCCATGTGTGATCTGTTTTCTAGCATAATGTAAAATGTAAGTGGGCCTATTTTGAGCCCCTCTTCAACATTGAATAAGGGCTCAACCCTTTTTGGGTCCCCTATCTTGCACTTACTTCATAATCCCTCCTATTTACCGTAAATTTGCATGATTTGTTTGGCCTATATGTAAATTGTTTTGGAGTGTGTCATGAACTGTGAGTAGGATTATTTTGAGTCCCTCTACAACATTTTAGAAGGGATCAACACTGTTGGGGGCCTCCATGTTGTACTTACCATTATACCCCTCTTTGGCCCCCATTTTTGCATGCTTTTTTTGGCTTATCTAGCTTCTGTTTTCGGCCATGATCAGAACTTAAAGTGGTTATATTTTGACCTTCTTGGAATATTTCATTAAGGGTCCTTGCTTGTTTGATGTATATTTGGTCTACTTCATGTTATACCCTCTTTTGGCCTCTTTCTTGCATTGCATTTTGAGCATGTTTGCATACTGATTTGAGGCTTGTAATCTACTGTAAATATTCATATTTTTAGCCCCTATTCAGTGTTGTAGAAGGGTATTTTTCCATTTGGGCTTTGCATCTACCACTTGCTTCATTGCCTCCCTTGCGGAGCCATTTTTGTATGCCATTTTTTCCCTACTTGTGCTTGCTGTTTGGCCATGTTTTGTATTGTAAAAATGTGAGTTTTGGGGTTTCCTTGCTTCTTCTTTTTCATGTCATGTATCAATTATGCATGTATAGTATAGCTGTAGGCCATTTCATGCATTGAAATCCGTGTTTCGGGATCATTTCGTGCATCGGGTATTATTTCGCCTCACTTCGGGGCTGTTTTGCCCCTCATTTTACCACTGATTTTTGCATGTTTGCATATCATATTCCATGTCTTTGCCATGTTCCATTAGAGTGGCATTTCGGTGCCCGAGGGTCCGTTCTCGGTTTGCGTGCCCGCAGGCGCGCACTTTGAGGTATCTTGTTTTCATCTGATGGCCTCTTATGTGAGTGTGGCTGAGGCTCTCTCATGTTGGCGTAAGCCCATTATTGCATTGCGTATGCCATTTCACCCATAGCATTGTGTATGCCCGGTTGTATATTACCTCGTATAGCGTGTATGCCATCCCATAGCATTGTGTATGTTAGGGTTGCATATTAGCTACATTTCATGCATATCATGCATATCGCATCGTGTTCGGGATAGGAGTTAGCCCGGGCACGGGAAACGAGGCACGTTTCGTACTCCGAGCGACGGAACGGGTCTCAATTCCCAAGTCACCGACGCTCCGGATTATCCATGATGGAGTTAGGTTTTGTTGTAGCATTCATATGCATTCATCCTATATTGAGTTGTGCAAATCGGCTCCTCAGCCATCATGCATCGATATACGTGATTGGTGGCACGAGGATCGAGGCATGCATATATTTGTGAAATACATTGCTATGCCCCTTTCCTGCTCTCTATTGCAGCAAAATAGAGAATCAGCAACTTTTCAGAGTCTGGCACGCCTTTCGAGAAACATTGCAAAACAGAGGCTAATTGGGGCATCCCAGTGGATTTCCGCGCAAGGCAGCCCAAACTTGCAGCATTCATCAGAATCAAGGCACCCCCTGGCTTGCATGCCAGTTTACAGTTTTTCTTAGTTAATTTGTTAATTAATTAGGGATCTGTATTATTCGGACTGTAATATTCTTTTATTCGGGACTGTATTATTTATTCGGACCCTCTGCGCGAGGGCATAATTGTAATAAGTGTGGGTGAGTGTGATGTATGTCTTCCAACCCCACGTCTTTCTTCCCTTTTATTTACCCGCTTATGATGGTTAGATATAGGGCATGTTTCAATTAGCATACAGTATGACAGCATGTTTGCATCATTCATCTGTTTTGCACGCACCGGGCTCGGCGCATCATACAAACTGCATTTGTATTTCAATTCCAAATTGAATACGTGTTCGTTGTAGCATTCCATATGCCATGTTTAGAATAGCCGAGCCTGCTATAGTTGCATCTTTGCATGTGTTGCATTAGGCATTTCTGTATATTTAGGATCATGCATGATTTCTAAATGAGCTTCTGTTTTGGCTTGGAGTACTCGGTGAGTTTTATGCTTTAGCATCCTTGCATGCGTGTGAGTGATTGCCATGAATAGCATGCCTGCCATGAGGCTATGTGCTTATATGATATAACTGCCTGAATGCCTGTGGGTGGAGGTTGTGTTACTTGAATTGGGACAATTCATCAAATGTTTGTTTTAAGCCCACTAGATAGTGGCAAAATCATGTTTTTCTAAGCCCACCCGAGGGTGGCAAATCCACGTCTTAGCCTACCTGCGGGTAGCACCATCAAACCATTTTCAAAAAAACGAACATGAAATGTTTTGTTCCAATTCAGGCGACTCAGTCTATACTTGTATGCTGTGCGTATCACATAGTAACCTAGGCTAATAACCAGAATAAGAACTCACAATGTTTTCAAAAACAGATATCATGGTTAGTAGAGGCCGGTCTTTGACCGGGCGAGTGGAGGTGCTCACGAAGTGACCTTCCCCAATCGTACCCAAGTTCCCGAGCCGAGGCAACTTTGGTGATGACGGACACGTGGCCTTTGGCACCGAGTCAGGATTTCCTAAATTTCCCATTAAAAAAACATTTAGATGGCGACTCTGTATCTGGCAAAGCAGTCCATGTTTGGCACTTCTTTCAAAAAAATCTGTTTTCTCAAAACGATTTGCCGGATTTGGACTCTTTGGTTCAAGATTAAGAACCGTGACACAAATCGAGTCCGAGCTGTAGCGAGGTCCCCCGCGGGCTTGTTACACTATGCGGCATTATTTATAAACTTGATAGATGAGTTATACAAAAACACACTAATCAAGTATATTGTCTAAAAAATTATTTAATAAAGATGGATCATTATTCTGTTGTCATTCATCAAAATAAAAATTCATCAAAGTAGAATAAGAAAGCCCAGTCCAAGTTTCTTTTCTATCTATATATATGGAGGCCCAATTACTTTCCATACTACAAATTACTTCCACAAAACACACCAGCAAAGATCAACCAGGTAAGGTAAATACTTAAATGCCTCGTACGCTAGATGTTGGGAACATTGTAAGCTATGCTCTCCTTGAAAGAAAATGCAAAAACTACATATAATGAAATGATAGCAGAACTGCATTAGCTATGGTTATGAAGTTCACAGACTAGATAGATGTACAGTACAACCAAATTAAGCACAGAACCATTACCTGTCGATAGAGTGGTGACTGGAACTTAAAATCCACAAAAAAATAAAGGCTGCAAGTTCCTGGATCAGGTCCCGGACTAAATTCCCAAAAGTTTATCAAATGATCAAAAAGACTACTTTCCGATACAGTTGTCTGGAAGAAAAACAGAACAGATGATAGGTACATCGGTAGCAGCATCAGCAAAACCATTCACAGAACTAGATTTCAATATTAAAAAAAGAAAAAAGTAAAGAAACTCACTATAAATCAGTGCCAATAATGAAAAGGCACACTTTAGACTACACATAGATTAAAGCAAGCCTATAGGAACAACACCAAGAATTAATAAATGTCTGGTGAAGGTGCAGAGTGTACACACTTTCAACAATAATTGTAGTAGAAGGTCGTGTCCCACATTCTCAGCCTTTGCCTAGAATATCAGCTTAATGAGTTCATAACCAAAAATTAATATTTCTTCCAGAAACTTAAAACATCTTATCAGATATTGGATTTTTTGTTATGTCTAATTGCATCAGGATGACATTATAATTAAACATATCAGCAGTTACATTTTAGAATAAAGAAACTCAGTCAATGTTAGATTCGAACCTAGACCTCCCCAAATTAGAAGGCTTAGAACATTCCCAATAAGTTCCCTAATATATTTTTTTTAAGGAATCAATTTAAAAACGCAGTCGTCAAAAAGAAAAGTCTACAAAATCAGAAAAAATAAAAATAAGAAATCAGAAATTGACCCATAATTTCAAATTAATGGTGTAGATGATTGTTCATTCTAATTATAATCAATTTGTTTTCTCATAAATGCTAAAGAATATCTTAGTGCATTGTTTGGTATTGACAATAAATGAAAAATGTTTTTAAAAGTAACTCAAAAACTTAAGAAAAGTTCTGAAATCAGAAATGTACAATTTTTCTACAGATTTATATATTGAAGATGGGAAAAAAAAAAGAAAAAAAAAAACATGTGTTACTTTATATATATATATATAGATGATCTATAGATTTATCAATATACATTCATCTATATATATATATATATATAGAGAGAGAGAGAGAGCATACGCAGAGAGAGAGACTTGTCGCCGGACCACCGCTACCTGTCGTCGTCGCCGCCGCACCACCGCACCACCGTTCGCCGTTCGCCATTCGTAGGGATTTGGATGAAATGATTAATACAGCCGCTTGCCTTCGTAGGGATTTGGGGGAAAAAAATTTGTTTCAAACGTTTAGGGATTTGGATGAAATGATCGAGCGGCAAGATGATAGGGAAGAGCGGGGGCCAAATTTTTTTTTTACTTTTTGCGACGGTAGGTTTTACACCGTCGCAAATGGCAACTATTTTGTTCATAAAACGATGCCGTTTTAATTAGACTTTTTTGCGACGGACATTTGCCGTCGCAATTTGTAAACTATTTGTGACAGCAAACGTATGCCGTCTCAAAACAATTTTTTTTGGCGACGGTAAAAAACGCCGTCGCTAATGCTTCTGCATTTACTACCCTATCCGCATAGTTTTATTACCAACGGGATAACGCCGTCGCTAAAGCCTTCATTTGCGGCGGTTTAATCTGCCGTCGCAAAAAACCATTTTTTGCGACGGGAAAAGCGCCGTTGCTAATTCTTCTGTGTTTTTTACCCTCTTTTCTTGTAAACAAAAAAATAAATAAAGTAATAAATGGAGGTAGAAAAATTCCAAACCCCCTGTCAATATCTCTCTCTATATATTATAATATTATATTATTTATTTTGTTATTTTCTGTTACAAGTTGAAGTCTATAAAAGCCAGGCAAAACTAAGCCTTAAATAAATAAATAAATATCGAGAGCTCCTGCAAGGAGCAGAACAGAGAGATAAATAAGAAAGTTCGCTTCTACATATTAGAGTAGTGTGTCCACAAATATGTTGCATTAATATCGTCTTCTTAGAATAGAGATGAAAGCCTAAGAGACCAAAACCCCGATTTTTCAGCCTCCGTTGGGAAGTGGGTTGGCTTTTTGGCTTTTTGGTTTTTTTGGGCTAAAAGTTTGGTTTGGGAAGGGCTTTTGGCTTTTTGACTTTTTTGAGTTTTTTTGTGAGAGAGGAGTGTAATGATTTATGGTTTGGATGTGATGTTTTGTTTTTTGTGGCTAAAAAAATCTATTTTGTCTTTTGTGACTAAAAATAGCCAAAAAAACCCAAAAAAGTTTTTTTTTTTTTTTTTAAGTGACACATCCCCAACCAACCAAACACTGTCACAGCCCCACTTTTCAATTTTTATTTTTATTTTTTAGTCCTAGCTAAACTGACACACAGCCCATAGCCCCCACACAGAGTGACACACCCAACGAAACAATGATTTGTATTACTGTATATTAAAATTGTTATGCGACTCAAACCTAATAAGGCGGGTCGTATATCAATCGTAATTTAACGGTGATAATTTGTACTAAGTGAAAATGATTGGTGCTTTTGATTTTAAATATACAAATTATCTTGACAATGTATTTTTGATCAAGATATATCATATTATTCAAATTAATAATTTTATGAAAACTAACACAATAACTCCTGGTTATAAGATTAGTGGTGGATTCAAAATTTGAGAAATTTCTTATTTTTATTTTATTTGTTTTATTTTTCATTATCTTAATTAGTTTTAGTGTTATTATTTTTCAAAACAATCTTCATAAATTACTTAATTATTCTTTTTGAATCAATACAGCTCTATTAGCCTATGAGGATCGACACTTGGTTTTAACCTCTATATTTCAGAGGAATAGTTATTACTTGGTTTTAAATATAATATTTTGGTGCATAAACGACCGCATCAATACTACCATAAAACTATATGCTTACTTAAAATATCTTTATATTTGCTCATTATTTAGAGGGCATTTTGCCTAGATTGAAAATGCTTTTATCTCTCTGACGAGGGTTTTTTTTGTTATTTTTTAGAAAACTCTCAATAAAATCGTTTCTATTATAAGAGAATAGAAGTTTTTCAAAAACTAGTGATTTGCTCTATATTTGTTTCCTGTATATAATAAAGATAGCAGTTAATAATTGGGATGTGAACATATTCTGAAAATAATTCTGTAGGAACAATCTTCTGTGTAAATAAAATAAATTGAAATAATTCAAACAAAATAAAATAAAACTTACAGATTTATTTTGTAGAACCGAATTAAAATTCAAAGACCAAGTCGAGTGTGTGACACTCTGTCCTTAAGACAGATTCGCCCCGCTACGGTGCTTACGGTTGAGTGGCGTCTATCTCCCAGGATACAATGATCTTAACCAATTTGTAGTAGCACTCCAAAACAAATTGTTCGGCGAACCAAACCTGTGTTCTAGCTCTCTGAATATTTATTCTAAAACTAAAATGAAGAATAATGCAAAAGAGAAAAAATTCTGGACAGTAGTATATAAGATGCAGACTGTTTTTTCGGATACCATGGACTGCTGAAAAATGATTGTATTTATAGGCAAACAATAGACCTGAATAGGTATCAAAATAAGTGAAAAGGTGCACAAATAGACTTGAACAGGTGCACCCACTACATAACCGTTGCTGGAACTTTTTTTTCCCAATTCATTTGAAAAAAGTACCGTTGGTTTGTGGAACACTTATAAACCTGTTGAACTTTATTATTTAAACTATTTGGAATATATATATATATTAAACTATTTGAATATATATATATATATATTAAACAATTTGAATAGTTTAATAAATAAAGAAGAGGTACAAACTTTAGGAAACCACTTAGGAACCAAAATTTAATTTAGAATTAAATTAAATTCCCACAATTACAAACTTTAGGAAACCACTTAGGAACCCAAAATTTGAATTTAGAATTAAATTAAATTCCCACAATAATTTTTATTGAAAAAATTCAAATGAATTTTATCTAAAAAATTAATGTTAGACCCGAAAACGACGTCAACTTCCCATTCACTCATAAATGGTTTTGACGTTCCGTCTTCACCGTGTGACTTGCCACGCGGCAAGGAACACTTCACCTCTTCGGACCCACCCCAAAAGACGTTTGGGGCCCACTCAAATTTGGGCTAAAAAATATGCCTATATTAAACCATTTTTCCAACAATCCCCCACATGAATGGAATTTGACGGAGAGAAAATGCAACAACATGATCTAATTACAGAGAGTACAGAAATTGGAAATATTCTGCAAAGGATAGGTAGCTTTTGGCTTTGAACCTTCCCTTGTGAGACACTATCGGATTTACTAGCTAACCAGTGAACATGATGTCTTGAACTGTTCAGCCATTTGTGTAAACCAAGACAATAGAACTTACACAGTATATCCCAAACACAGTTTAGTTCTCACTATTGTGTTCATTTTGGCCCTGAACAACCTGGTCTTTCATGAGTGCTCTAGAGAATTGTAGCCCTTCACAAATCTCATAGAACCGGCCCAGTTCACACTCACATAGGTGATTCTTATGAAGAGTATCCTGCCATACTCCACTAGGTTTACCTAGATATAAGAATCATTAAAATTTTACTTAACCTAAAACGCTGCAGACATCACTATTTCATCATAGAAATGGGTAGGAGTTAGACTCCCCAGTGATCCTTCTGAGTCATTCACAACTCGGTTGTCCCTTTGAACCTAGATCTTGGGATCTCCAGTCAACTAGGTTGGGTTGCCGTTGTGGTAACTCTTATTTAATAGGCTTAAGTCCCATTCCCCTCGATGAATTCTCAACTAACTCTCTTGCTAACCCTTTGGTTAGTGGATCCGCTATGTTGTCTTTAGACTTCACATATTCAATGGAAATAATTCCATTAGAGAGTAGTTGTCTTACGGTGTTATGTCGACGACGAATGTGTCGTGACTTACCGTTATACATATGACTCTGTGCTCTACCTATTGCTGATTGACTATCACAATGTATGCATATAGCAGGCACCGGTTTTGGCCATATTGGAATATCTTCAAGGAAGTGGCGAAGCCATTCTGCCTCTTCCCCTACTTTGTCTAAAGCTATGAATTCTGATTCCATAGTAGACCTAGCAATGCAAGTCTGTTTGGAAGATTTCCAAGATATAGCTTCACCACCAAGAGTAAAGACATATCCACTAGTGGACTTTGAGTCTCTAGTATTCGATATTCAATTTGCATCACAGTATCCTTCAAGTACTGCTGGATATCTAGTATAATCTAGCCCAATGTTACGAGTAAATCGGAGATATCTTAGAACTCTTATAATTGCTTTCCAGTGTTCTACTCCCGGATTACTCGTATATCTACTTAATTTACTTACTGCATAAGCTATATCTGGGCGATTGCAGTTCATCAAGTTCATTAAGCTTCCAATAATTTGGGCATACTCTAATTGAGAAATACTTTCCTGTACATTCTTAGAAAGATACAAATTAACATCTACAGGTGTTCTAGCAAGATGATCATCATCTTTGCTGAATTTGTCAAGTATTTTCTCAATGTAATGAGATTGTGACAAAGCATATCCTTCTGATGTTTTGGTAATTTTCATACCAAGAATTACATCAGCAATGCCCATGTCCTTCATGTCAAAATGTTTATTCAACATTTTCTTGGTAGTTTTAATCATGTCATTATTACTACCTATGATGAGCATATCATCTACATAAAGACATACAATGACATAACCTTTGTCTGTGTTTTTAATATAAACACATTTGTCACACTCATTAATTTTAAATCCATTTGACATCATTGCCTTGTCAAATTTCTCATGCCATTGCTTTGGCGCTTGTTTTAAACCATATAATGATTTAACCAATTTACACACTTTCTTTTCTTTTCCTGGAACAGAAAAACCTTCTGGTTGTTCCATGTAAATTTCTTCATTTAACTCACCATTTAAGAAAGCGGTTTTCACATCCATTTGATGAATTTCTAGATTGTATAGAGATGCAATGGCAATTAGCATTCTAATGGATGTTATTCTAGTAACCGGTGAGTATGTGTCAAAGTAATCAAGACCTTCTTTTTGTCTAAAACCTTTGACCACAAGTCTTGCCTTGTATTTGTCAATTGATCCATCCGCTTTCATTTTCTTTTGAAAATCCACTTGTACCCAAGAGGTTTACAACCTGGTGGCAAATCCACCAATTCCCAAGTGTGATTTTGCAAGATGGATTCAACTTCACTGTTGACAGCTTCTTTCCATAAAGGAGCTTCAGGACTGGACGTAGCCTCTTTAAAAGTTAAAGGCTCATTTTCTAACAAATATGTTAGGAAATCTGGACCAAAAGATTTTAAGGTTCTAGCACATTTACTACGCCTAGGTTCCTCTTCTTCTAACTCTAACTCTTGCTCTTGTTCTTGATCATGACTAGTAATAGCATCATGAGATCTTTTATTGTTACTAGTCTCTTGACCAGTCTTATTTGGAAATATATGTTCAAAGAATGATGCATTCCTTGACTCAATAATAATATTTACATGCATTTCGGTATGTTCTGATTTATGAATCAAAAATCGATATGCACTACTATTCTTAGCATAACCAATGAAAATGCAATCAATGGTCTTAGGACCTATCTTAGTCTTTTTAGGACTAGGAATAGCCACTTTAGCCAAACACCCCCACACTTTTAAGTATTTGTAGGATGGTACTCTTCCATGCCACAATTCATAAGGTGTTTGATTCACTTTCTTTCGGGGTACTTTATTAAGTATATAATTAGCAGAAAGTATTGCTTCCCCCCACAAGTTCTGAGGTAATCCAGAACTGATTAACATGGCATTCATCATTTCTTTTAAAGTCCTATTTTTCCTTTCAGCAATTCCATTTTGCTGAGGTGAGTAAGGAGCGGTGGTTTGATGAATTATTCCATGTTCTTTACAAAACTCACCAAAAGGTGATTCATATTCACCACCTCTATCACTTCTAAGTTTCTTGATTTTCTTACCAAGTTGATTTTCAACTTCATTCTTATATTGAATGAAAGTTTCCAAAGCTTCATCCTTGGTTCGAATTAAATAAACATAACTATATCTAGTATAGTCATCTATAAAAGTGATAAAATACTTTTTCCCACCTCTAGTTTGAATTGATTTAAAATCACAAATGTCACTATGAATTAATTCAAGTGGTTCCGTACTTCTTTCAATTGAATGAAAAGGAGTTTTAGATAATTTTGCCTCAACACAAATTTCACATTTATGATTTGAATCAATGTCAAATTTAGGTAAACATTCCATATTAATTAATCTACGCAAAGATCCATAATTAACATGTCCTAGTCTACCATGCCATAAATTTGAAGACTCAAGCAAGTAAGAAGAAGATGTATTATTATTAATAACTGAGGGTACAACGGTCATTACATTTAACTTGAAAAGGCCATCAGACATGTAACCTTTTCCTACATACATCCCATTCTTAGTAAGTACAAATTTATCACTCTCAAATACTAGCCTAAACCCATTCTTACTCAACAAAGATCCGGAAACAAGATTCTTGCGAATGTCCGGTACATGCAGCACATTGTTGAGAGTGAGTTCCTTTCCTGATGTCATCTTGAGAACAATCTTTCCTTGTCCTTCAACTTTGGAAGTTGAGGAGTTGCCCATAAAAAGTTGTTCACCATTGTCCACTGTAGAATAAGATGTGAACATCTTTTTGTCGGCACAAATATGGCGAGTAGCACCAGTGTCCACCCACCATTCTTTAGGATTTCCGACAAGATTTGCTTCGGAAACAACTGCAGAAAGATTGATGTCATCTACACCATTGGAAATATTGTCCACTTCGGTCATATGGGCTTGAGCAGGCTTCTTGCTTGTTCTTCTTTTGCTTTTGCCTTTGCTACGGCAATCTTTGGCCCGATGTCCCTCTTTGTCACAGATGTAACATTTGCCATTAAACTTGTACTTTTTTTTCCCCCCCCCTTTAGAGCCTTGTGATGAACTTTCTCCAGAAGACTTTCGTTTCTTGGTTTTTGAAGCATGTTCCACCACATTTGCCTTAGACTCCATAGGATGCTTACCAGCCCGCTTTTCAGAATTGCGGTTGTCCTCCTCAATCCTTAAACGCACAATTAACTCGTCCATAGAAATTTCTTTGCGCTTGTGTTTGAGGTAGTTCTTGAATTCCTTCCAGCCTTTTGGTAATTTTTCAATTAAGGCTGCAACTTGGAAGGATTCACTGAGAGACATGCCTTCTGCGTGAATGTCATGCAGAATGAGTTGGAAATCTTGAGCTTGGCTGATCACAGTTTTTGAATCAACCATTACAAAATCCAGGAATCTGCCAACCACAAATTTCTTTGAGCCGGCATCTTTCGTTTTGTACTTTTTCTCCAACGATTCCCAAAGTTCCTTTGCTGTCTTGATTAAACTATAGACGTTGTATAATGTGTTGTCAAGTCCATTTAAGATGTAATTCCGGCAAAGGAAATCGGCATGTTTCCAGGCATCAACCACAGCAACCACTTGTCGGTCGGTTTCATCCTCTTTCAGGATAAGAGCATCTTCACGGAGGAAACGAGCCAGGTTCAGAGTTGTAAGATAGAATAACATTTTCTGTTGCCATCTTTTAAAGTCAGTTCCTGAGAACTTCTCTGGCTTCTCTCCATGATTTATTGGTACTGTCACCACAGGAGAGGGGTTCGGTGCAATTGCAGCCACCACGGTAGTACTTGTTTGGGCATTAGTTTCAGTAGCCATCAATTCTAATTTATAAAAGAAAATTATAATTAGAATTTACACTACACAGAAAATTAAACCAAATTCACAGAATTAAATTCTGTAAAAATAAAAGAAACAAGAATGTAACTTTTATTTTCAATTAATTTGAAATAAAATAAAATTTTATTCAACCAAATTAATTCCACACAGGAAATTAAATTCTGTAAAATAAAAGAAATAAGAAACTAACTTTTATTTTTCAATTAATTTGGAAATAAAATAAAATTTTATTTAACCAAATTAATTCCACACAGAAATTAAATTCTGTAAAATAAAAGAAATAAGAAAATAACTTTTATTTTTCAATTAATTTGGAAATAAAATAAAATTTTATTTAACCAAATTAATTCCACACAGAAAATTAATTCTGTAAAATAAAAGAAATAAGAAAATAACTTTTATTTTTCAATTAATTTGGAAATAAAATAAAATTTTATTCAACCAAATTAATTCCACACAGAAAATTAATTTCAGTAACACTTCAATAATTAAAATATGAAACAGAATTTTAATTAATGAAAACTCAGAAAATAATTTCTAAAAACCAAAATTAATTTTCTGACAAAATTCCACAAAAATATATTCTGAATTGTTAATGACACCAGTATCGTACTACTAGTTGTCAAAGAAAAGAGACAGTATATTACTACTATCTGTCAAATAGCATATAATCACTATTTGTTTTTCCAACCAGAATATTATTTTGTAAATCCACAGAAAATAATTTTCTTAAAAGAAGAAAGAGAAAAGGAAACAAACGAAAAATTCTGTAAACAGAATAATTCGAATCTGTCTTAAGATTGTTAGAACAATCTTCTGTGTAAATAAAATAAATTGAAACTAATTCAAACAAAATAAAATAAAACTTACAGTATTTTTTTTGTAGAACCGAATTAATAATTCAAAGACCAAGTCGAGTGTGTGACACT
This sequence comes from Camellia japonica, assembly GCA_030407325.1. NCBI lineage: Eukaryota > Viridiplantae > Streptophyta > Magnoliopsida > Ericales > Theaceae > Camellia > Camellia japonica. The sequence goes on from JAPPVO010000019.1 coordinate 142,022,398, forward strand.
ATGTCCTTAAGACAGATTCGCCCCGCTACGGTGCTTACGGTTGAGTGGCGTCTATCTCCCAGGATACAATGATCTTAACCAATTTGTAGTAGCACTCCAAAACAAATTGTTCGGCGAACCAAACCTGTGTTCTAGCTCTCTGAATATTTATTCTAAAACTAAAATGAAGAATAATGCAAAAGAGAAAAAATTCTGGACAGCAGTATATAAGATGCAGACTATTTTTTCGGATACCATGGACTGCTGAAAAATGATTGTATTTATAGGCAAACAATAGACCTGAACAGGTATCAAAATAAGTGAAAAGGTGCACAAATAGACTTGAATAGGTGCACCCACTACATAACCGTTGCTGGAACTTTTTTTTTTCCAATTCATTTGAAAAAAGTACCGTTGGTTTGTGGAACACTTATAAACTGTTGAACTTTATTATTTAAACTATTTGGAATATATATATATATATATTATTAAACTATTTGAATATATATATATATTATAAACAATTTGAATAGTTTAATAAATAAAGGAAGAGGTACAAACTTTAAGAAACCACTTAGGAACCAAAAATTTAAATTTAGAATTAAATTAAATTCTCACAATTACAAACTTTAGGAAACCACTTAGGAACCAAAAATTTGAATTTAGAATTAAATTAAATTCCCACAATAATTTTTATTGAAAAAATTCAAAGAATTTTATCTAAAAAAAATTAATATTAGACCCGAAAACAACGTCAACTTTCCATTCACTTATAAATGGTTTTGACGTTTCGTCTTCACCGTGTGACTTGCCACGCGGCAAGGAACACATCACCTCTTCGGACCCACCCCAAAAGACGTTTGGGTCCTACTCAAATTGGACTAAAAAATATGCCTATATTAAACCATTTTCCCAACAAATTCTCATATCAAGAATCAGTAGAGATCGATATTTGATCAGGTGAGTTGAGTTAATTCATGATCTTTCCTTTTCATACATAAACTCTCAAATTAGAATTTCTAGTTATGATGAGTAGTGCTCTATATTGGTAAGAGTTAGGGTTTTTTAGTTTTTCCAAAATATTAGGTCGCGATTCTAGGACCGATGATACGGTCTTTATTTGACATTTTGATAAATTGGCCATTTTTTAAAGAATTTGTTAGATTTATACCCTCACTTGTTTCACCCTACACATTGTAAACAAGACGAGATGGCGAACTGTCAAGCGTACCGAATACCCTTCCGAGAGATCCCACAATGATATGCATGGAGAACCCCACAATGAACAGTTGAAATCATCAAAATAAAAAATAAAATTAGGAGTTGCGTTGTGCGGTTTAAGAGTAAAATTATAAATAAAACAGTGAATGGAGAATTGACAAATAATCAAACCACAGTTTAGTTGGTTTCAAGTTGCTAATTGATTAAGAATAATCTTAAATAATTATCAAATATTTACATAATATATAATACTAATTTACATAATATTTTTTATATATAAAATTAATTAATTTTAAATAATATTTTTTAATATATAACAATAATTTACAACAAATTCTCCAATTTCAATCATTTTCCCACTAATTTTTAGTTTGATATTTTATTTGAGATTAAAAAACTATATGCTAATATGTAATTGATATTTATTTGAAATTAAAAACTATATACTAATATGTAGTTAGCGGTTTGGTACATTTGCACAACTCTAAGGTTGGTTTGGCAAGTTTCAAAAAAGTCAAAAAGTCACTATCTAACACATTCCTTCAAAATCAATCCAAATCTAACTTATATTTCATAAAAAGTTAAAAAATACACTTATTTAGATCATCCTAAATAACCCCTTAAATGTCTTCATGTAAATAATCTAAAGAAAGTAATAAAATTGCGAAAAAAAAAAACGTCGCCTGAGAGATTCGAACTCTCGCGGGAAAATCCCATGTACTTAGCAGGCACACGCCTTAACCACTCGGCCAAAGCGACGTCGAATGGAATTCTCTTTCAATTTTGTTCTATTTATATAGATGTATTTCCTTGTACCTACTATGTCTTCTGGCATTTGTTACTTGAAATCCAAATCCTCCAAACAAAACCAAATCAAATTAATCATGACCATGAAAGGCATAGATAGTAGTGGTGCATAGTAGGAAAAGAATGTCATCCACCATACATCACCGTCGTGGCCAGCACTGCCTCCGCCGTGGGGAGCCAAATTTACTGGTGCCATGAGTGTGACATCAGCCTCTATTTCATCTCTCCTCTGCCCTCACTGTCACACAGACTTTCCTAGAAGAAATCGACTGCTCATCTCGATCTCCTCCCATTCGAGATCGCCTCATCGCTCGATCCGATTATTCTATGTGCTGCTCTGTTTGTCAACAACAACAACAACAACAGGGCTGTGAAGCAGAGATGGAGATTTTGGAGCTGGCTAACAGAGGATATGAAGATATATACGTAAAAGGACATTCCGTGAATTGACAATGCACTGTACTGAAATAAAGTAGGCAAATCAGACACAGTGCATTGTATAAGAAAAACAAATCGTTTTGGGCTTGTAATTGTTGGACATACATTTACTTGGTATAGCAACAAACAATTGACTTCGGCTTAGCCGCTTAGGTGGTTAGTGGTGAAATAAGCAAGAGAAGGACAGGATTTCAGTCTGTGGAAGATTTGAAAAGGGTTTTGAAAAAGTAAAGAAAAAAATTAAGTGGAATATAAATAAAATATATTTATATTTTATTTAATTTTACACAACATTTTCTTTCTCTCCAAATTTTTTTTTTCAAATCTTTTAACTAAAACACTGTCTGTAAGTGAACATGTGATCTTTGGGTGTGTTTGTTTGGACGGACTGGATAAGGGGGGATTATAATTCATCGGACTGTTAGTCCCGGGATACATTGTCCCGGGACTATTTGGTTGGATTGGATTTGTATCCTATGTTTGTTTAGTCATGGGATTAGATGTCTAGATTGGACTATTTTTAGTGAATCCAATGTTTGGTTAGACGGACTGGATAAGGATAAATATTCAAAAGACTATTTTACCCTTATAATCTATAATTTATAATTTAACAACACTAAAAAAATTTAATTTATAAGGCCACAATTTTTAATTTATTATTTTCAATTAAATTAAATTTATAATTTATATTTTATATTTTATTTAATATATAATTTTAAATAACGACAATAAAAAAATAATTTTATTTAATATATAAATTAAATTTTCAACAACACTAAAAAATTTTAATTTATAAGGCCATAATTTATAATTTATTATTTTTAAATAAATTTAATTTATAATTTATATTTTTATTTAATATATAATTTTAAATTAACAATACTAAAAAAAAATTATTTAATATGTAAATTTAATTTTTTAACAACACTAAAAAAATTTAATTTATAAGGCCATAATTTATAATTTATTATTTTTAATTAAATTTAATTTATAATTTATAATTTATAATTTAAATTTTTTATTTAATATATAGTTTTAAATTAACAACACTAAAAAAATAATTTATAAATGTTCAAAAGACTATTTTACTCTTTTCTAATTGTTTACTAAGTAATAGCATTGAGGGTAAAATGGACATTTCACAAAATAATCCCATGGGATACCAATCCCATGGTTTCTATCCCACACCCCCCATGGGATAGGATAGTCCCATGTTTGTGGGACTAATAGTCCCGGGGGACTATTAGTCCAGAGCAAAATTTTTCAAACAAACAATGGACTATTAGTCCGGTGGGACTAATAGTCCAATCCCATCCTCTTATCCCTCAAAACAAACATGCTCTTTGGGTTTCTAAAAGGAATCCCCTCTCTGGTATTAAGGTAGATTGTAACTTTAGCTTCACTCCACTCCTATCATTTCACCTGTTTTTTAATTTAGTTTTTTATTAAAAAAAATATATAAAAAAATAGATAGAGTAATGTGACAATTTATAGTGATTTTTTTGACTTTTTGACTTGGGAACCCTCCTTTTTAACCAAAAAGTCAAAAAGTTAAATTAGCCAAAAAGCCAACAACCCATACCAAAAAGTCAAAGATTCTCTTTTCTCTCTACTTTTTGCACATCTTTTCGTAAAAAGTCAAAAAGTCATCCCAAACATACTAGTTTCTTTTAGCTCATATTTTAGCCAAATAGCCAAAAAGTTACTAAATTAGCCTGTTCCCAAACGAGGCCTGTCTAGTGCCAAACAAGGCCTAAAAGAGAGAGAGAGAGAGAGAGAGAGAGAGAGAGAGAGAGGTAAAATAAAGAAAAAAAACAACAAAGTATTTAACCTCTTAAAGGTTAATATAGGTACTTCCGAAGAACCAAAAAAAAAAAAGTATTGTTTATATCATACACTCTGTTAGTTTAACTTAACGGTTGATTAATACAGAAAATCATTCGTTATGTGATTGGAAACCTCAAGAACTAAGACATAGTTTTCTGAACTTTATACTGGAATCTAAAATTTTTATAAATTCCAAAAGATGTATTTGTAAGTCATAACTAACATTGCAATAACTAAACACGACAAACATCATGGCTTGGGCATATGATATACACCCAAAAGGATTACAAATTATAGAAGGGTATTGCTATACAAGTCTAAAAGTTAGACCAAATTTTTAAGCCCAATAATGTGGTAATCAATTAGGATATCTAAAGTAACATTCTCTCTCATATTTTCCTAATTATCAACCAATCATATCACTTATATATCATTGGGTCTATAAATAGGTCTAAAAAGTGGGCTTATATATCATTTTCTATTATGGAATTTCCTATATTTGTAATTTACCCTAAGGCTTGTAGAGGGACAAAAATTACGAGAGAAATTGAGTATGGACTTAAGTGCTGAGGTTGCCTCTATTAGGCGAGCAAGAATGATTAAGGAAGCATGGGCTAAAACCCAAGAGAAGTGAGTCAACAGTAGGCTAGAACAGGTCCGACCCACCAAAGGTCCGAACAAGCTCCATGAAGAAAATAGCTACGTCAAGTTGCGAAGGCAACACTTGCAGCGGTCAATTTGCTGAGGCACTTTGTCTCCGCGCCGCCATTCCTAGTATTATCGACGCCGCCATCCTAAGTATTATCGACGCCGTCATCCCAAGTATTGTCGGTGCTGCCATTTGAACTTGCTGAGGGAAAGAGAAAATTGCAGCAACTAGCTTGCTAAGGCAACACTTGCAGAGGCCAAGTTGCTGAGGTACTTTGTTGGCGCCACCATCTTTAGTATTGTCGCTGCTGCCACTTGAATTTGCCACGGGAAACAACCGCCATAGCAACTACAACCGCCTCAACTAACTTGCAGAGGGAAGACTCCACCAAGGTGATAGCAACTTATAACGACCCAGATTTTAAATTGATGTATAGTGGTGCCTATCACCTTAAAATTTGTATGGTTGTCGGACTCTTGATATTGATGGGTTAGTAAGTGAACTTTAAATATTATAATTGAGGACCCTTGGATAATGTTTGGAACCTTGATTGAAGCCTTAATAAGATATATAGATAAGATTAGATAAAAAGTCCCAAATTTGAGTTTGAATTTTTGACCAACCGTCACTCTTTTGCCCTTTTCTTTTTCCACAATTTGAATTTAGATGTGAGGTTAGAACCATTGGAAATCTTATCTCCGGGGCTTCAATTTGCCCACAAGAATGACCTAAAACGGAGTCCGGATAAGAGAGTTACGCCTGTTCAAAGTTTTGAATCTGTGCTGAAAGCAGGTACGCTCGAGCGTGGGAAGCGACGCTCGAGCGGGGGACGCGAATTCAGCAAGTTTAAATCGCATTTCTGGATCGCTTTTGGCATTTTTCATCTCCTTCCTCCTTCCTCTCCTTCTAGGTCCGAAACCCTAACCCCCAAAACCTTGATTTCCCTTACTTTGATCAACAAACCACCATGGTTCTTGCATCAAGGATGGAGAACAAGAAAGGATCGACATTCTTAACCGATTGGAACTTGGATTTGCGAAGGATTCTCATTAAAGCTCCGTCCCTTTGCTTGTTTCTTGAGGTAGGGTCCTAGTTCTCCTTCATGCTTCCATTGATAGATAGATTTGTGATACTTTTGAGTATATAAATGTAAAACCCATATTTGTTTTGAACATCTAGTGTAGTGTTGATTATGAGAATTGGGGGTTTAGAGTTGGAGATGTTGGAAGTTAAATTGGTGGGTTAAAATGATGGATTGTGAATCCTAGATGTATAATCATTGGGAAAATTGGAATAAAAAGTAATGGGTTAATAAGTTAGAATTTTTCTTGAAATTTCAATATTTTCTTGAAACCCTAGGTTGATTAATGATGATAACCAATGAATTGGCCCAAATTGAAAGTAGAATAATGAAATTGAGGTACTGAATTATATGTGTTCAAGTTTAATTAGAATTTAGAAATGTTTGAGAATTATGTTTAAAAATTTGCGAATGAACTTTGTTATGAACATTGGAATTCATGCTTTTATGTGAAGGAAAATTGGGGAAATAATCTATTAATGGTATGAATGATATGAACTTGGCTTTGGAACGTTGAAATGGGATTCAAGGATTTATTTTGAATTCTGTTAAATTATAAATGGTGTTGATGAACTAAATGTTGACTTTTGTTGAAGTTATGTTGTGTTGAAAATATTGAATTGAATGGTGATGTACTATGATAAATTATGTTTGACTTACGTGAATTGTGTAGGGTCAGCTACAGGGGCGGACCAAGCACCTGAACACTGTGAGTAATAGTACTACAAACGTACATCAATTACTGTTAATAATGAGTATTATTATTAATATTCCATTTTTCCATGGTAATTATGTTAACATGTTTGTATTTGAAAATTGGTGTGAATATAGAAGGAATTAGCATCCATTGATATGACTCTGAAACTATTCTGTATTCCGTCTATGATTAATGATTTCGGTAATGTGCTATAATCTATAGAGTAGTGTGTTTAAAAGACATTATTAACATTCTGTTATCCGTAGATTAAGCTTAATGATTCATGGTGAACAAATGGAACAATGATGCTTATGTATCCCGAACTATTCAGTTTTATCGAGGATGGTTAAGACTGGTATGAGGTAATTATTTTGTCCCTACAAATAGCATTGTGATGGCACCTGTACAATTTGTGAGATACGTTATACGTATTGCTAATGATTATCATTAGTATTCTGTTACACGTAAACTGACTACATTAATTCATGTAAATGATTGGAATAATCTATGTGCCTCTGAATGACTATAAGACCAGTCTATTATGATAATATCTGTGGTTATTCTGTTATGATGTTCGTTTCGTTTATATTATGACATGATGAGACTTATGGATTTATGTTATGGAACAAAGTGCTGTACGGAACTAAGTGCTACACTTTGGTGGGAGTCACCTCTAGAATCCGTACGAGCCACCTCTTGAGTCCATACATATGTTATTTCGGGGCCACTAAGCCGTTCCGATATTTCTAGACCTATGGCCGTTTTGTACATTACTGGGCTTAAAGCAAATTTGTGAAGATATGAAAAGTATAAACTTGTGAATTATGAAATTATGAGGCCAAGAGCCAACTTGTGAATTATGAAATTATGAGGCCAAGAGCCAACCTGTGAATTATGAAATTATGGAAACATCGAAAGAGGTTGTGAAGTTATGTAAGCTATATGTGACACCTTGTGAAATTATGGAAGGTATCAAAAGAATTGTGCGCTATGAACCTATATAGCCAAGGGTCATTTGTGAGCTATGAAGCTATGAGGCCAAGGGCCAATATGTGAAATATGAATTTATGAACTTGTGAATCCAAAGGACTGAGGTCCAATATGATAAATTGTGAATCTATGAAACTCAATGGCCCTTTTGTGAATGTGTGAACTCACTTGTGAACTTGTGAATCCAAAGGACTGAGGTCCAATATAATAAATTGTGAATCTATGAAACTCAATGGCCCTTTTGTGAATGTGTGAACTCCTCAGGCCAAGGGCCAAATTGTAGAATTGTGAATTGACAAAGTTGTCCTACAAAGTTACAGAAACAGACAAATCACATGGTTATGGCATTATTTATATACTATTATTCACTGAGTTCGCTCATTTTGTATTTTGTCTGTCTATTCTGTAGGTAATCAACCGGGAGTTCAGGCCTAACCTTTAAGGCTCGTCTTTCTCTTGTCAGCTTTGATACGTCCAGGCACTACCTGAAGCCGTGCATTCTGTAAAGTATTGTTAGGTTATTGATTTATGCTTTGGTTGTCTTTCCTTAATATTTTCGTTACTCGCCCAATTGTGGGTTTAAGTATGAATGTATAAGTGTGTAACCGAAGTTCGGGTATATGTTTCTATATATATTGTGTATCTAATGCAATGTGTGTGCGATCCTGGCATGGTAGTGGTAGCTCAATGGATGATGTTTTATGTTATTTTATATTGATAATACTTCCGCTCAAGCCCCATATGTTATATATAACAGGTTAAGGGTCCGTTTCTGAATAGGTCATGCCCAAAACTTTTAGGGGCGAGTTTTGGGTCGTGACACAACCTTTGAGAAAGGATTTCCCTTTACAAGTAAAGGCTAATGCTTGTTGCTGATAGCAGGCCCTAAAGTCTTTATTAGTTCAGCGCTGATAGCAAGCCCATAAGCTCACTAGCTTGGAGCAGATAGTAGGCCTCAAAGCTTACTAGTTGGACCTGATAGCAGGCTTAGAGATACTAGTATACTACGGCGACCCTGCAAAAATAAGAGTAGGGCAACCCGAAAGTAAGGGACTCCTTTCCCATTTACCCAGGTCATGGACCTACCTTAGTTGCACAAGCAGGACCAAGGAAGTCGCATTGGGCTTGGTATGAGGCACAACCTTTGCTGTGGCCTACACCTTGTAAATTTTGGGAGTTTTTGGTTAGGTGGCTAAGGGTGGATGAGTCGTTGAGGTAAACACGAACATGGCTGATAGGAGGCTATGAAGTCTTGAGAATACATGTCTTGGCCAAACTAAACTAAGAAGACAAGTGTAGCAGCATAGTTTTGTTGACTTATTAACATAGTTTTGCCTCTCTGATTACTTTGTACTTACTGTTGATTTTGAACCACCTACATTTTTGCCGACTTCACTAGGGAAGACAGCTCTGTTGATGGTCAAAACTCGTAGTGGGTTGCACACTACACCAGAAAAAATAGAAGAGGATGAAGTTAAGCAACAAGCACGGCAGCAAGGGTCCTCTAATGGCGGAGCAAGGCACGTTAAGGACCACGACCACAGTATTGTAATTGAAACAATACAGTCCCTTCAGGATACACAGAGGGAGATCCTGATGGCTCTACAAGCCCTCACTGATGCCATTATGACCATGGCATCCAGGCTAGCTTCGGTGCAAGCCCCTCCGCCGCCTGTAATAGTTCCAAATCCAACGCGTAACTTGTTTCCTAAGAACCAGGCTCCGATCCAAGTGCCTAACCTGTCAATGGTACCTCGAGAAAATGGCATAGCTACTAGTTTAGCTACCCAGGAGCAGACTGGTCCTTACTAGTCAACTCATTTTGTCACCTTGGCTGATATGTAGACACCCCAATTTTGACTATCCTCAAGACTTGGATGTCATCGCTTGTGCACTCGATGATTATGATTGCATGTGCTTGTTTTAGTGCCCGAAGACCTCGGCAGAATGCCCTGCCTTTGAGCCTTTAAACCCTGTTCATTCTGTGCCATGTTTTCGACCAAAACCTTAGTGCTTCAAACCTTAAGACCCTAGGACCTGCAGGCCTCCTTTGGTGGGCTGCCGGCTACCAATTATGCCCTGCTGGCCACCCTTGTGCCTTGCCGGCCAATGGTGTGGCCTACCGACCATACTTGGTGGCCTGCCGGTCGCATTAGTGGCTTGCCGGCCACCAGTGTCTTTTTTTGCAGATACTTTGTTGACAGCTGTTCCAGCTCTTGGCACAGTGGGCTTCATCTCCCTACACGTGTATAGAGGGATTTATCTCAGCCAAATGCATGTTTTTCTATATATAGGGGGTCTCCTCCCTCATTTTTGAGGGTTGGAAAATTTTGGAGCAAAAATCTCTCTCTCTCTCTCTCTCTCTCTCTCTCTCTTGCAAATTTGTGCACATGAGTCTATATACACCACACTTTTGCCTACACCTCCTCAACCAAAGTTAATCATCTTTGAGCTGAGGTTCCTTGAGGCCTTTTTGGAGCTCTAGAAGGTGGTTTTGGCTTGAATTGTTGCCTAAAGTTGATCTTTGCTTCAATAAGTATAATACTTGCCTTTTCAACTTGTTTTGTATACTTGTTTTTCAATCTTTTTCTCACTGATTTTGGGCTGTTTTGGGCTATAAAAAAACTCTGTTTTGGTGGGCTGAAATTGTTGGTTTTAGGCCATTTAAGGTTAGGGGGTGCTCACCCTTCTTTATTCCTTGTTTGTAAGGCCTTTCCACCTTTGTTTCCTACTTTCAAACCATCTTTTTTTGGGCTTTGAACACTAAATTTCAAAGTAATTTCAGTGGTAAAAATCATGTTTTGAGGTCCAAATTTGGAGGGGTTAGCCTCCCCTCCTTTTGTCTTGTTTGCTAGCCTAGATAGCTCTATGTGTTAGCATTTTTTTTCAGTCTTTTCTAGCTTAATTCTAGCATGTTTTAGGCTTTATTTTGGACTATTTTAACTCTGTTTTTGGCTAGTTGTTGCATTTGAGTATTGTTTTGCATGCTTTGTAGTGTAAGTGCCCTCACAAGCTTGGTGTTTTAGGCCTTTAGACACCACTTGTTTGAGTTGATTGCATGTTTTAGTGTTTTTCTCACTTAATTTCAGAAAGTATAATATCTGCAACCTCCCTCATTTCTTGACTCTTTATTTGCTTTGAGGGTTGTTTTAACCTTAGGGTTGTTTAAGCTTGAGATTGAGATCCGCGCTTAATGATTTAATCCTCTTTTTGGAGTTCATTATCAACGGCATGACACCTCTCTCTTGCCTTAAACCACCCCTTGTTTGACACTTCCTTCTCTTTTGGAGGATTTACTCACCAATGAACTTATTTGGTTAAAGAATGGTTAGTAATCTAAAATGAGAAAATAAAAGTTGAACCTAAATTTGTGCAAGATAAGCATTTGGTTGTGTTTTGGTGTGTTCAAATCGGACGTTAATTTGAACACAAAGAAAATTGGGACATTTCATACTCAAAGTGATGAAATGTGCTAATTTTCTAAGGTCACCATTGCCCTTGATCATGCATGAAATGGTGAAGATTTTTTGTCTTGTTTGTGCATTTATTGAGTTTGTACATCTTGGTTCTTTGGCCATCATGCAATGAAGTTGCTTGATTGATGGTTTAAAGAGCTAACTGTATCACTCCTTTAAGATGTTTTGATGATAATGAGGGATACACAGTACAAACAACATGTGAGAATACCCCCTCTTTGCTCTGTTTGTCCTCTGTTGCAGCAAGGAGGAACAAGCCATCAGTGGTTGGCAACCCCTCAAAAGTGGCCAGCAAGGCACCATCAGTGGTCGGCAACCCCTCACTTCTCACCTGCCGGCCACTGGTAAATTTTGAGCAGAATGCTTGTGAAGTAGAGTAAAGTTGGTCTATGAGTGGAAAACTAGTGCAAGTGTTGTGCAGCAGAGGCAATTGGAAGCAAAACAGTGGATGTTTTTTGGGTGGAAACCGAGCAAGCATGCATCTCTCCATTCCTGAGACTACTTGTTTAGTTTAGTTAGTATTTAATTGTAGTTTTGTTGTAATTAATTAGTTGTCGCTAATTAGTTGAGTGTTGTAATTATTCAATCAATTGGATTGGTTAATTATTTAACTAGTTTAATTAGTTTTGCTTTGTAATTAATTAGCGTAGAGTAGTTAATTAATTAGTTTGCGTTATACTTATTTAATTAGCTTAGAATAGTTAGTTAATTTATTTCATTTGGTTTTGTAATAATTAGTTAAGTAGTTTAGCTTAGCTAGTTTATTCATTCAGACCCTCCTGTGCGAGGGCATCAATGTTATAATAATGTGTATGTCATCCAACCCCACGTCTTTCTCCCTTTTCTTTATCCATTTTTGATGGTTAGATTATGGGCATCACGTTTCAATTAGCATATCGGATGTTTGCATCCATTAATTTGTATTGCATGTACTGAGGCTCGGTTCATCATTCTAACTGCATTGTCATTTCAATATATTCTTTGAATACGTGCTTAGAACGCATGTTATCAAATCGATTCATATGCCATACTTGTTTGTTGAGCCTATTTTAGTTGCATTATTCCATGTGTTGCATTAGCCATCTTGTATAGTTTGGTATCATGCATATTTTTCTAACTAGTTTCTTTCTTAGCTTGGAGTAATAGGTGAGTTTTAAGTGCTTTAGCATACTTGCGTGAGTGTGAGTGACTATTATGACTAGCATGCTTTCCATGAGGCTAAGTGCTTACTTGTTAAACTGTTTGAGTGCCTGTGGATGAAGGCTTGTTGCTTGAATTGGAATGATTCAATGAATGTACGTTTAAGCCCACTTTGTCAAGTGGCAAATTCACAAACTTTAAGCCCACTTTTTTAAGTGGCAAATTCAAACCCTTTTCGAAAAACAAACATGAAATTGAATTGTTCCAATTCAAGCAAAGTAGTCTATACCTTGTGTGCGCGCATCACATAGTAAATGCTAGCCTAATAAACCGGAACAAGAGCATATAATGTTGATAAAAATCATATCTTGATTAGTAGAAGCCGATCTTTGATTGGGCTAGGGGTGATCAATTCATGACCTTCCTCTCTCGTACCTAAGTTCCTGAACCGAGACAATCTTGGTGATGACGGACACGTGGCCTTTGGCACGAGTCATGAGTTTCCTAAATTTTCCTAAAATAAAATATTTAGGTGGTGACTCTATATCTGGCAAAGCAATCCAATTTTGGCATTTTGATTCAAAATCGATTTTCCAAAAGATATGTCAGATTTGGACTCGTTGGTGTTTATCAATTTCACATTTCACTTGTGAGATTAGATTCAAAACCACGGAAGTCCGAACTGTAGGGCTTATATTTTGAACTTCTGAAAGGGGGTGGGAAAAAAGTCGAGCTACAGTTTCTGGCGACTCTGCTTGGGATTTAGAGAATTTGACTCGAACTCATGATATGATATTTTATTTACATTCATGTGTTTCTTTGCATTGCAATTGCATTGGTGTGTTTAAGTCACCGTGTTTTCCATTTGCTATTCCTGGAAGGTTTGCCGGAGGCTTGCCTAAAAGCTTGCCAAAAGGTTGACCGGTCACATGCTTTGCATGATGGGAACACAATCCTTAGATCTGGATTACCGCTGTACTGTTTGATCCGCCTTTCACTTTTCGGTGTTAGGCACGAGACGTATATTAGGTAGTCTTGCTGAGGTACTGTTTTGACCATTTGGCCTAGCCGTATATCGAAGGCCATAGAGACTGTTCCAAACTAGGACAGGTTGCTCACCCGAATACAAGATTGTGTGAAACCACATTGTTTGAATAGTGAACCCTAGTTACTAATGAAACTAGGACAGGGGTAACCCTACCCCCTCATAGGGGTGTTTTGGTTCTCACTTACCTGGTGTGTGCTTTACAGTGAAACTGTATAGGAACGTGCATATCAGTTTTGAAGGGAAAAATTTAGTGTTTGAGTGCAGTCCTATAGCTTTGATTACATCGGTGTATGGTTAACATCTGAGCTAAGGTGTTGTGCGGTTTCTGATTTTTGCTTTCCTTTTTGCTTTATTTCTTTTTGCTAGGTAGTTTATCACAATTGCTTCGGACAGTTCGGATATCCCCCGAGCACTCTGGACCTGTGTTAGGAGGCTTTACAGATCTGGAGACCTTGTTAGGGGACAACTAGTGCTTGTTTTGCTCCCACCGATTACTAAACGGAGAAGAGTTAGGTATAATTCACCAGTCCAACGATCACTTGCATCAAGTCAGGCTCAATCTTCTACATCCACTCCAGTAAGAGATTACTCGCCAATTCCAATGGCACAATATCCCCGGTCAACATGGAGGACATGATTTGTCATCTCCAGCAAACAGTAGAAACCATGCAGCAAGATGCTGCTCGCCAGGCTGAAGTCACAACCCATCAAGCTGAAGTGATAAACAGGCAACAGCAACAACAACCACAACCCGCAGCGGCTTATACTTCCCATCCACCTCCTGCAGTTATCTCGGCACCCGAAAACACTGCCAATGTCCAAGAGAATCTGGGCAATCCAGTAGACCCCATCCCACCGCAAGCCTCCAAGGCGCCAGTGTACCAAACCGAGCCTCCGTTTGAATTCGAAGTTGACCCGACTGTTCTTAAGGTCAATAAGTTGGAGAAGCTTTTCAAGCGGGCACAGGGCGTGAACTTTATCCCCGACATCGAAGATGGATATATTGACTCAGCATTAACCTTGCCAGACCAGTTTAAAATGCCACACATACACCAATTCGATGGCTTTGGGGATCCCATGGTTCATCTACGGTTGTTCTCCGATATCCTGCGGCTATTGGGCTTCACCAAACTTCAAAAGATGTCACTTTTCAATTGGACCTTATCAGGGATAGCGGTTATCTGGTATGCAAAGCTGGAGGATTCAGTAAAGCAGAGCTGGGAGGAAATGGCTGAGGCCTTCATCGCACAATACTCATACAACACGTAGATCAAGGTCACAACCCGTGATCTTGGGGCAACCCGTCAGGAGCCAAATGAGGGCCTTTGTAACGAGGTGGAGGGCCAAGGCTTCGATGATGACTACTAGGCCGTTAGGGAAAGATCAAATTAGAATGGTGGTCCGCAATCTACAAGGGAAATTATTGCAGAAGATGATTGTCTTACCGTTGTTCACATTCACTGAGCTTCATGAGATAGGGGTTCAGATTGAAGATGCAATGAAACAGGGGTTGATAACCGATGAGAAAGAGCAGGCCAAGAGGCCTTTTTCACGCAGTTCCAATGCAACCACTAGTAGAAGCATAACTGTGCGGCCATCTGATGCGAGTGTCGTTACCACCATAGCCAAAATTGCCAATCCCTTCGCCGATACAGCTCCACAAACTTCAAACAACCAAGCCCAATCCCAGAGGACCTTTACCTCACTCTATATGCCTTTATCACAAGCCCTGAGGGTGCTGATCAAAAAAAGGCACCTCAAGCCGTTAGATTCCCGCCCATTACCCGATCCTCTCCCACCAAAACACAACCCAACCGAGTAATGCGCTTTTCACCAGCAGCACGATCATGACACCGACCAATGCTTCGGGCTATGTCATGAGATTCAAGATCTCATCGACAACAAGGTAATAGCAGCACCCTAAAAGCCAAATGTAACCACCAACCCTCTCCCGGCCCACAACCAAGTTCCCCCACCTTGGAACTTAAACCTAATACATACACTGGCCGTCCCTTATGACCCCAGCATATATATTACCCCTTTCCACCTACCCAAATTGACGTTGTTCATCCTTGAAAGCACGGACTTTTGCATTATGGATACGTCCACACTTCAACCCGAACCCGTGGTGGTGACAGTGGCAGAAAGAGGGAAGTTGGCCTTGGAGGAAAATGCCAGTCCATTGCCTGGGAGCTTTGTGGACTTAGCTAAGGAGGTGTATGACCTGTGCTGTTACATTGTGCCGATCAATAAAGCCAAACCAAAAGTGGTATTGCCGATAGCAGAAAAGGTCAATGTGATTAGAGGGGATGTCCCAAGTCAGGGACTGGACGATCTAGCGGAGCTAGAAGAGGACTTAGACAATCTGCAGTTCTATGACGAATAGGATCAGGAGGACATACAGATTGACTGGTTTGATCTAAATGGGTCGACAGATAACTCTGGGTGGCTTAGTGATAAACCTGACCGAGAGGAAGGAACTGAAACAAAACTAGAAGAAAAGGAAGCAAGAATAGCTACAGCGGCCGGAATGGCCGAGGAAAAGAGGAAACTACCGAAGAGCATCGGCATCGAGAATTTAACTCAAGAATTAGGCATTGTTGGTACTGTGGACACTGAACAAGAAGCTGCATTGAAGCAATTTGAACAAGAGAGCATTCAAGACAAGCAGAAAGCTGTGCTGACCCAATACCCTGTGGGGGATGACTGTAATGTTTGAGTGATCCGAACGGAGACGGACAATTGTTTGTCGGTTGTCGGAGGTGTATGGTGGGAGGATGACGATCTACATTTAGCTCACATAGATCAAGACTAGGATCAATCCCTGCCAGATGGCACATGGTATGCTGAGGAGATTGACCATATGACGAGAAGTGGGCGGTATTTCAAGCCACCGCACTTGGATCAGGCTGAGGCCTCTGGGAAGGATAGAGAAGTTGAGAAGCAGAAAGAAAAACAGTTGGAAGAAGAGGTAGTGCTTAAGCAACTAAAGAAAATCCAAGTCAATATTTCAATATGGGGTCTGCTCATTGCTTCTCGAGTGCATCGACAGGCTGTATTATCAGCAATGGACAAAGCCAAACTGTCCATTGACACTACTCCTGAACAGTTTGTGGGATTAGTTTTCCCCGGTGGTGCCAGTCTAACCCTAACTTTCTCCGAGAAAAACTACCGCCAAAAAGCTCAACACACAACAAACCTCTGTACATATCTGTTGAATGCAGAAAAAAAAATGGGTGCTAGTGGTGTTGGTCGATACTGGGTCAGCTATCAATGTTTGTTCGTCACGCACAGCTTATGCCATCGGTTTGAAACCAGCAAATTTTGTGCCTACAACCCAAGTGATTCGGGCGTATGACAACACAAGCAGAAAGGTTATGAGCATGATATAGATCAGAGTTCAAGTGGGTCTAGCTCAATAGGATATTGAGTTCCATGTCCTATATGTGCCAGCCACTTTCAATCTACTGTTAGGGAGACCTTGGTTGCACCAGGTAAAAGTTGTCTCCTCTATCCTCCACCAAATACTGAAATACCCCCACAAGAAGGGAGTGGCGATTGTCTTTGGGAATTCATCCATCCATCCTCCGCCAAAGGTAACTACACCTATGCTGGATATTATTCATGGCGAGGAGGATGTTTTCCTTTCAGGGTTCACTCTAGTTGAGGCCCGAGTAGTGCAAACCATCTTGACAACAAATGAGGGCTTATATGTCAGCGCTCAATCAATCTATTTCATGAACAAGCTCCAACATGTGCCAGGAATGGGGTTGGGAAGAAGTGGCCAGAAAGGCATCATAGCATTGGCCGATGTGCTATATAATCCATATGCCTTTGGTCTTGGCTATACGCCCACCAAAGAAGATTGGGCCAGGAAGAAAGAAGAGATGAAAGGCAGAGCTAGAGCCAAGCAGGCCAGGAAACGCTATGAGCTTGTTCGCAGACCGATCTTGGGAACCCTGAATGGTCATTTTGTCCGAGAGGGTGAAGACTTCCATTTTGTGGCTTTCCTGAGCCCTGGATGAGTTCTGAGAAGCAGCGTGTTCCTAGCTTTGAAATCTTCTTCGACCTCCAGTTGCAAGACAGTGACACTGAGAAAAAAGCCGAGCCAACTGCTGAAGCTGAGAAGAGCATGGAAAATGACTCGGACAACAGCGAGCTCGGAATAGGGGTAGCACTGGCATGTCTCCTTTCAGATTCTCCGGTCGACTCAAAGAGCTTGGGGAATAACTTGACCATCTCCATGATCAAGGACCAACTGGGTGTGAACCCTTCTAGCAGCATTTTGGATGCATCTAAAGCACTAGCTCTCGTCTGGCAACTAGAGAAGGGCTCCTGTTTAGTAGTTTCGAGTTGGGTAGTGAACCAGAATCTGACTCCACAGAGTTTGTGGAGTCGGAATCAGATTCCAGTTCTTTTGAGTCTGAGTCCGATATTCCTGGGAGTGATAACCTAGATGCCAAAGTCTTGTGCAGGTCGTCTTTTTCTTTTTCTTTTGAGTCGGTTGTAACCGAAGAGCTGGATGAGCTGGACTTTATGAATTAGAATGCTGCTGCTGATTCTGAGTATTTCTCTATGCCGCTTGTTTATTACATTGATTAGGATTTTCAAAGTTTTAATGAAAATGAAGAGGAATGAATTCCTCTAGTTTTGAAAATTTTGATTAATCGAGAGGATGAGAGGTTTGAAAAACCCTTTGTTAATGAAATCATTGTTTTTAATGTGGGTATTGAGAAGGATCTGCGTCTGGTCTAGATTGGGTCCATGTTGTCTTCGGAGGAGCATGAGCGTTTAGTCGCTTTATTAAAAGATTTCAAAGATGTTTTCGCATGGTCCTACGAAGGCATATCTGGAATCGATCCTGAGATTGTACAGTATCGGATCCCTCTTGACCTCGAGGCTCGATCTGTCAAGCAGAAGTTGCGGAGAATACGCCTGGATTGGGCTTTGAAGATTAAGGAAGAAGTTACCAAACAAATTGAGGAAGGGTTCTTGCTTGTGTCTGAGTATCCAATGTGGTTGGCCAACAACGTCCTAGTACCGAAGAAGGATGGCAGAATTCGAGTCTGTGTCGACTTCAGGAATCTGAAAAAGGCTAGTTTGAAGGATGATTTTTCTGTGCCACATATTGATGAATTGGTAGACTTCACCACGGGTCATGCATTGCTCTCCTTCATGGATGGATTTTTCGGGTATAACCAGATTCTGATGGTGCCCAAGGACAGAGAGAAAACTGCATTTACTACGCCGTAAGGAACCTACTATCTATAGACCGCCCAGGAACTCCGCTTCGCGCGCGAGGGCACGAATCGTTGTTCTTAGCTACTACAGTTCGGACTCATATCACGGTTCTGAATCTAATCTCACAAAGTACAATGTAAGACTAATAAATCACCAAAGAGTCCAAATCCGGCAAATCGTCTTTGGAAAATCGATTTTAATCAAAAAAAGTGCCAAACATGGACTGCTTTGCCAGATTTCAGAGTCACCACCTAAATATTTTATTTTGGGAAAATCTAGGAAACCCTGACTCGTGCCTAAGGCCACGTGTCCGTTATGACCAAAGTTGCCTCGGCTCGAGAACTTGGGTATGAGAGGGGAAGGTCCTGAAATGAGCACCCCCGCTCGCCCAATCAAAGGATTGGCCTCTACTAACATGATATCTTGTTTTTTGAAAACACATGCGTTCTTATTCCGGTTAATTAGCTGATCTTACTACGTGATGCACACAACATACAAGTATAGACTAGATCGCCTAAATTGGAACAAAACATCTCATGTTTGTTTGTTTGAAGTTGGTTTGAAGGTGCTACTCGCAAGTAGGCTAAGACGCGGATTTTGCCACCCTCAAGTGGGCTTACAAAACATGGTGTTTTGCCACTTAAAGTGGGCTTAAAACTCGCATTTCAATGAATTGTTCCAATTCAAGCAATGAAGCCTTCATCCATAGGTATTCATGTAGTTATATCAGTTAAGCAAATAGCCTCATGGTAAGCATGCTAACATGGCAACATACACATCTCATGCAGTATGCTAAAGCATAAAAGCTTACCTAGTACTCCGAGCCAAAACAAAAGCTAGTTAGTAATCAATGCATGATCCTAGCTATGTTATCAATGCCTAATGCAACATATGCAAAAATGCAACTAAGATAGGCTCGGCTATTTCTAAGATGACATATGAATGCGACACTTTGATACATGTATTCAAATAGGAATTGAAATACAATGCGGTTTGAATGATGCGCCGAGCCCGGTGCATGCAATACGAATGAATGATGCACACATGCAAGCATAAGTATGCTAATTGAAATATGCCCTAAACTAACCATCAAAAGCAGGTAAGTAAAAGGGAGAAAGAAATGGGGGTTGGAAAACATGCATCACACACACGCACACTTATTACAACATTTGGCCCTCTCGGCGGAGGGTCCAAATGAATCAACTAACTAGCTACGCTAAGCTAATTAATTACAAACCGAATTGAAACTAGCTATACTAAGCTAATTAGAATATTACAACACAGATTAAACTAATTAATTATAAAACAAGTAATTAACTACAACTAGCTAGTAAAGCGGTAAAAATGGCCTCGTGGGGAGGGGTGTATGCATGCTCGGTCGGCTTCGCTCGGAAATCTACTACCGTGCCTTGTGATGCCTCTGTTTGCACTGTTTTGGACTTCTGAAAATTGTGCCAACTCCCAAGATGCTTTTGATCCACCTTATGGACATGCTGAGGGGTGGTCGGCCAAGAGGAATGGCCATCGGCCAGAGTTTATAGCTATCGACCAATTTTGATAGCCGATTGGCAGACTAAGTGGTTGATCGGCAGCTCTGATGGCCGGTCGGCCACTGCTTCCTGCAAATTCCTCCTTTTGCTGCAACAGAGCACAAACAGAGGCATGGCAGTGTATTTGCAAGAAAATGTGTGTGCAACCACACTCCTTATCATGTCACATGCTCAAAGGAGTGTAGTGCCCGGCTCTCGAGCCACCAATGACGGATCTCAATGCATGATGGCCAAAGAGGCCGAGTTGCACAAATCAATGTCAATGAATGCACACAAATAACACATAAGACTCGATGAACCTCCGCCTTATCATGCAAGATCAAAGGTGTCGGCGACCAAGGAATGAGGCGCGTTTCATCACTTCAAGTATGAAACGCCCCTCGTTCCTCGTGTTTGGATCAACATCCGATCCAAACACAATGCAATGCAACAAACATGCAAACATAATGCAACATGCAAACAACATGAGCATGCAACAACATGCTAACAACATGCAAACGTGACAACATGTAAACATAATGCAATGCAACAACATGCAAATATAATGCAACATGCAAATATAATGCAACATGCAAACATAATGCAATGCAACAACATGCAAACAATATAAGCATGGCAAGTGAAGGACAAGACACAAGGGCTATGTAATGCAACACTCAATGGACTTAAACTACATATGGACAAACCTAAGAGGGTCCAAAATAGTGGCCAACACACCAAAACTTAGGCACAAAAGGGCCAAGAACACATGCTCATGCGATGGCTCATCAACTAGGCATAAGAGCACAACTCTCAAACATGATGAAGAAGTGACAAATGTGAGAGTGTAGCAATGAAGTAAACTCTGAAATTACATTCCAAATGAGGCTAAATCATGCACATATGACAAATAAAGCATGCTAGTAGGCTTAAAGCTTAAAGCTAGCCAAGGGACTTGCACCATAGCCATATCAATCAAGCCCCAAAGGGTCAAGATCACTCAAAAAAGTCCCAAGGCAGGTCAAAACAAGACCAAAAACATGCTTGAACATAGCCAACATATGCTAGAATTAGAGGCATGAAACATGGAGCATACAAGGCCAATGAGGAGGATTACACTACACCTACCAAAACCAAGCATGAGATGACTTCACCAACAAAAATCAGAGCTGTAACATGGCAAAATAAGACCAAATACACACTGAGATGGCAGCCCAAAAGCCTAGGCAAGATGGCATAGATATGGGCTCATGCTTAAGGCATAAAGCATGACTCACCAAAAACATTAAAATAGTGAAGCATGAGAGAGTATAGCCACACTACACATACTGAAATCACATACCAAATGATGCTAAATCATGCAAATAGCTCAAGCAATGTATGCTAGTGACTTGGAAACTCAAAGCTAGTGAGCAAGATTGCACTATGGCTATACAAAGCAAGGCATGCATGACCAAAACAACATAAAACAGAGCTTAAGCATGCTAAAACATAAGTAAAATTTTGCTGGAGTTGAGCCAAAAGCATGCTAG
This sequence comes from Camellia japonica, assembly GCA_030407325.1. Lineage (NCBI taxonomy): Eukaryota > Viridiplantae > Streptophyta > Magnoliopsida > Ericales > Theaceae > Camellia > Camellia japonica. The sequence goes on from JAPPVO010000019.1 coordinate 142,044,053, forward strand.
AATGATGGTCAAAAGCATGATGCATGTTAGGCTAGTGAATGGAAATGCACTATAAGGAGCATGCAAGAGGCTATCAAACCAACCCTTGACAGAGCTATAACATGCTGAAATAATGCCAAAAACATGCTAAGATGGAGCCTCAAAGAGGTAGAAAAACATGCTACTTTAATGAGCCATCAACACAAGCATACAAGAGAAGAGGAGGGGGGACAACCCCCTCCTATTTAAGACCTCAAAACACACTTTCTACCACTAAAAATCCACTAGATTTCAGTGGCTAAAAGGCCAAGAGAAGATGATCTCGAAGGCCTAAAAGGATGGCACAAAACAAGGCCAAACAAGGCACAAAAAGGGGGTAGACCACCTCCAACACCAAAGAGGCCTTAAACAAACACTTTAAACACTTAAAATTAGAACTTTTTTCAGTTGAAAGCAAGGCCGAAAACAGTATGCAAAGGGGGCCAAACACTTAAGCAAAACAAGGCTTAAAAGGGGCAACAACTCACCCTTGAAGAACCATAGCAAACCAGCACTTTTGAGCCAAAGAAAACAAACTTTGAGAGTCCAAAAAAGGTCCTCTAGTACCTCAGCAACAAAGCAATGGTGCTTTACTAGGTGTTGTAGTGCAAAAGTGAAGACAAAACACACTTTTAAGCAATATATATATATATATATATAGAGAGAGAGAGAGGGAAATATATATATAGAGAGAGATATATGCTTTGTATCTCCAATTTTTAGAACCTCCGGAGAGGGAGAGAGACCTCCCTTCTTATAGAAATTCAATTTCTAAGCTTGTTGGACAAGCTAAGGCTTGGTTCAATCCCTCCATACACGTGTATGGAGGATGAAATCTGTGCTCACCAGCTGTCACAGCTGGCACAAAAATATCTGCAAAAGCAAATAGAAAGGCCTCAGCCAACAAACAGGCCGACTGGCCACCACTGATGGCCGATGGAAAGAAGGAAAGGCCGATAGGCATGAGGCCTAGCCGATGGGTTGTAGGGATGGCCAACAAGCCACCCTCTTCTCTCAGAAGCAAAACCACAAGTTCTTGGTCCACAACCAAGCACAAAATAGACAAGTTGAGAGGTTCTAAGGCAAGGCGCGCAGTCGAGACCTTCAGGAACTCAAAACGGACACGAGCATGGATGATCTTCGAGTGTTCAAACGATGACATCCAAGTCTTGAGGACGGTAAAAAATGGGGTGTTTACACTATCGGGTGATACCGTTTGGGCTGAAGAATGCCGAGGCTACTTATCAACGGGCTGCAACCACTATTCTACATGATATGATCCATAAAAAGGTTGAGGTGTACGTGGACGACATGATTGTCAAGTCTAAGGAAAGAGACGGTCACTACATTGCCTTGAAGAAGTTCTTTTAATGGATCAGAGAATATAGACTAAGGTTGAATCTGTAGAAATGTACTTTTGGCGTAACAGCAGGGAAAATGTTGGGTTTCTTGATCACACAGAGGGGCATCAAGGTAGATCCTTCCAAAATCAAGGCCATCATAGAAATGCCACCACCAAGGACTGAAAAGGAGGTGCAAGGCTTTCTGGGTAAAGTGCAATTCATAAGACGGTTTATTTCAAAAATAACCTTGACTTGTGAACCATTTTTTGGTCTCCTGAAGAAAGGAAAGAAATTCCGATAGGATGATTGATGTCAATTCGCTTTTGAGCAGATCAAATAGTACCTTCAGAATCCGCCCATGTTGTCACCGCCAGAGCCGGGAAGCCTTTGATTTTGTATCTGTCAATAATGGACACGACGATAGGATGCATACTTGCTCAGGAGTCTAAGGATAGGGTGGACAAAGCCATCTACTACTTGAGCAACAAAATACTAGATTATGAGACCCGTTACACTCTGTTGGAGAAAGCTTGCTTAGCCTTGGTATGGGCTACTAGGAAGTTGAGGCACTGCTTGTTAGCTCACTCCGTAATTCTAGTTTCGAGATTAGATCCCATCAAATATCTCTTTAAGAAACTAGCACTTACGGGTAGGCTAGCTCGTTGGTTGCTTCTTCTTTCGAAATTTGATTTTAAGTATGTCACTCGCAAGTCGGTCAAGGGGAGAGCTGTGGCGGAGTTCCTGGCAGATCACCCGGTAGAAGCGGATGAAGCGGTAGAATATCTGTTCCCAGATGAAGCTATTCTGCAAGTCAAGGAGGAGACATGTTTGACGGAGTGTCCAATCAATATGGTTATGGGATAGGTGTGTTGTTGATAGAACTCGACAATTCCCATATGCCTCTAGCCTTCAAACTCCGGTTCAAGGTATCGAATAACAAAGTAGAGTATGAGGTGTGTATCGCTGGTTTGGAAGCCACCCTGGAACTAGGGGCAAAAAGGTTGGATATCATCGGGGACTCGAACTTAGTTGTTTCTCAAGCAAACGAAGACTGGAAGGTCAAAGAAGAAAAGATGAAGATTTATCACCAAACCCTGGTCGTTCTGATTCCTAGGTTTGAAAAGCTGACTTTCACATATCTACTAAGAGAGAACAACAGGTTCGCTAATGCTTTATCAACTCTATCATCCATGATAGACATCCCGCTTGGAGTCCAGATGCGTCCAATCATTATTGAGAAAAAGTACACGCCAGCCTATTAAACTATCGCCTCAATAGATGAAGCGCAAGATCAAAACCCTTGGTACTATGATATCTGGAACTTCTTGGAAAAAGAGATTTATCTACCAGGGGCAAATGCCAAAGACAAGAGGGCAATACGGCAGATGGCCGTTCAATTTATCATCTGCGGAGGTAAACTGTACAAGAGAGGTCATCTAGGAATGCACAAGTTGTGTGTCGAAACAGAGGAATCAAAGCGCCTGATGGAGGCCATCCATGGAGGAGAGTGCAGAGCGCACATGAACGGAGTGATGTTAGCCCAGAAGATTCTCAGGCAAGGTTACTACTGGTCTACTATGAAGGAAGATTGTATTGGTTTTGTTCGGCGATGCCACAAATACCAAATTCATGCTAATCGCATGAATATCCCGCCATCAAAACTGTACAACATGACTTCACCATGGCTTTTCTTGATCTGGGGAATTGACGTCGTTGGGGTAGCTATGCCAAAAAGGTCGAATGGGCATGAATACATCTTGGTGGCAATTGATTACTTCACCAAGTGGGTGGAAGCTCAGTCCTACGCAGTGTTGAAAGCAGCACATGTGGCTAAGTTTACAGAAACAACATCATTTGATGATATGGAATCCCAAATGAGATCATTTCAGACAATGGCTCCCACTTCAAGAAAGAGGTGATCGACTTGTTGGAGAAATACAATGTGGCTTTTCATACGTCATCTACATATCGGCTGCAAACCAACGGAGTTGTTGAGGCCACCAACAAGAACATCAAGCATATTCTACAGAAGATGGCTAAGACCTACAGGGACTAGCCAGACAAATTGCCATTTGCACTCTGTGGCTACAGAACTTCAATCCGAACGTCTACTAGGGCAACTCCTTATTCTCTTGTCTATGGGATGGAAACTATTCTGCCAATCGAAATAGAAGTCCCGTCACTGCGAGTTATGGATGAGTGTCAAATAGCAGAGGCGAACTGGCAACAAAGCAGGTTCGAAGAACTGATGCTGTTTGATAAGAAAAGGCTGAAAGCATTGTACCATGTTCAGGATTATCAACGCAAGATTGCTAGGGCTTTTAACAAGAAGGTTAAGTCCTGGAATCTCAAAGAAAGGGATTTGGTGCTGAAAGACAACCGAGCTCCCATCCATGGCCATAAGGGCAAGTTCAGACCCAATTGGACTAGTCCTTACATCATCAAAACCATCTAATCAGGTGGAGTTGTTATTCTCATGAACCTGGATGGCTTAGAATTTTCCTAACCAATCAACATGGACAAGTTGAAGAAATATTATACCTAAGAGGCTCGCTAGGCCGAAAACTCGGAATGGTGACCTAGACAAAAGTTAGAGCACAAAAAATTAGAAATAAAGAAAAATTGAGCTCGCAAGATTGAAAACCCTAAAGGGCGGCCTTGGCAAAAGTTAGAGCGCAAAAGGAGAGAGTTAATACTCAAGTGAACCCGAACCGAACTACATAAGGCCTGATTCCCATCTTTGGGATACGTAGGCAACTTCATCCTGAAGTTTGGCCGTAAATACCTTCAACTCAACTGTCTTATCCATGTGTCTGATTAGGTCATCTTTGTCTGTTCTTTGCCTGAGGGTTCGGTTGTGATCTTTACTTTGAGAGAAGATTTGGTTACAGTGCTAAGCAGTGGTGTTCAGTCAAGGGGCAATTTGTGATATTTGGATTTGGAGTTGTACATCTCGAGGATTAATTCCATGTGTTTCAAGTGGTGATCCTTTTCGAAAATGGTTTTGAAAAGTTTTGATAAAAGTTGATTTTGTTCAAATTTCACCTTTTACAACTTAGACTATTTTTGGACCAAAAGGAAAATTTTCAGTGCTCACAACTTTAATTTCATTGATTTCAATACAAAGTTCTCCAACTCTCAATACAAATCAAAGTTACTTTTATTACATTCAAAAAACTTGAAAAGAAAGATCAAAGCAATAAACTAGGAGCATAGATGAGTCAAGTGCTCCTGTGTCCCCCACTCGTGCTTGTGGAAGCTTCTGATGCCAAAGTGGGCCCGGTTTGTGCCTCATCCTCGAGCCAGGCTAAGCATTCGCCAAAAAAGGCGCAACTGAAACTAGGTGCAGGAAACAGAAGCTCTCTCGTCCTCCAAGCAGTGAGATACCTAGCCAAATGTGAACCTCGGATGGGGAATGAAATCGGGTACTCTACACCCTTCTATGGGCAAATCTGATCGTGCCCAAACTGACGTCTGAATTGAAAAGAGAAGTAGAATACACAGTGAGTCAGGCAGATCAACTGTATTCCGGGTTGCTAAGCCATGCTGTAACTTATCTTGGTCAAATTAAGCCAGGGGTAGTGCCAGGCTATGTCAGCAGCAGACCTGTTGCACATCCATTCGCACCACCACTCCTCGTTTGGGAAATCCACCAGCTGTTGGCGGAAGAAGTATGCTCGAGCTGAGTATGCAAGGCAAGAGTCCACTACCTTCAGTTTATCCATAAGCCATAACTGGGGAGGGATGACAGAAAAGAGAGATTAAAGAATAGAGAGATGTACATTGAGAAAAAAGTGAGAAAAGGGCTTTTAGAGAAAAATAGAGCATAAGTGCCCAGAGATGTGAGAAACACATATTAGAAAGGGTGGAAAACATTACCTGAAGAAGAAGTGGACTTCCCACGAATCTGGTAGTCTCTCACCGATGGAAGGCCTCTAAGCCTATCAAAGTCTCGGCCAGTGCCAAGCCAATGCAACTTTTGCCTTCTTTCAGGCCTTGCGCTACTTCAATCAAACGAATGCTAGATCCGCCAAAACTAGGGGCAAGAAGGAAATGAGCTAGCATACATAAGCAAAGGGCATGCTGTCGAAAACCTCGCCAAAGACGATCGCTGTAGCTCGCCTTTTTTGCGCCCCCTTTCGGAAGCTCGGAAGAAAGCCCTATGGACTCCCACGGTTCTAAATCTAATCTCACAAGTGCAATGTGAAATTGATAATCATCAAAGAGTCCAAATACGGCAAATTTTTTGGAAAATTGATTTTAGGATAAAAAATGCCAAAATTGGACTGCTTTGTCAGATACAGAGTCGCCACCTAAATATTTAATCTTGGGGAAATTTAGGAAACCCATGACTCGTGTCAAAGGCCACGTTTCCGTCGTCACCAAAGTTGCCTCGGCTCGGGAACTTAGGTACGAGAGAGGAAGGTCATGAATTGAGCACCCCCGCTCGCCCGATCAAAAATCGGCCTCTACTAATCATGATATGATTTTTATCAACATCATGTGTTCTTGTTCCGGTCATTAGGCTAGCTTTACTACGTGATGTGCATAAGCAAATATAGACTAGTTTGCTCAATTTGGAATAATTCAATTCATGTTTGTTTTGCGAAAATGGTTTGAATTTGCCACCTCAAGTGGGCTTAAATTTTGCGAATTTGCCACCAAACATAGTGGGCTTTAAAACTGATTTGCCACTAGACATAGTAGGCTTAAAACACACATTCGTTGAACCGTTCCAATTCAAACAACAAACCTCTATCCACAGGCATTCAAACAGTTTATCAAGTAAGCATTTAGCCTCATGGAAAGCATTGTAGACATGACAACACTCAAACTCATGTAAGTATGCTAAAGCATAAAAACTCACCTAGTACTCCAAGCTAATAAGATATGGGTTAGAAAAATGTGCATGATTCCTAACTATGCAAGATGTCTAATGCAACGCATGCAAAGAATGCAATTAATAGGCTCAGCTACTAAGCATGGCATATTAATCAATTTGATAACATGCGGTTAAACATGTATTCAAAGAAGTAATTGAAACAACAATGCAGTTTGAATGATGCGTCGAGCCTCGGCGCATGCAAGACAAGACAAATGTATGTAAGCATAAGGTATGCTAATTGAAACATGTCCCTAATCTAACCATCAAAAGTGGGTAAATAAAAGGGAGAAAGACGTGGGGTTGGAAGACACACAAATTATTACATTTTGCTCTCACGAAGGAGAGTCTAAATGAATAAAGCTAGACTAACTAGCAACTAATTAGGGCTAAGCTAATTAAGCTAATTAAGCTAATTAGACTAATTATTACAAACCAAATGAATAACTAGCTAAGCTAATTACTAATTATTACAACACTTGAATGAATTTAACTAGTAAGCTAACTAATTAAGCTATAACACAAATGTAAGTAAACTAAGCAATTAACATTTCTAATTATACATTATTCTGCCTCGGGAAGTGGAAGATGCATATGCTCGATTTTCGCCCATAAAGACCTTCGTTTTGCTCTCGAAAGCCTCGGTTTACAGAGTTGAACATTTCTATAACCTTTGTGCTCTACCTTACCAAAATCCTGCTGAGGTTTACATTAGTGGCTAGCTGGCCATGGATGAATCCTGCCGGCCATCTGCGGCCAAAAAAGGTGGTCTGCCAGCCATGGATGGTGGCCTGCCGGCCACTGATGCACTGAATCACCATGCTGTGACAGAGTACAAACAGAGCAAAAAGAGAATTTTTCTAAGAACTGTCCGCACAATTCACCCCTCCTTTTCATGGACAAATCCAAGGAGTTGTGAAGTTAAACCACAAACCATCAATCTAAGCAATTTCATTGTATGATGGCTTGTGATTCAAGGTGTGCAAGCTTAATGAATGCAAAACAAGACACAAAAGAACCATCACCCTATCATGCATGATCAAGGGCAATGGAGACCTTGGAAACTTGGCACATTTCATCACTTTGAGTATGAAATACTCCAATTTTCCTTGTGTTCAATTAACGTCTGATTGAACACACAACACACAAGTTATTATCTTGCTCAATTTTAGTCCCAAGTTGTTAGTTACTCATTTTAACTTACCAACCATTACTTAATCCAGTTAAGTCCAAAAGGTCAGTTAGAGTCCTCTAATGGAAAGAAGGCTCAAAACACGAGTTGCTGTGGGTATGGAAGAAGTCTCATACCATTGGTAATGAACCCCAAAGGGATTAAACCATTAAGTATGAAACCTCTATTCCACACTTTGGCAAACAAATGACTTGAAGCAACTTTCAAAGAAAAATGAAAAGCCAAGAAAGGAGAGAGGTTGTAGAGGTGATTAGTGCTGAAATGAAGTGCAAAACAACACCAAAGCATGCAATCAACTCAAACGAGAGGTGCCTAATGGCCTAAAACACCAAGCTTGTGAGGAATATTACACTACAACCATGCAAAACAAAACTCAACTGACCCAAACTATCCAAAACAGAGCTAAAACAGTTTAAAATAGAGGCAAAAACATGCTGGAACAAAGCTACAAAAAGCTAGAAAAGCATGCCAACACATGGAGTTAACTAGGCTAACAAACAAGACACAAGAAGGGGAGGCTAATCCCTCTAACTTTGGACTTAAAAACATGTTTTTCTGCCACTGAAAACACTCTGAAATTCAGTGGTTAAAGGCCCAAAAAAAGATGGTTTAAATATGGGAAACACAAGTGGAGAAGCCTTACAAACAAGACAAAAAGAAAGGTGAACCACCCCCCACCTTAAAATGGCCCACAAGTTTCAGCCCATTTTGATAGAGTTTTTATAGCCCCAAAAAAACCCAAAAATAGTGGACCTCAAGCCAAAACCACCTTCAAGAGCTCCAACAAGGCCTCAAGGGACCTCATCTTAAAGATGGTCAATTTTCGTTAAGGGTTGATATGCAAAAGTGTAGTATAAGCAGACAAGTATGCGAAAAATTTCAAGAGAGAGAGAGAGAGAAATGTAGCGAGAGAGAGAGAGAGAGAATTTTTGTTCCAAAATTTATAACCTTTAAAAATGGGAGATGAGACCCCCTATATATAGAAAACATGAATTCTATACAAGGAGATCTAATCGTGTGGACAGATGCAAGCATTTGTGCAAACAGCTGGTACAGTTGGCATAAAATATCTACAGAAAACACTGGTGGCCTGCCGGCCATCAGTGATGGCTTGCAAGGCATCATTGATGGCAAGCACGACACATCAATGGCTAGCAGACTAGAAGCACTGGCCGGCAGCCTCCATAGATAGCCGACAGGCCACCAGAGATTGTAGGCAAGACACACCAAGGTATGGTCTAAAAATGAGACAAAATGGATGCAGGGTTTGAAAGGCTCAAACCTGTGGCGTTCCACCGAGGACTTCAAGCACTTGGCAAGCAATTAGACTTGTCACCGGATGTACCTGCAAGAACACCCAAGTCTTGAAAGGTCATCAAAAATTGGGTGTCTACAATTGCCGCGGTCACCGGCGTCGGAAAATCAACGAATCAAATTGGGAATGTCTAGCTCTCCGTTGTAGGCCAGAGATCGAGCCTCGTGCATATTGAGCCTACATATCCATGACCAAAACGTGGACATGACCAAAACGGGGCTGAGGCATGATCTCCCTGTCACGCCGGAATTCCATTATCACCAGAAATTCTTCAATTGTCGGGCACATGTTTTGTCCCCCAAAACTAAAGACATGCGTAATCGGGTTCCAACATCTAGCTGCGGCATGAAGGAACGGAAAACAAAGCGGAGTCTGACTTAATGGAAAAAATGCATTCAAGCCGAAATCCCAAAAATTTACCTTTTCCAAGCCGTTCAAAGTCGCAATCCAATCTACGAGGTTTTAGGCAAGAAATGGCTCCATTTGTGGCAAAAATAGTAGCTAGAATGAGTTCTGGAGAAGAAATGATGAAGTTGAAGCTTTTGTAGAAGATAAGGCATTGGTGGCCGGTAGGCCACTGCTGATGGCCTGCAGTCCACATTGCTGGCCGACAACCTTTCTCCTCTGGCCGGCAGCCTCTCTTTTGGCCTACTGTCCACCTGTGTGTGTGGAAGGTGTGGGTAGCTCGTGTTTTGTTTCATTTTTTTTTGTGTTTTGGGTGGTCTTTTGTCCTTTTGTTTTAGTCTTTGCTTGTATTTGTATTTGAATTATTGTTATTCTGTGTATTGAGTTGAATTGAGTTGTGTTGTTTATGGAGTTGTTGTTTTGTTTATTGAGTTGTATATTGCATTTTGTATTTTGGTTGTTGGTCGGTTCATTACCCGATTAAGCATTTTGTTTCAATCAAGCGCTCTTGGTTTCAATTCCTTGTCCATTTCATGCATATATGGTGCTCATGATACAAAAATGACAACACACTTTTCATAAAAAAACTGTGAGTTTTTATTAAGATCATGGCTTTTTACAAAAGATGATTACAAGTTTTAATGCAAAACAGAACTTCCTAAAGCTATACATATGCTAATGTTACCATACAAAAAGAAACCAAGCAAAAACTACAAGAAAATCAGCACCAGCCATCTCAGGCTCGAGAGGCCCTCTTCGTCCTCTTCCTGGGTGGAGACTCAGAGTTGTCTCCATCAGCACTGCTGTCCGACTCAGATGCCGAGCTGGAACTAGAATGATCGCCGCTCTCTACCTCAGAGCCTGACTCAGCATCACCTCCACTCTCAGATCCCGAGCCACTATTATCTCCACTCTCGAAGGACTTAGGTTGTGGACTCACTTCCTCCCCGGAGCCAATGGTCTCAGCATCGTCGCCACTCAACACTAGCTCTGGAAGGATCCTCCGGCCTCAACCATGACGCTCCTCTCGGTTGCTTGTCGGGGCCTGTCTCTCCCTCCCTTCTGCTGCTGGAGGAAATGGTGATGCTGTGGGCACAGTCGCCGCCGCTGGTGCTCTCGGTACGGCTGGAACTTGAAAAGATACAATATTGGCATATCAGATGTAATGTATAGTTGTAGATGTAGTATAATGAAAGTGGTGGAATGCAATGAGCCAGATGCAGTACAAATACAGTATAGTGTGTTAGTGCCGCATATCAGTGCGATGTGACAAGGGGCAAAATACATACCGTGATGTGAGTATCAGTGCTTCAATGAGAATGATGTGCACAATAGTGTGGAAAATACTGAAATGCAGGCAGAGAATAGGAGAAAATACCTGGATGCTGTGGAGACTGAGCAGTGCCTCCCTTCTCAGTATCATGCTCTCGAACGAAGCTAGTAGCTCGAGCAATCCCTCAGTGTACTCTAGGGGTGCCTACAAATGTATTGGGAATGTTCAGTATTCGGAAGGAACAAATATCAGAAAGAAAATGGAAAGCTAGAGAAAATATGGTACATACTGGAGGTGCATCGCGAGCTTAAACGTATCTACGCCAGCTTCCGCCGGCTTGATCAGAATCTGATAGGACATCCCGGTCGGCCTCCAGCATGTCAGCATGGTAAGGATCTCTGGCCAACCGGTAACCTGTTCAGCAAGAGGGGCCCCTCCAGTCCTAGCCCTCATCGCTTGAGTCCTACCTGCCGTGGGGGCACCTGCTGCTCTGCCTGCACGAGCACCCATCAAGGGAGGCATGAGGTGAGGAAGTAGTCAGCGTCCAAGCCCTTGGTGAACTGAATCATCTCTTGGAAAGAGAGGCTCTCTATAGTCCTCATAGATGCGGGAGACACCACGGGAACTACCGGCTCAGGTAAACCCATAGTTTGGCACACAAACCGCTCGCCTAGAAACCATGCTCGGCAAACTGGGCCCTCCAGTAGAAGCCGAAAACGGGAGGCCCTCCAGGCTCTAGTGTACTGGTCCCTAACTCCAGTAGGCATCGCCGCCCATGGCTGCCAGGTGATCCACAAACAGAGAATGCACAGATTGTTAGTTGTCATCAGATATCGAAGTATGAATCAGAGTCGAAGTAAAGCAAAAATAATTGTGAGTTTTGGGTTACCTCATCGGCGGTCACCGTGTCGAAGTACTAGTGAAAGAATGCGAAGGTCTCCCAAGTCCTACGTAGACATCTGCCATCATACTGGTGAGAGTACAGCACAACGGGGGGCATCTCCACCTCTGGCTCTGGAGCAAGAGTTGGGAAATATGCATATACCCAGAGTTGCAAGGAAAAGGCAACAGTGAGTATATAGTTGTAGACGCTAGGGCTGTGCAGCGGATCCACCGACCCGCCACACCCGCCCGACCCGACCCGCAACGGATGGATGCGTGACACGTGGCGGGCGGATGCGGGCCTAGATTATATATTTTTTCGGGTTCGGGTCGGGTGGCGGGTGATCCGCCATTTTAGTCGGCAGACCCGACCCGACCACGATGGCTAATATTTTATTTTTTTTGGCTGACATATGCCTGCCTCTGCCTCATTTCATTTCCCCCCATTTTCATTTCTGATCTCATTTTGCCCTAAAATTTCGACATTCTCATTCTCTCTCTCTCTCTCTCTCTCTCTACCCTACACATCGTCGGACGATCTATACATACACGGCGTCGGCGATCATCGTCGGACGATCTATACATACACGGCGTCGGCGATCATACACAGTCACTGAGGTATCTCTCTCTCTCTCTCTCTGCTTTCCTCTTCTTCTCATCTTCTTCTGCTTTCCTCTTCTCTTTTCTTCTCTTCTTCTGACGATCTTAGTCTAATCTGGTTTTTTTTTTTGTTCCAGTTCTAAAACGAAATAGATGGTTAGATTGATCGATCTACACTGACTGTAACTGAGTGAGGTACCTCTCTCTCTCTCTCTCTCTCTCTCTCTCACCTTCTTCTTCTTCTTCTTAACTGGTTTTTTTTTTTTTTTTTTTTTTTTTTTTTTGGTTTTTGTTTTTGTTTTTGGTTCCAGTTCTAAACTTCTAAATCTAATCTGTTATTATTTTGTTGAGTCTAATCTATTATTATTTTGTTGTTTATTTATTTTTTTGATTCAGAATCTGTTTTTTTTTTTTGATTCAGAATTTGTTCAGAATCTGGTTTATTTTTTTTTATTCAGATTCAGAATGCTTCCTTTTATTTCCTCTTTCCTGTTGTAATGTTTTTTCCATCAATAAAACATTACTTGTTTTTTGAAAGAAAGGAGTCCAATAGCTGGAAGCATATGTACCCAGGAAAATAATCTAAAGAGAAGAACATCTAAGCAACATTGTTTAATGTATGTATGATGGCTTAGCTTGAAATCTATATAATATGGATATGCCAAGTATAACTTATAATATAATTATAGAATATGGATATGCCAAGTATAACTTATAATATAATTTGAGTTTGAGTTTTTTGGTCTCACATCTAATGTTTGGCTTATAACTTACAAATATGATGTAAGAATATGGTTTATAACTTATAAATATGATGTGTTTGTTTACAAATATGATTTGGCTTATGTAATAAACTCAAATTTTGATGGAGAACTTATAAACATAAATATGCAAGCCTGTCTCAAGTAAAGATATACAAAGTTAACTTTTTAAAAAAATTTTAAATTTTTTGTGCTATACAAAGTTAGCATTTAACAGTAGGTAGATCCACAATAACATACATGTAATATATGTAATATATATACATTACTTATTTATGAAGATAAGAAAAGAAGAGCAATGACCTAAACTTTGAATTGTTTATTATTTATATGCCTTTTTGCTTGTTGATTATTGCAGGCAAAGAAGGTTCCTTATCCCTATAGGCTATATAGCCCACATTACAATCTCTTTTGAAAAGTTTATTTGCAGAAAACATTAACAAGGTTAGTTCCATCAACCTGGATTTAGTAGAATGTATTATTACCTATAATGTATCTGCTGCATGCATGGCAGATTTGCTGCAAGAAGATGAATGGCAGATTTGCTGCATGCATATTGTTAATTGAATGACAGATTTATGAATGGCAGATTTGCTGCATATTGTGAAGAAGATGAATGGCAGATTTGAATATTTAATATACACACAAAACAACAAAGTGGGGTGATGTTAATTGAATTTTTTCCTGGGTTTTTTCTTCGTTTTTTTTTTTTTTATTTCAGTGATATTAATTGAATTTTTTCTTGGGTTTTTTTTTTTTTGTATGTTGAAAATTTGTAAAATTTCAAACCGCCAAACCGATTCGCATCCATCCGCCAATCCGCCAAATCCGCATCCGCCGGATTGGCGGACGGATGCGGATTGATTTTCACCAATCCGCCAATTTGGCGGACGGATGGCGGATTGGAGGTTTCGTGGCCGCAACCGATCCGCGCCCACCCCTAGTAGACGCGCCCCCGGAGAGAACTCCTGAGAAAATCTCGTTCTGTTCTCTGAGCTACTACAGTTCGGATTCAAATGTCACGGTTCTGAATCTAATCTTACAATGTGCGATGTAAGACCGATAAATTACCAAAGAGTCCAAATCCGGCAAATCGTTTTGGAAAACTGATTTTTATAAAGAAGTGCCAAACATGGACTGCTTTGCCAGATACAGAGTCGCCACCTAAATATTTTATTTTGGGGAAATTTAGGAAACCCAGACTCGTGCCTAAGGCCACGTATCCGTCATCACCAAAGTTGCCTCGGCTCGAGAACTTGGGTATGATTGGGGAAGGTCATCTATGAGCACCCCCGCTCGCCCGATCAAAGATCGGCCTGTACTAAGCATGATATCTTGTTTTTGAAAACACATGTGCTCTTATTCCGGTTAATTAGCTAATCTTACTACGTGATGTGCACAACAAACAAGTATAGACTAGATCGCCTAATTTGGAACAAAGCATCGCATATCCGTTTGTTTGGAAAATGGTTTGAAGTTTGCTACTCGCAAGTAGGCTAAAATGCGGATTTCGATGAATTGTTCCAATTCAAGTAATCCAACCTTCACCCACAGGCATTCAGGCAGTTAATCACGTAAGCAATTAGCCTCATGGCAAGCATGCTTTCATGGCAACATTAACACACGTGCAGTATGCTAAAGCGTAAACACTCACAGTGTACTCTGAGCCAAAACAAAGAACTAGTTAGAAATCATGCATGATCCTAGTTCATGTTAAGATGGCTAATGCAACACATGCGAAAATGTAACTAAGATAGGCTCGGCTATTCTAGAATGTCATGTGAAATGCAACTTGATACATGTATTCAAATTGGAATTGAAATACAATGCAGTTAGTATGATGCGCCGAGCCCGGTGCATGCAATACAGATGAATGGATGCACGCATGCAAGCATAAGGTATGCTAAATGAAATATGCCCTAAAACTAACCATCGTAAGCGGTTAAGTAAAAGGGAGAAAGAAATGGAGGTTGGAAGACATGCATCACACACACGCACGCTTATTACAACAATTGGCCCTCTCGAAAGAGGGACCGAATAAGAAGCTAACTAGCTAATCTAAGCTAATTAAACTAATTATTACACAACAAATTAATTAACTAATCCTAGTTAACTAATTATTACAGAACGAATTGAATAGCTAACGCATTAACTAATTAAAGTACAAACCAAAGCAAAGCCTAGCTATCTAAGCATGACAGCTAAGGAAAGCAGTAAAAGCAGGAGCTTCAGAGAGAGAGGAATGCATGCAAACTAGGTCGCCTTGTTCGGAAATCCAATGCGATGCCCCGATTTGCCTCTGTTTTCATTTGTTCTTAGAAACTTGCACCAAGCTCCAGAAAGCTGAAACTTCACCTTGGAATCTGTGGGAGGGTGGCCGGCCACTTTTGGTCTCTAGAAACACCTGCCAACCACTTTTGGTTGTTGAAAAACCAGAAAAGTGGTCGGCCAGCTACTTTTTCTGGCTGGCCGACCAGTTGTTGCTGCTGAACTGCAATTTGCTGCAACAGAGAGCAAGAAAGGGCATGGCAATGTATTTGCAAGATATGTGTGCACAACCACCCTCCCTATCATGTCATGAACTCAAGGGAGTGTAGGTTCTCGACCCTCGGGCCACCAATCGCGCATTTCCATGCATGATGGCCGAGAGGCGAAGTTGCACAATTCAATATGAAATGAATGCACAAGTAAACACATAAAGCCTAAAACTCTATCATGTATGATCAAGAGCGTCGGCGACCGAGAATTAAGGCACGTTTCATCACTTTAAGTATGAAACGTCCCTCGTTTCCCGTGTTTGGACTAACTCCTATTCCAAACACAATGCAAGCAAGCATGGCATACACAATGCGACTCGATCATGCAAGTATGCAATATGACTTAAGCATGCAAACATGCAATGCAATGTGAACAACCTAACAAGGCTAATGGCATGCACAATGCTAAAGCATGTAACAACTAGCATACACAATGCTAAATGCTAAAAACTAGATGGCATACTCAATGCAAGGCATTCATAAGGTTCTAAGCATAATGTAATGCATGCATGCACAATGCAATGCAACAAGGGCAACTTATGTAATATACCAAGCATGGCATGCTCAATGTAATATACATGGTATACTCAATGGACTTAAACCAAAAGGGTAGACCTCAATCATGCCCAAATCAGTGGCCATTGGTGATGAAATGAAGGCACATAAAGCAAGGCATGCATGCACAATGCATTGGCCATCAAAGAGGCCAAAGAGCACAACTCTCAAGAGTGCTCAATGAGTGACAGAAGTGGAAGTGTAACAACACTAAGTGCACTGAAATGAAGCAAGAAATGATGCCAAATCATTCAAACAACATAAGTAAAGCATGCTAGGGTCCTAAGGCATGAAAGCTAGCAAAGAGCAACACAAAGGAGGCATGCAATACATGGCACAAATGCATGAACTAAGCATGGACAGAGCTCAAGTAGGTCAAAACAAGGACCAAAACATGCTGAGATAAGGGCCCAAAGGCCTAGGCATGCAAGCATACGAGCTAAGCCATAAGCTAGGCAAACATGGACAATACTTAGAGGCATTCAAAGCATGAATGAAGTAGGAACAAAAGCATGCTATAAGCTCTGAAATGTCATGTTAGATGATGCTAAATCATGTACACAACACAAATGAAGCATGCAATGGTGCTCAAAGCTTGAAGCAAGCAAGAGCACTTGTACTACAAGTATACAAAACATGAAGCATGTGACCAAGGCAACCCAAAACAGTCCTAGAACATGTTAAAATGAGTCTAAAACATGCATGGAAGGAGGCCAAAACATGCTAGCATGAGGGGCATGAGACATGATACATACAAGGCAAATAAGGTGGATTACACTACACCTATTAAGACCAAGCATGGGATGACTTAAGCAATAAAAATCAGAGTTATATCATGGCATAATAACCCCAAATAAACACTGAAATGATGGCTCGCAAGCTATGGCATGAAGGCATACGCAACGGTTCATGTTAAGGCATAAAGGGGCAAACCCTCCAACGCATTGAATGAGTAACAAATGTGAATGCATGGCCATGAAACATGGACTGAAATCACATAACAAGTGATGCCAAATCATTGAAATAAGCCAAGTAATGCATGCTAGAGGATTCAATACACAAAGCTAACAAGCTAGATTGAACCAAGGCTATACAAAGCAAGTCATGCATGACCAATACAACACAAATCAGACCTTAAACATGCTAAAACATGAACAAAGTCTTCTTTAAGCTAAGCCAAAAGCATGCTAAAATGACATGTTACAACATGATGCATGTTAGGCTATTTCATGGGATTGCACTACAAGTGCATAGAGTATGCAAAGGCTAACCAAACCAAACCCTAACAAAGGTATGACATGGAAAAATATCACAAAAAACATGCTGAAATGGAAAGAAAACAAGCTAGAATGACATGCTACTTCATGAAGCATACAAAGCTAGTTTAAGGGATTTACACTACAAGTGTATTAGGCATGCAAGAGCTAACCAAACCAACCCAAAACAGATCTAAGGAATGTTAAAACAACACCAAAACCCACTGAGATGGCTCCAAAACAAGTTAGAAAGACATGCTCAAGCATGAGGCATACAAGACTAGATTGTGTGATTTACACTGCAAGTGTATTAACCATGCATGGAGTGACCAAAGCAAGCAAAAAAGTGGTATGCCACAGCAAAATAACCACAAATACAAGCTAAGATATGGTCAACATACACTTAGTAAAGATGCTCAAACATGAGGCATATTAAGGCATGCATTGAAGATGCAAGGAGAGGGGATGTCCCTCTCCTTCTTAGGACCTTAAAACACCATCCCCACCACTGAAATCCCTTTGGATTTCAGTGGTGAGAAGGCCAAAACAAGGTGGTCCCGAAGCTCACAAAAAAGGCTCAAAAATAAGGCCAAACAAGGCCTAAGAGGGGGTAAACAACCCCAAACACAAAAGTGATCTTAAACAAAGATCAAAAGCATGCAAAAATAGAACTTTTATTAGTTATAAGTCAAGCTTAAAACAACATGCAAGATAGGCTAAAAGCTTAAGCAAGAAAGGGGGATTTAAAGGTCAAAAGCTCACCCTTGAAGACCCTCTTTATAACTGCAACTCCAGCAGGTTTTTCAAGCTCAAGACAACCCAAGAACACCAAAATCAGCCCCTAAGCACCTCAGTAGCAAAAGGATGGTGTTTGAGTGTGTGTTTGTGTGTTAAAGTAAGACAAATCTACACTTTAAGGCATGAAAATGAAGCAAACAAGGCAATATAGATACAACACTATATCTATCCTCTTCCCTCAGATTTTCTGAACCTGGAGGAGGGAGGAGGAGCCTCCCTCTTATAGAAGAGGAAAGCCAAAGCTTCTTGGAGAAGCTAAGCTTGAATGCCATCCCTCCATACACGTGTATGGAGGATGGCTCAAATGCTCTCCAGCTGTGCCAGCTGTCCCAAAATATCTCCAAAAAGGTGTCAAAAAGCAGCCGACCACTTGAAGTGGTCGGCCTGCTAGTTTAAGTGGTCGGCCGACCACTTTAAGTGGTCAACCAGAGCAAAAACTGGTCGGCCATAGGTGGGAGAGGTCAACACACTAAATGCAAGGTGGTGGTGTGGTGGCCGACCAGAAAAGATGGTCCAAGGACCAAGAAAGCCAGTTATCTGACAAGAAAACTAGCTAGAAAAAGGAAAAGTGGTCTCCAAGGAGAAATACTGGTCTCCCACCCTTGTACCACCTTCCAAACAAGGAAAACAAGGTTTGTACCAAAAACAAACCAAAGCGGATGCAAGACGAGAAATCGGGAGGCGAAACACGCGGCCAAAAGCCCCAAAAACTAGCTGACGAGCATCAAAAGTGGTATGCAACCACAAAAGTGGTCTCCCGGACCACAGTGTTCCTCTAGGCAGAGGCAACAAGGTGTGGTTCAAAAACCACGCCAAACGGAGAATGTTAAGCGGTCCCGAGACAAGGCGCGCGGCCAAAGGCTCCAAAAATCGGAAACTAGTCTCCAAACGGGAAAAGTGGCCTACGACCACGAAAAGTAGTCTACGACCACAGAGAGATGGTCTACAAGACCACTCCCTCCCTCCGGGAAGGGAAAACAAGACTTGGTCCGCAAACCGAGCCAAAGCACAAAAAGTTCCGAGGCCCGGAGGCAAGGCTCTCAGCCAAAACTCCGAAACCTCAGAACGAGCACAACATGCACCATCACCGAGCGCTCAATCGATGACGTCTGAGTCTTAAGGTCAATCAAAAATGGGGTGTCTACAATAGTGTATAGAAAGTACAAATACATAGAATGCAGAATGCAGAAAGGCAATTGTGAGTACACAGTGTATAGATGCAAAGAATGCAGAATGTGCGATGCAAAAAGCGCAGTGTATAGGTGTAAAGAATGCAGATGCAGTGTACATAAAGTGCAAAGCAGAAAGCATAGAAATAGAAAAAAAAAAAAAAAAAAAATGAAGCAGAAGTGAAAGTTGCACTGCATACCTCCCAGGCTCACCAATAGCCCATATTTTTGTCTCCCCTCTTGTGGGACTTGGAGCTCATATAGCCATACAATGTGGCGAGGCCAACGCTGCCCCAATCATAGAATCGCACCTGGGGTAGTGTCACCAAGGCACTCAAAAGATATAATCCTTCAGTGTTCCACCTGTTCGTAAGCAAGGTGGTACTGACGAGGAACATCAAGAAGCCTGGTATCTGTGGCTTGCTCCTTCGAAACTACTTCGCAAACCAACTGTATCGTACCGTGGCTGGTCAGTATAGTGGTGGGTGTGCCCCTAACAGGTAAATCCAAACGGCCTCCCACTCGTCCATGTCCATATCATAAGGGATCGGATAACCCCCTACTCCTACGCCAGTGAGCATGGAGAAGTCATAGGGAGTCATCATCATCTCCCCAGCAGCAGAGAAGTGGAATGAGTTGGTGGTATCCTACCATCTCTCTATCAATGCTCCGAGTAAAGGCCGACTCGCTATGTTGCGGGAAAGACTGGAGTAGAACAAACCAAAACCAGCCTCATCTATGATGTCACGGACCATAACGGGAAGCTCAAGATACTAGTCCCTAGCGGTCGTTGCTCCATAGCCTTTGATAGAGCGAGAGTCCTCCTATGATCAAGACAATGATAAACAGGTGATAAAAGGGTAGTCAGATAGAAGACAGTGTGGGAAATACAGTGCAAGTGCAAGAAATGCAGTGAAAGTAAGCAATACGGTGCAAGAATTACAGTGAAATCAAGAAATGCAGTGCCAAAATGTAGAAAAGCATGAGGGTGTAATGTATACCTCAATGGCACCGTGAGAAAGGTGAGAGTCCAGCTCCCTAAGTAGGAGGTCCTCAGGTACGCACCGCGCGAATGCACTAAAATGTCTGATGCCCTCGAGCAGTAGTACGTGTGTTCGAAGATGATATGTAGCCGGATCAAAGGGTCTAATCCCGAGTGGTAATGGCTCTGGCTCAAGCTCTAGAATAAACTCTGCCTCGAGAACAGTGGAAATGCAGGTGGGACCTCTGAGGGAGCTCCGTCATAAGGTAGATCGTTTGCCATCTGGAAAGAAGATGAGAAAGTGGTTGAAAAATGAAGAAAAACGGAGAGAAAAGGAAAAACTTAGAAAAAGTCAACCCTAGGAGAGAGAAAATGGAAGGAAAAGTCAAAGCTCAGAAAAAGGCACAAAACCCAAGAGAAACTCGAGAGAAACAAGCCTCAAGTGTTGAAACTCCAAGAAAAAGCACTGAAATCAAATTTCAATCGGTTCAAAATGAAGGAAACAAAGAGGGTTTAGCGAATAAACTTCGTGTGGGGCGTTGGGAAATTTGTAGAAAGCCCGAATCTAGAGAGAAAAAGTGTCTAGAGAGAGAGGGAGGAATTTCAGACATGAGAAAGTGAGGAAATGAGCCCTTGTGTCCTATATTTAAAGACCCGAGCCAAAAAGACCCAAATACCCCGAATCTGTCATCAGTGGCCGGCAATGCTTTTCTATGGCCGGCAGGTGGCATGTGGCCTCCCTTGGAGTCCTGATGCTGTTTTGTGTCCTTGGTTTCCAAGAAGTGTAGGGATGGTTCACTGTTGGGTTCAAATTGTCTCTGCGGAAGCTCAAAACTGTGTTTTCGGTGCACGATGTTCGTCACTTGTCAACATGAACGAGGTGTATCCTTTAAACATATTGTAATTCTTCTGAGAGGTAAATCGGAAGTTGCCATTGAATTTGCTTTTGTCAAATTACGCTTTTGTTTCTTATATAGAATGTACATTTTGCATGGAATATGCATTTCACACATATGCTGCATGCGCGTCTTGCATCCATTTGAATCACGCATAGAATATGCTTTCGCTCTTGTTTCACGCATAGGAAATGCTTTTGCCATGCTTTCAATTAACGTTGTATCTCAATTGTTTTTCTTGCATAGAACATGCATTTTCACTGCATCACACTTGTTAGGTTCTTTACTTACTTCCTTTGTCAACATAGACAAACAATATTGTATGTACGGTTCATTCATTTTGTGCATCTATCGCACGCTTTCACTTTGTGCATCTATCGCACTTGTTCGCTTTCGTGCATCTATCGCACACCCCTCTGTTGTTTTACCTGGGGACGTATGAAGTACGCGCCCAAGTGGTTGTTTTTCAGGACGCGTGAAACGCGGCCTTGGGCGGGTATTACCTCGAGACATACGAAGTACGTGCCCGAGTGGTTGTTTCTCAGGACGCGTGAAACGTGGCCCTGGGCGGGTTTTACCTTGGGATGTACGAAGCACGCGTTCGAGTGGTTGTTTCTTAGGACGCGTGAAACGCGGCCCTGGGCTGGTTTTACCTCGAGACATACGAAGCACACGCCCGAGTGGTTGTTTCTCAGGACACATGAAATGCTGCCCTGGGCGGGTTTTACCTTGCAATGTATGAAGCACTCACCTGAGTGGTTGTTTTTCAGGATGCGTGAAACGTGGCCCTGGGCTGGTTTTACCTCGAGACGTACGAAGCATGCGCTCGAGTGGTTGTTTCTCAAGACACGTGAAACACGGCCCTGGGCGGATTTTACCTCGGGACGTACGAAGTATGTGCCTGAGTGGTTGTTTTTCAAGACGCGTGAAACACAGCCCTGGGCAGGTTTTACCTCAGGACATACGAAGTACGCTCCCGAGTGGTTGTTTCTCAAGATGCATGAAACGCAGCCCTGGGTGGGTTTTACTTTAGGATGTATGAAGTACGTGCCCGAGTAGATGTTTCTCAGGATGCGTGAAACACTGCCCTGGGCGGGTTTTACCTCAAGAGGTACGAAGTACCCTGAGTAGTTGTTTCTCAAGACACGTGAAACATGGCCCTGGGCGGGTTTTACCTCCAGACGTACTGCCACGACCCAAACTCGTCCCTAAAAGTTTGGGCATGATCGGCCCAAAGATGGGCCTTAAAACCAAATAATCAAATAGTGCATGAACATCTTAAACAATACCGGGCCCTAAAACGGAAGCAATTGACAATCAAATTAGACGTCCATTGAGGAGTGTTTAAATGCCAGGATCACAAAACATTTTCATCACATAACGTAGCACATACATAAGTCACATCTATATACATACATATACAAGCTCAGCCCAATAAATGGGGGTGCAACCAAGCTTAGCCCAATAAATGGGGGGTGCAGCCAAAAACATCTAAGAGTGAAAAGTCATACATATTACTCAACGTTTGACAAAAGTATTAGTGACCCAACATTATGTGCTATGAAAGGAACTCTACAACAGGAAAAATGGCTTCACTTTAATTGACTTGACATAACAGGGTCGACAAAAGAGCTGCTGGAGCTGGACTAGAACTAGCCCCCGAGCTGATTACCTACATAGATATACATAATACAGAGTGAGTGAAGCTCAGTGAATAATAGCAATGTAAGGAAGTTCATATAAATAAGCATAAAACATAATGGACATAAACTTATAATTCATGTGCTTGTCTTGGTCCTGTATTCACTCCCAAAACGACCTCGGGCCCAACATTATACAGAATGGCCTTAGGCCCAACATATCAACAGCTGTTTGGAACATTGGAGGATAGATAGAATATCGACATGTCTCTACCTCCCTCGACCTTAGGCCATTAGTCATAAACAATTCATATCATATTAGGGTCGATAAGACATCGGCATGTCCCCACCTCCCTCGGCCTTAAGGCCACCAATAATAGGCAGCTCACATCCAAACAGCCTCGAGCCATTGATAGCAAAACAGAACGACCTCAGGTCCATAATAATACCATTGCTCAAATATTACAATACAAGTGTTCCAATTATCCACCATATCGAGAACACAACCCATTCACGAGTAACGATATATCAACGATAATTATCGGAAGTAAATGGAACACAACATTACACTACTATTACTCACAGTGCTGTGGAGGTGCAATAGTCCCTTCTTGTACGTGACCTACATATAGCACACAACCCATAAGTCAGTCACTTTTTCTTTAGTCTTTCTTTTCTACTCAATATTTGATTTGTTCAACTCTTATTTAATTACAAGCATTTTAGAAGGTTCATATGCACATTTTAGCAGTCCCAGAGGGTCTAATAAAGAAAAAGAAGCATACATAATTTTTTCCCTTGGGCCGCACGTGCGGAAGCCCTCCACTGCACGTGCAGGAAGGTGTGTCGCACGTGCCTTTATTCCAGAACCTTAAATTTTCCTCTCCTGTTTTCTGTACGTGCGGCTGTGAGCCTCGCACGTGCGGTTATGCTTCCTGCACGTGCAGTCATATACCCTGTTTTGAGCAGTCCAAACTTAGGCAAAAATCCAAATAAACAAACACATTACAAGGTGCAAAATAAGAAGAATCAACTCAATATTATGGCATATCATCACAATAAACATGAATCACAAGCTTGACTAGATCACAACCCTTTTCCAATTCATATACACAACTCAAATCTTTTATGTTTCTATCTATACTTGGTTTATCAAATATATATATATAACCATCTAGATGCATATGTGAGTTCAAAACATGTGTAACTAAAGAACAAGAGGTGATCCTTCTCAAAATAGCTCAAAACAACCAAAACACAAGAATCATCCTTCCAATCAACCAATTATCATAATCAAGACCTTTTTTGTAAACCCTAGCTTACATGAATGTAAAAAGTTCCTACTCAAATAAATTAGAGAGGATATTCTAGGTAAATTATACCTACCTTGAACTCAAATCTCTAAAATTCTTCTCAATTCCTTCAACCTTCACTCTTGTTGAAGCCTCCTCTCTCTTCTTTCCCTCTCTAGCACTCTCTCCTTCTCAGGAGTATTTTCTTTGTGATGAGAAGTTCCTAGGTCAAGAGTCTAATGGACTATTTAAGGTTTGACCCCAAATTAATCAATTTAATCATTACAAATCAAATTTTACAAAAATTCATATTATGATCTAAAAATCATGCTCATCACAATTATAAAGTCAATTGCGAGTTATCGCACTTCTAAGGCTTCTAATTACTAATCCAGACGTCACAATTGTAACAAATTTTTCATACAACTGATAGATATAAATCCATTGTTATATAATTCACACAATTAAACTTAATTTCACATGGAATTTCACATTAAGCATGTAATTACACATATAATGAGAGGCTAAAAGCATATAAAAGGGTCAAGTTATTACACGTACGAAGTACGCGCCCAAGTGGTTGTTTATCTCAGGACACGTGAAAAGCGGCCCTGGGCGGGTTCCAGCTCGGGACATGTAAAACACGCCCCCAAGCAGTTTTTGTATCTCAGGACGCGTGACACGCGGCCATGGGTAGGTTTTATCTTGGGGCATGCGAAGCACGAGCTTGAGCGGTTTTCGTATGTTATCTCAAGATGCGCAAAGCATGGATCAGAGCGATCTTTCTTGTTTCTCAAGATGCGTGAAATGCAACCTTAAGCGGTTTTTAGTTTCTCAGGACGTGTGAAACATGACCCTGAGCTTTCTTTCCTTAATTTCTCAAGGTGCGTGAAACGCAACCTTGGACGGTGTTTTTTTTCTTTGTCTCTTGTTTTGACGTGGTTAGAGTGTGTTTTAGTTCTTCTTGCATGGAACTTGTGTTGATTTTAGCTTGAAGCTGTTCATTCATATGTTATTATCTCGTTATCCTGCTTATTGTATTCATCTTGCTTGTCGCATTTGTTATTGCTTATTGCATCATCTTGCATGATCATAAGTTTTCAAAATCGCCGGCTACGCAAGGCGTGTAAGTCCAACCTTCAAACTGCTTTACATGCATATCATTTGCTGCCGCAGAACTATGCTAGTTTGATTCCTTGTAAAGGGATACGTAGGCAGCCTATGGGTCATTTTCGGGATTTGCCATTCACTCACGTCATTTCATGACTTCCAAGTTTTGTCAAAGAGGGGCAACTGTAGACACCCCAATTTTGACCATCCTCAAGACTTGGACATCATCGCTTGTGAACTCGATGATTATGATTGCATGTGCTCGTTTTAGTGCCCGAAGACCTCTGCAAAATGCCCTGCCTTTGAGCCTTTAAACCTGTCTGTTTTGTGCCTGCCTTTGAGCCTTTAAACCTGTCTGTTTTGTGCCTTGTTTTCGACCAAAACCTTAGTGCTTCAAACCTCAAGACCCTAGGACCTGCAGGCCTCCTCTGGTGGGTTTCCGACCACCAATTGTGCCCTGCAGCCACCCTTGTGCCTTGCCAGCCAATGGTGTGGCTTGCCAGCCACCAGTGTGTTTTTTTGCAGATATTTTGTTGACAGCTGTTCCAGCTGTTGGCACAATGGACTTCATCTCCCTACACGCATATGGAGGGATTTATCTCAGCCAATGCATGTTTTTCTATATATATAGGAGGTCTCCTTCCCCACTTTTAAGGATTGGAAAATTTTGGAGCAAAAATCCTCTCTCTCTCTACCTCTCTCTCTCTCTCATCTCTCTATTTTGCTCTCTCACATTCTCTCTCTCTCTCTCGCAAATTTGTGCACATTAGTCTTACCTACCCACACTTTTGCCACTAGCTCCTTAACCAAAGTTGATCATCTTTGCGCTGAGTTCCTTGAGGCCTTATTGGAGCTCTAGAAGGTGGTTTTGGCTTGAATTGCTGCCAAAAGTTGATCTTTACTTTAAGAGGTATAATACTTGCCTTTTTAACTTGTTTTGTATACTTGTTTTTTTATCTTTTTCCTACTGATTTTGGGTTGTTTTGGGCTACAAAAAAACTTTGTTTTGGTGGGTTGAAATTGGTGGTTTTAGGCCATTTAAGGTTAGGGGGTGGCTCACTCTTCTTTATTCCTTGTTTGTAAGGCCTTTCCACCTTTGTTTCCTACTTTCAAACCATCATTTTTTGGGCTTTTGAACACTGAATTTCAGAGTAATTTCAGTGGTAAATTTGGAGGGGTTAGCCTCCCCTCCTTGTGTCTTGTTTGCTAGCCTAGATAGCTTTATGTGTTAGCATATTTTTCTAGCCTTTTCTAGCTTAATTCCAACATGTTTTAGGCTTTATTTTGGACTATTTTAACTTTGTTTTTGGCTGGTTGTTGCATTTGAGTATTGTTTTGCATGCTTGTAGTGTAAGTGCCCTCACAAGCTTGGTGTTTTAGGCCTTTAGACACCACTTGTTTGAGTTGATTGCATGTTTTAGTGTTTTTCTCACTTAATTTTAGCAAGTGCAACATTTGCAACCTCCCTCATTTCTTGACTCTTTATTTGCTTTGAGGGTTGTTTCAACCTTAGGGTTGTTTAAGCTTGAGATTAAGGTCCATGCTTAATGGTTTAATCCTCTTTTGGGGGTTCATTATCAACGGCATGACATATTTCTCTTGCCTTAAACCACCCCATGTTTGACACTTCCTTCTCTTTTAGAGAATTTACTCACCAATGGACTTAATTGGTTAAAGAATGGTTGGTAATCTAAAATGAGAAAATAAAAGTTGAACCTAAAATTGTGTAAGATAAGCATTTGGTTGTGTTTTGGTGTGTTCAAATCGGACGTTAATTTGAACATAAAGAAAATTGGGCATTTCATACTCAAAGTGATGAAATGTGCCAATTTTCTAAGGTCACCATTGCCCTTGATCATGCATGATAGAGTGAAGATTTTTGGTCTTGTTTGTGTATTTATTGAATTTGTACATCTTGGTTCTTTGGCCATCATGCAATGAAGTTGCTTGATTG
Organism: Camellia japonica; assembly: GCA_030407325.1. NCBI lineage: Eukaryota > Viridiplantae > Streptophyta > Magnoliopsida > Ericales > Theaceae > Camellia > Camellia japonica. Next base: position 142,070,913 of record JAPPVO010000019.1, read on the forward strand.
ATGGTTTAAAGAGCTAACTGTATCACTCCTTTGAGATGTTTTGATGATAAGGAGGGATACACAGTACAAACAACCTGTGAGAATACCCTCTATTTGCTCTGTTTGTCCTCTGTTGCAACAAGGAGGAACAAGCCATCAGTGGTTGGTAACCCCTCAAAAGTGGCCAGTAGGCCACCATCAGTGGTCGGCAACCCCTTAGTGTTGGTCAGCAACCCCTCACTTCTGCCTGCCGGCCACCAGTGAATTTTGAGCAGAATGCTTGTGAAGTAGAGCAAAGTTGGTATGTGAGTTCGAAACCAATGCAAGGGTTGTGCAACAAAGGCAATTGGAAGCTAAACAGTGGATGTTTTTCGGGTGGAAACCGAGCATGCATGCATCTCTCCATTCCTGGGACTACTTGTTTAGTTTGATTAGTATTTAATTATAGTTTTGTTGTAATAATTAGTTGTAGCTAATTAGTTAAGTGTTGTAATTATTCAATCAACTGGATTGGTTAATTAGTTAACTAGCTTAATTAGTTTTCCTTTGTAATTAATTAGCGTAGAGTAGTTAATTAATTAGTTTGCATTGTACTTATTTAATTAGCTTAGAACAGTTAGTTAATTCATTTCATTCAGTTTTGTAATAATTAGTTAAGTAGTTTGGCTTAGCTACTTTATTCATTCGGACCCTCCTGCGCGAGGGCATCAATGTTGTAATAATGTGTATGTCATCCAACCCCACGTCTTTCTCCTGTTTATTTATCCACTTTTGATGGTTAGATTAGGGGTATCACGTTTCAATTAGCATATCACATGTTTGCATCTATTCATTTGTATTGCATGCACCGAGGCTCGGTTTATCATTCTAACTGCATTGTCATTTCAATATATTCTTTGAATACGTGCTTAGAACGCATGCTATCGAATCAATTCATATGCCATGCTTGTTAGCCGAGCCTATTTTAGTTGCATTATTGCATGTGTTGCATTAGTCATCTTGTATAGTTAGGTATCATGCATGTTTTTCTGACTAGTTTCTTTCTTAGCTTGGAGTAGTAGGTGAGTTTTTAGTACTTTAGCATACTTGCATGAGTGTAAGTGACTGCCATGACTAGCATGCTTGCCATGAGGCTAAGTACTTACTTGTTAAACTATTTGAGTGCTTGTGGATGAAGGCTTGTTGCTTGAATTGGAATGATTCAATGAATGCACGTTTAAGCCCACTTGTTCAAGTGGAAAATTAGAAACTTTAAGCCCACTTTGTTAAGTGGCAAATTCAAACCCTTTTCGAAAAACAAACATGAAATTGAATTGTTCCAATTTAGGCAAACTAGTCTATACCTTGCGTGCGCGCATCACATAGTAAATGCTAGCCTAATAAACCGGAACAAGAGCATATAATATTGATAAAAATCATATCATGATTAGTAGAGGCCGATCTTTGATCGAGCAAGCAGGGGCGCTCAATTCATGGCCTTCCCCCCTCGTACCTAAGTTCTTGAGTCGAGACAATCTTGGTGATGATGGACATGTGGCCTTTGGCACGAGTCATGAATTTCCTAAATTTTTCCAAAATAAAATATTTAGGTGGCGACTCTATATCTGGCAAAGCAGTCCAATTTTGGCATTTTGATTCAAAATTGATTTTCCAAAAGATTTGCTAGATTTGGACTCTTTTGGTGTTTACCAATTTCATATTGCACTTGTGAGATTAGATTCAAAACCACGGGAGTCCGAACTGTAGGATTTATATTTCGAACTTCCGAAAGGGGGAGCAAAAAAAGTCGAGCCACAGATGTCCAGGCCATGGTTGAATAGGAACTTAGCAAGAAGCAGTTGCCATCACTCCTAGATCCAGATGTTAAGCCCCTATGGCCATGCCGTATCTAGTGGGGTATACAGTGCCTAAGTTCGTGAAGTTCGATGGCAAAGCAACACAAGAGAGCATGTGGTGTGGTTCATAGAAGCTCTTGGCATCCATGGTACCGACCACTTTCTGTACCTTTACGAGTTTTCCAAATCACTCATCGAAATGGCTATAGCTGGTATGTGAACTTGGCGCCTAACTCAATCAAGAGTTGGGAACAAATGGTAAACAAGTTTCATATAAAGTTCTTCCAAGTGCAAAAGAAGGTCACAACCCTCACACTTGGGCGAGACACCCAAAAAAAAAAAAAAAAGGCAGGGACATACTGGACTATGTCAAATGGTTCCAAGACAAAGCCATTGACTGCCACGAACCAGTGGATGAGGCTCACTTAGTTAGCATATGTATGTAGGGTACCATACGTGACTACAAACTTTTCTTGGTAAACCATAATCTGCCTACCTTTTCAGCCTTGATTGAAGCGGCTCGAAACCTTAGCACCACGGGCCCCTTGCCTAGGTCTCGTGAAAGTCATCGATACTTGCGCAATAGCAGAGTTACTACGATAACCTCCCTAGGAGTGAACCGCTCGCAAGGAGAGACGTCATCCTCTCAGAAGAGGAAAAGTTATGAAAACAGAAGTCTTTATCCTTGTTGTCTTGAGAATGTCAAAGCCTTGGTTAAAGAATGGGTAGCCGATGGGGAACTCACCTTACCACCGATTGATGTTCCCCCGACCAAGAAGGACAAAGAGAGCCTAAATTATTGCATCTATTACCAAGCCACCAAACACTCTACTAGGGATTGTTGGACCTTGAAAGCTATCTTCAAGAAGAAATTTATTGCGAACGAGTTGAAGTTCAAAGACGCAGGCAACCATGATATAAGAAAGGACCCTTATCCTAACCACAAGAAGAAATGAAAAAAAACGTATATATGATTGGGTATCTTGGGCCTGTGCACGGTCATGTGCATATGGCGTCCTACTATGGTGAGTTGGAGGAAATAGTAATAGGCCAACTTCCTAAGGTCGTACTTGCGGAGGGAATACCTACAGAGAATACACATGCCTATGCTTTGCAAAACTCTATCAAGTTTCACACCTTGTTTGACCAACTGAGACTGAGCCAAGTAGCCAGGTTAGAGGCGACAAAGGGCCTTATCAATATCTCTGAAGTGTATCATGCCAAAGTTGCTAAGGCCAAGGAATATGTGTCTTGGCGGATTTAGGAAGGCTATAGGTCCATTACATTTTCAGAGGCATACCGTACATACCCATTCCTCTATAACTGTCCTCTCTTTGTCACAGCTTACATAAATGATGTGGACATCAAGCACCCTTTCCTTGATCGATAAACATCATAACTACCGACACCTTTGCAAAGGTTGGTATTCCAAAATATAGGATGGTTTACCAACCCATTACTGTGACAGGCTTTGGTGGTGAGAAAAAAGTTACTAAGGGTCATGTTGTAGTTGACTAAGTAGTTGGCGAGATTCGCTTTGCAACTAAGTTCTACATAATTGAGGCAGATACAAATTACCATACGCTACTTGGTAGAGCTTGGATGCACCGATATGAAGCTATCTCGTCAAGTTACCACCAATGTGTGAAGGCAAAATTGGACAAAGTGACAATAACTATAAACGTGTCTGAAAAGCCATTTGGGATAGAGTAGGCGCATTTCTCTGATGTAGTCTTCTGGACCAAGCCATCAACTGAAGAAACCCCAAGGGCTGGCAAAGTTGTTGGGGTAAAGTTGCCGCGGGGGGAAGACATTCAAGATGAGGAGGCGATTCTAGCAAGCAGTGGGCACAAAAGAAGTAGCAAATCTACAAGTCCTTTGCCAAAGATTGTTAAAGTGCGCGAGGGTGGCAAGACAGTCTACTACCTTTGATGGTCTTGGCGACTAGACTTCATACCTTAGAAGGATGGCCCCGAGACAAATAAATGTGATGGCGACGAGTCTCAAGAAGGGTTGGTTAAGGTACCTAAAACAACTCCAGAGTATATGCAAGTTAGACCTAAACAGCAGCATGAGGTACTTGATAAGGTCAACCTTAGCGACTTGCCAGGGTAGAATAAGCTTGGGTTTATCAGCAGTACCATGGCTCCAGTAGCTAGGGCAAAGTTGGTAGCACTGCTAAAGTGGTATAGCGATGTCTTTGCTTGGACATATGACGCGATTCCTGGCCTTGACCCATCTCTCTTCACCCATCACTTTGAGACATTTCCTCACTCTAAACAAGTAAAGCAGCATGCCAGAAAATACTATCTTGATCTTGAAACAAAGATTAAGGAAGAGGTAGAGAAGTTGCAAAGGGCTAAGTTCTTTGAGCCCGTATAGTACCCAACTTGGTTACCAAATATTATACCTGTAAATAAGAAGAATGGCCTGATCAGGATCAACGTGGATTTTCATGAATTGAATAAGGCCTGTCCGAAAGATGAGTTCCCGCTGCCTATGTCGATAATTAGATAAAGATGGCTATGAAAGACGTAGAAAATACAGCATTCCAAATGCCCTTGGAAATTTTTTTCTATACGATGATGCCTTTCAACTTGAAAAATACGAGGGCAACCTACCAACGAGCTATGACTACAATGTTCCATGATATGCTACATCACGAGGTAGAAGTATATGTGGACGATCTAGTGATAAAGTTTATTGAGGTGGATCAACTCCTCTACAACTTAGAAAAAGTTTTCAACATTGTCAAAAAAAATTCCTAAAGATGAACCCTCTCAAGTGCGCCTTCGGAGTTACTGCGGGAAAGTTCCTCGTCTTCTTAGTCCATCAACATGGAATTGAAGTAGATGGCGATAAAATTAAATCGATCATGAAAATGCTGCCGTCTTATTCCCAAAAGGCCTTGAAGAAATTCCTAGGCAAAGTGTCATACCTTAGGAGGTTTATTCCAGCCCTTGCTAAAATAACCTTTTTCCTTTGGGACATTGCTGAAAGGGAACCATAAGTTCAAATGGTTGCAAGACCACCAACAAGCCTTTGATGCAGCAAAAAAAACACTTACCTCACCACTTATAATGATTTCTTCATAACCTGGAAAACCTCTGCTACTTTATCTTACCTCCACACCTCGGTCCGTTGGAGCTTTACTTGTCCAATACATAAATGGTGTTGAAAATCCGGTCTATTACATCAGTCAAAAAGTCAATGGCGTTGAATCACGATATACCCTAATTCAGAGGCATTATTTGGCCTTAATCTTCACAGTGTAGAAGTTGTGCCATTATTTTTTGGCACATTCGATCCAGGTTGTGACCAAGAGTGACCCAGTTCGATACCTATTGAGCAAGCCCGCTCTAACTGGAAAAATGACAAGGTGGCTGTTGGCTTTTGGCAGAATATGACATTACGTGAATTACGCCAAGGGCTATCAAGAGCCAAGCACTTGCAAATCTGCTGACACAGTTTCCATCTGGCGAACATGAACATGCTGAGGTATCCCTACCTGGTGACGTTTACATCTCAGTAGTAGAAGTTGAGGCTTATTGGGACTTGAAATTTGATGGAGCCTCTGGGGCTAGTATTATTACATTGACTAGCCAAAATGAAAAGAAGTTTCACCTATCATACAAGCTCAACTTTGAATGTTCAAATAATGAGGTTGCGTATGAGACCCTAATACTGGGCCTGATTGCTGCTTAAAATAAAGGCCTCTGTAGGTTGAAAATTTGGGGTAACTCCAAACTGGTCTTAAAGCAAACATTTGGTATTTTGCTTTGGAGGAACCTCTTCTAGCACCATACCACAGCATCGTCCAGAGATTGTTTACATGGTTTGATGATGTCCAGATTCAATATACCCCCCAAGCACAAAACCATTTTCCCAATGCCCTGGCTACACTGGGGGCAAAGGTGGATATCCCTGAAGATAGTATAGCCATTATCATCGAGAAGAGAACAACACCAGTAATGATAACTGAGGGATATACAGAGCGAGATGCTAAGGGGTGGAAAGAAAGCATAATTCAACAGCTGAAAACAGGCAAATAGGCTATCAGACCAACAAAATTTGAATAATTCCTGCTCCTCTATGGAGAGTTATACTTTCGTGGTCCCAACAATCTATTAGCAAGATGCGTCGGTAAACAAGAGGTAACTTACAGACTTAAGCAAATCATGCTAAGGCTTGTGGAGATGGAGATATCAGTCTATACTCACGAATACAAAGGCAAGGCTATTACTGGCCAGAGATGGAAAATGAAAGTGCTGAGTTGCAAGGTAATGTGCAAAATGTCAATCCTTTCAAGAGAAGAAGAAGCCTATTTCTTAAGCAATAAGGAATAGAGATAGCCATGCATTGACTTCCTTGAAAAGGGCACACTTCCTGAGAACAAAGCTGACGCAATCCAAGTCAGGAGGTGGGTCGTTCGCTTTTTCATTGGCCAAGGAAAGTTGTATAACAGAAGTTTTGAAAGAGCACCTCTAACATGTCTATCCAAAGATGAGGCAAATGAAGTGCTGAAAGAAGCCTACAAAGTGGAACATCAAGGAAGGCAGTAACTATACAAGCACCTCATTCACCTTGGCTACTATTGGCCAACAATGGAGGATGCCAAGAACTATGTAAGGAGGTGCCAGTCTTGTCCAAAGTTTGGGAATCTAATACATGCACTGGAAATTGAGCTATACTTGGGCATTCGACTTGATGGGCCCTTAGCACAATAATCTAAGGGCTACTGATGGACACTTGCGACAGCCGAAGTCAACACCAAATGGGTAGAGGCCATACTATGAGAAAGGTGAATGGGGCAAGAGTGGCCAACTCCATCAAAGAAAACATCATTTTTAGGTTTGGTATACCCAAAGTGATGTTATCCGACAATGGAACTCCTTTTGTAAACCGCCATGCGGGAAGACTGCTCGACACTTATCAAATCAAGCACCACAAGTCCATTTCATATTACCTCCAAGAGAATGGACAAGCCGAGACAACTAACAAGACCCTTATCCAAATATTGAGCAAGATGATGGACGAAGCTGGGGGCACTTGGTTTGAATAGATCCCCATATCACTTTGGGCATACAGGATATTGGAAAGGAAGCCAACCCAGGCGACCCCATTTTCCCTAGTGTATGGGTCTGAAACCATGCTACCGGTTGAGTTGGCAGTATCCTCAACAAGAATGACTATGTTAGTACACTTGGTTCTAGATACCTGAAAAAACGACATAAAGGTAGCCGAAGAAAGAAGAGATCGGGTTTCACAAGTAATGGAAAAGTATCATCAGTCCATAGCTCGTGCCTACAATAAGTCGGTCCAAAATAGAGAATTTAGAGAGGAAGATCTTGTGTGAAAAATAGTGGATGCAATCATGCAGGGGTAGCCAATCCCTAAGTTTGCACAAAAATGGCAAAGTCCTTGCAAAGTTGCTAAGGCCAGTAGTAGCGGTTACTACAAGTTGGTGAGGGTAGATGTGTAGACACCCCATTTGGACTGGCCCTAAGACTTGGGCGCCCTTTTCCGAACACCCAATGATGAAAGTTGAAATTTGCTATCTTATGAATTCCTCAACAGGAGAGCCAGGTTCAAGCTTTAATCCCAATCTTACACTCGTTTTGGCCAAAACATTTTAGACCCTTTTTTAAATCTTTTTCAAAATGTTTTTTTTTTTTTTTTTTTTTTATTGTGTGTGTGGATCCAAACATTTCTATAAAGTTCTGAGGCTTTCATTTTCAAAATTCAAGTGTTATATTTTCTTAGTAAATTGAGCAAGAACAAAGTGAAAATGAGGGGAAAGAATGAGACTTTTCTAGAAAAAACAATGTTTTCCCCTTTGAAAAAACTGCCTGACCAAATGATTTTTTGTTTAGCCAAACACATTTTTGTCTAGCCGGATGATTTGTTCGAGAAACAGAGCAGTTTTGAAAAATTTGATAGTTTTTTTTGAATTTTAGACAAGTATCTCAAATATTTTGCCTCTAAGCTTCTTTTGCAAATATCTCAGATATTTTATTTATCTCAAAATTCTATACCTCTCTTTTTTCATTTCAAGGGGTTACAAAATTTGTTTACACCTACATATCATCTTTAACCTCCTTCTCCATTTTCTTCACTATTCTTCACTGATACACCATCCAAAACTCCATTACATATAAAACTAAGGTTGAGAAATATTTCTAAGTGATTACAAAATATTTCACAAGGCAAAATGACTTGTTTGAGAGCCTCCTCCTACACTTCATTTTCAACCTCCATATCTCATACACCAATCATCAAAACTCCATTAAAGCTTGACTCCAAGTTTCTTACTAAGGATCCTAAGAACTCTAAGACATATCTAAAGGACCTTGAGGATGCCAAGAAAGAGTTTGACAACCAAGAAGTTCATCCTCTTTCAAGAGGTGAACTTTTGCAATTTTATCATATTTTCTCTATTGTTCTTCATTTATAAGCTTCGTATCTCACTATTAGCTTGCTGTAATCATGTGATGGGTCCTCATCGATGTGGAGGGAACTAGGATATAGCCACCCATCCATTGAGTTGATTGTTCTCCTTACTTTTCTATACTTTTGAATACGTTTCTTGGTTTCTAGTGCTATAGTTCCTTGTTGTTCAATATATATGTGATACTTGGAACCTTGTGGATGTAGAGAGAGTAGAAAGTAGCCACCCATCCCAAAGTTTGATTATGTAGAGTTATTTCTTTCATTTTGTGTACTTTTTCTTCACATATCTCATTATCTTAGCATATTGGCCCATATGCTTCAACCCATGCTCAATCTTAATGAGTAGTGGAGGTTGTTTCATGGGGTTAGTTGGATGATTTTTGAGATTTGATGTTGAGAAAGTGGTTGATTTTCATTTTTTATTATTTTTTTATAAGTAAAGTAAGAGGTTTTATGTCAAAAGGTGTTGAATGTTGTCTTCTCAATCTTTGTGAACATAAAAAAGGGGTGGAAACACCCTTGTTTCATTGAATATGAGAGGAGTTTTCAATATCCTTTTATGAATCTCTTACTTTGAAGCAAAGCTTCCACCAAGAAATGATTTGCATTAATCTACGCTTTCTACTTAATAGTATGGATTTGGGTATTAATTTGTCCTTATTTACAAGGAGAAAATGTAGGTTCCTATCCATTTCTTGGGCTTGAAGTCATTCTTGATTTTCATCCATTTAATTAGTGATTTATTGTGAAATATCTGTTGTATATATCTATTTATATCATTGTCGAGGGTTAGGACCCATTTGTCTCTTTCCTAAGTGACCCCTGTAAGCAGAGAAGGAAAGAGGGGTGAGCACCGCTCAGAAAGTGTCTTATGGCTTCTATTATGGAAATCTTGCATTGACTTGAATCTCAGCCGAAAGAGGAATTCGACCGGCTATTTTTCTGTTCGGCCGACCCCTTTTTGTGCATAGCCGACTAACTTCTCCAAGAACAGAGTAGACAACTTCCTCCCAGGGAGGGTGAGGTGGTCTCCTGGGTGGTTCTAGAGTTGTTGATCAAGTTCTTTTATTTATTTAATATGATTTATTAGATTCAACAGTAATTTGGCTGAATCTATTCATTGTTGTAATAACTCCTCTAAGCCCACTCCTTGTTTTATTATTATTCATTCAATTATTGTAATAATCTCTCTCTCTCTCTCTCTCTCCTGTCCCCCTTTCTTATTCATTTGAATTGTTGTAATAATTTTCAACCCCACGTCTTTCTATCCCTTTTATTTCTATGCTTTCCATATCTACCAGTAAGCATCATTTTTTTATTTATCATATCCATGACTTGCATCCATTTCTTTCATGCATTAGGATTCGACCAATTTGCATCTATGGATTTTTATCAATTCTTATGTGCCTTTGTGTGCTAATTCATGTCTTGAGATTATTCATGTATCAAATGTTAGTAGCTGGATCTTTAGTTGCATTATGTGTATGTATTTCATTAGATATTTGCATATAGAACCATGCATATTGTGGTGATGGGGTTTGGAAATACCCTTTGGTCCAAACAAACTTTCTTAATCCTCGAATTGGTACCTGAAATGGGGATGTATACTCCGATCAGGGGTGCCGAAATTAGCACTCCCACGTACAAGTTAATATTATGTCAGGTTTTTTTTCTATCACAAGTTATCACTTCTTTTTCTCCTGCTCCCTGTTTGGCTGATGGTCCTCCTTTTTATATTTCTCTTTATGGGCCTACTTTCTATTATGGACACCCTGCCCTCACAGCTGGACCCCCAGTCATTTCCATAGGATCCGTGGCCTACTCGGCCCTACAGGTAGGTTCTAGTTGGCCACGGCCCTATTCATCACTGTATATTCGACAGTCTTGAAGATAAAGCCCAATCTGGGCTGACATAAACTCAGCCCCCACAATTTCCCCCCAAACATCCGAGTAAGTTCATTCCGGTCGGTATGTTTAGTTAATACATTCCTCTCGAATACCATGTTAGAAAAACTCTCGAAAGTCGAAAATACGGCAGTTGCACTCTTTTTGGAACTGATTCGTCAGAATAGGCATGATATTTTAATCATTACAGCTTCCTGCCCCTTCGTATTTGACAATCATTTAATGTCCGATTTGAAAACAGCCCTCCTTATATTCTTGAATCAAAAGGCTCTCAACCTCCTTTGGCATCCTTCACACCAACCTCCTTCTGGACTTCTACAATTCCGCTCCCCACTGTTCATCTTCTTCTTTGACCTGTAAGTTCCATTTTCTCTTCTCATTATGCTCTCATTTCAGTCCCCTACATGTTTTGTTTTTTAGTATAGATTTTGCTTGTATTCCATTTTAAATGGTGAGACATTTGAAAGCCCTCATCTTAGAGGAGCGAATCACAACCTTCTGTCGTCATTTTTCTATCCCAGACGACATCCACATATCCCTTGTTGTAGATAGTGTGGTGGACATGGAGAGGGCTGACACAAACACCATTAACTTCCCTCTTTTGGCAATTGCTGACGGTGGAGTTCAATTCCCCCTCCATCATTTTCTTAGGACAGTCCTATGTTATTGGGGATTAATTTCCTCCTAGCCTAATGTGAACTTCTACTAAATAATCATGGGTATAGTAGAATTGAATTGCCAATTAGGTCTTAACCTAGGAATCCTTGCTATTCGGCACTGCTACGTTATGGTGAAATCAACCGGTCGGCAGGGCCGTTACTTTTTGAGAGCTAAAGACGTTGACCATCACTTGGTAACCATGCTTGCCAGCTTTGGCAAAAGGGTCAATGATGTCATGGTCACCGTCTGAGGCAATTAGGAATTTGGCGAGAGAGAAGATCCCCAAGACCTAGTGCCAAGGCAAAAAGGCGAACCAGGTGGCCGACTATAATTGTTAGCATGTCTTAAAATGAACAGTTTATTCTACTCAAATATTGGGTGATAATCATTTGTTTGTCTTGCAGGCAATGACTTGAAAAAAGCATTGACATCGGCGGACGAAGCCATTTTGGAGCAAGTCAAGGCGGTCCTTAATTACAAAGGTTGTGCAAACCTTCAAGGACAACGGTGCACAACCCATGTTTTGCTAAGATACAACCTAACCTACTACACTTTCTCGGCCGCAGATAATATTCCTGTGCCGAAACACAAACGGCAGCTTACTGCACTTATATTCCCTAGCTACAAAAGTCTAAGGGATATTGGTGTTGAGGGTTACGACACCGGCAAAGAGGTCAGCGAAGACGCACAATCAGAGGGCCGTGCAGAGGACCAGGAACTTTACAGAGAAATTGATTTGGCATTTGAGCACATCAGCCTTGACCATTGTACCGATCACCCCTTCACCTCTGGTCGAGTAGATTTATCTGCTCTAAAGGACGACATCTTCACTGGATTAGAAAATCTTCCTGGGGCTGAATCTGAAGCCGAAGAGATGGGCAGAGAATCGCTTGCCCAGTTTGCCAGACGACAAGATGTTGAGAAGATTACGGCCAAGAGGCAAGTCAGCGGGGTTGGAGGGGACGCTGACATGTGATGCTCGTCCAGAAGAAACGGCCTGCGAAACAATCGTGGCCGAGTTGGTTCCTGAAGAGAACTATACAGATGTCTTGGGAGCCGATCTGATAGGGCAGAAGTGACCTGCCGAGATCGTGACTGAGTTGTTGAAGGGGCCAATTGAGAAATGGTCAAGAGTGGAGATGCCACCCATCAAAGATGATTTATTCGAGGCATTCGTCATCCAACCACGGATGAAGAGTGCGCTAATGCTAACCAGTGGGTTGGCCATCAAAGATCCCGTTGTGGCCTTAAGTGTGGCTTTGGCGCTCTCTTTGCCAGCAAATAGAGCAACTTTCCCTGCCAAACCGGATGTTATCTCCATTGCTTTGGCGGCGCAATCGGCTATATTGGTAGGTTGTAAAAATACCTAAAATTTTCTAATAATTAAAATTTCCATTCCTACTTAGACTAACATGTCTTACCTTCGTTGCTTTGCCAGGCGGCGGGAAGGATCGCCAAGATCGGCCATTGTCATTATGACATCGTAGAGCAATTCGGTATCCTTGAAGGCCAGTTAGAAGAAGAGAAAAGCAAGGCCATCGCTGCAATTGCCGATTTGTCTGCGGCAACGACGAAGGACGAAGAAGAGCAAGCAAAGGTAGTTGCTGCCCAGAAGAAAGCTCAATACGCCGATCTTCATTGAAGGGCTGCCGAAGAGAGAGCAAACTTGATAGATGGCTCCCTAAAGTCGGCTTAAGAAGAAATCTCAAAACTGAAGGCCTATCTTGAAAAGGAGAAGATGGCGAGAGAGCTCGCTGAGACAGACGCGGCCAAAGCCTTTGATGTCGGCGAGCTGAAGGCCAAAGAGTTGTATGCTGATGAAGCCTTGAAGTTCAAGAATCGAGGCATCAAGAACGGATGGCTCAAATCTTTGGTAGCCACCAAGGTGACTCTCGATCAGCCAATTCCCTATGAGCAATTAGCAGTCGAATCGCTGGAATCGGATTTAGAGGATTTGGACTTTTGATCGGCGTTTTCATAATAGATTTTCCTCTGCTTTTGTTCGTTTTGTTAACTTTTGTTAGCACTTTATTTTGGACTTAGGCCATTTTCATGTATAAAGTGAATGTACTCATGCAGTTTATTAATGAAAATACCCGTTCTGCTAATGAATGTGAATGATTAAGCATTGAGAAACTGAAACGTGGCATATCACCACACCAAAAATAAAAACATGAAAGAAATAGTTGCGGAACCGAATAGATTAATTAATCTGCCCTTGCCCCATTTAACCACTGAGCATAACCGCCGAATACATGGACGAAGCATGGTCATGGGGTCAAGTGGGGCATTGCCCTAATTTGGAAAAATGTCTAGAGAGAAGCCGAATAAATTAATAAATTTGCTCTTGCCCCAGTTGATCACTGAGCATAACCACCAAATACATGGACGAAGCATGTTCATGGTGTCAAGTGGGGCATTGTTCTAATTCGGCAAAATGTTTGAAGGGAAGCCGAATAGATTAATAAATCTGCCCTTGCCCCAGTTGATCACTAAGCATAACTGCCGAATACATGGATGAAGCATGTTCATGGGGTCAAGTGGGGCATTGTCCTAATTCGGCCAAATGTCTAAAGAGAAGTCAAACATATTAATAAATCTGTCCTTGCCCCAGTTGATCACTGAGCATAACAGCCGAATACATGGGAGAAGCATGTTCATGGTGTCAAGTGGGGCATTGTCCTAATTCGGCAAAATGTCTGAAGAGGAGCGAATAGATTAATAAATCTGCCCTTACCCCAGTTGACCACTGAGCATAACCACCGAATACATGAGAAAACGGTGGCGATTGTGGGTGTTTCGTAATTGTTGCAACTATAATTAATAAGCGGGGTGGCCAAACGTGTATGGGGCCTGTGGCCTCTTTAAACAGAAGCTGCTCAGACCTAACCAAATGTAAAAGGGAAAAGAGCATGGCGTCGACTTGAGTAAAATTCATATGTCCAACAGAGTATTCTTCAACAGTAGAGGGGAGGGAAAGATGTTAGCTGAATTGGACGTAGAAATGAACCTTGGAGCTGGTGGCGAATCCTCCTGAAAGGGTAAAAAGGTGTCAAAGGAGCGAGGGAGGCGTCGATCACCCCGTCGTCGAAGCAAGTTCCCAAGAGGCGGCGAAATAGAAAAATCACCAAGGAGGGAGATGCAATGAGGGAACCCAAGGACTGGGAGTGCTCACGCCTCAATGCAAAACGAACCGAGTAGGCCACCGTGCCCGTTAAGTTTTCTTTGTTTATTGGGAACAAGTCAATGACCGAAGCGGACTCGATTATCCGCGACCCGAACGTGGCAGTAGAGTTTACTCGGCAAATGTTTCTACCCGAAGTGTAATAATCAATGAGTGGACGGGGTGACTACAAAATTTTTAGAGAGGGCATTCATGGAGCGGTCAAGGGACTTTACAGCTCATATGAGATTGGCATGCGCCTTCAAGTTGCACAATGAGAAATTAAACAAAAAGATGGGCAGATTCAGAATTTGGAGCACCGAGTGGAGAAGGCCGAGAGTGAGTTGAGAAAAGCCAAGGCCGTCGAGACTCAATTGGCAAGTGGGACGAACTCGGTTATAATAAATAGAGTAAACTAGTGCCTGCTAGATCATGCCATAGCCGATCGGGATATAGCAAGCATGTTCGCAAAAGAAGCGATAAAAATGCGGGCCTATAAGGAAGGTTTTTTCAACGGCCGAAAAATCGGCATTGAGAATACTAGAGAAATGTTGGCGGATGATGTTTGTCGATGCGAGAACCATGGCTTTAACCACTGATGGACCAAGGCTTTGCAAGCCGTTGGTATTGACTCAACGTCGTCATTGTACCAAAGTTTCAAGATTCCATTCGAAGCTTATGACGCCGAAAAGACTGATGATGATGAAGAAAGTCTCAGTCCAGAGAAGGCCTAGATAATGAGGAAAGTTTGTATTGTACTCTTTATTCTAGCAGGATCCGTGTACCTGTAGCAAGAAACCATGTGTTGTTAGAAATAAATATACATTGTGCTTATTTACTTGATATTGTGGTTAGCCTTGTCCAAACTATTAGCATTGTCCAAACTGTGCCGAATGTCGAACTATGCGACTAGAACAACTTGCTTTAGCTTAATCATGTCTTTTTAGAATAGCTTGCTTATTGACCTTTGACACTTGTAATTTGATTATTAACATATGTCGATTTCGTTAATTTTGACCTTAAAACACTTACAACAGGTGCTTCGAAGTCGGAGACTTGTTTGGCCAATCGTGTCGAGGGCTCTTTAAATTCAGAGGTTTATTCAGAGGCTTTGTAATAGCCAAATGTGATTAAGCACGAAGAGCACTCCAAATTCGGAGGCTTATTCAGCCAATAGTGCTAAGCATGAAGGGCGTTCCGAATTCAGAGTCTTTGTAATGGCCTAACGTGATCAAGCACGAAGGGCGCTCTGAATTCGAAGGCTTTGTAAGCTCCAAATTTGGAGTCTTGTAATGGCCTAACGTGAGCAAGCACGATGGGTGCTCTGAATTCAGAGTCTTTGTAATGGCCTAACGTGATCAAGCATAAAGGGCGCTCTTAATTCGGAGGCTTTGTAATGGTCTAATGTGATCAAGCACGAAGGGTGCTCCGAATTCAAAGGCTTTGTAATGGCCAAACATGATCAAACACGAAGGGCGCTTTGAATTTGGAGGCTTATTCAGCCAATCGTGCCGAGCACGAAGGGCGCTCTGAATTCGGAGTCTTGGTAATGGCCAAACGTGATCAAGCACGAAGGGCACTCTGAATTCAGAGGCTTTGTAATGGCCTAACGTGATCAAGCACGAAGCATACTCCAAATTCGGAGGCTTTGTAATGGCCAAACATGATCAAGCACGAAGGGCACTCTGAATTCAGAGGCTTACTCGGCCAATCATGCCGAGCACGAAGGGCTCTCCAAATTCGAAGTCTTTGTAAAGGCCAAACGTGATCAAGTACGAAAGGCACTCCGAATTCAGAGGCTTATTCGGCCAATAGTGCTGAGCACGAAGAGCGCTCCGAATTCAGAGTCTTTGTAATGGCCTTAAAATGAGAAGCCAATGAGAAAGACATATTGTATTGCTGAGTAACTACATAGATGCTTACATGCTTGCATAGCAGTAAAAACAAAAACGGACTAGCATATTGTACAATACAAGTTAGTTTAATGATAAAATTTACGTAAGTGGGTCGAATTCTAATGTCGTGGTAAACTTCTTCTAGCCACATCTGAAAGGCGATACACTCCTGTGCCGGCAATTGAATCAATCTGGTAGGGGCTGTGCCAGTTGGAGCCTAGCTTTTTGTTTGCTGGGTTTTCAGTAGCATGAAGCACTTTCTTGAGTACCAATTCTCTTGGAGCATAACGGTGCAGCTACACGAGTTGGTTATATGACTTGGTGAGCTGCTACTGATATCGCGCCATGCGTGCAAGAGCTCGATCTCAATATTCCTTAATCAAATTCAGATCTAAGGCTAACATCATGTCATTATCCCTGTGTCAAAAGCCTTTGATTTCAAAATGGGCAGGCCGAGTTCAAGAGGGATGATAGCCTCTATCCCAAAGCACAAGGCGAATGGCGTTTCTCCAGTGGACCGCCTCAGAGTGGTACGGTGAGCCCACAATACACTGGGTAACTCTTCAACCCATTCGCCCTTGGCCTTCTCCAATCGTTTCTTGATTCTGTCCAGGATCACTTTATTAGAGGCCTCGGCCTGACCATTGCTTTGTGGATACGCCGGTGAGGAAAAAAAGGACCAGATACCATATGTATTACATAACTCCTGATAGACGCCACAATCGAATTTGGTGCCATTGTCGGATACAAGTGCTCTAGGTATGCCGAATCGAGTTATAATGTTTTTCCACACAAAGTGTTTAACATCGACATCTCGGATATGAGCCAGTGATTCCGCTTCAACCCATTTCATGAAATAGTCCGTTGCAACGATCAGGAATTATTTGTTTCCCAGAGCTCGCGGTAATGGTTTGACGATGTCAAGGCCCCATTGGGCGAACGACCATGGACTAGTGACGGAATTTAATTCTTCGGCAGGTAGGTGAGTTAATAAGGAGAACTTCTGGCATTGCTAACACTTTTTTACATAGTTCTCGGCATCAGTACGCGTGGTCGGCCAATAATATCCCTATGTTACGGCTCAGTGGGCCAATGAGCGCCCTCCAGAGTGGGCACCGCAACTACCTTCATGTATTTCGACCAAGAAGTCCTCTACTCTGTCTGGGTGAACACATTCCAAATATGGCCCTGAGAGAGATTTTTTGTAAAGCCTTCCCTAGGGTTCTAGATAATATTGTAGGGATTTATTCCGCAGCTTGTAAGCTTCTTTCTTATCTGTTGGCAGCTGTTCTGAGGAGAGAAATGCAACGATAGGGTCCATCCAACTCGGTCCTGAGTCAATGATGTTAGCCTAAACTGGTTTAGAAGAAGTGATACTTGGCTCTAGGATGAATCCTACTTCGATGGTTCGTTTGATTTCTGAGTTAATGGCAGAAGTTAGGCAAGCAAGGGCATTCGCATGTGTGTTCTGATCTTGAGTTATCTGATTTAGCTTGTGGTGGTCGAACTTCGTGAGCAAGGAATTTGCTGTTTTCATATAGGCTGTCATTCGGTCGTTCTTAGCCGCATATTCCCCTTTCAACTGGTTGATGACTAATTTTGAGTCACAGAAAACCTGCAATCGCCTGGCACCAAGGTGAAGCGCATTATGGAGGCCGGTTAACAATGCTTCGTATTCAGCCTCGTTATTTGATGCATCGAAACCTAGTTTGACTGCCTGTTAGATTATTGCCCCTTCGGGGCTCATGATTACTACGCCTACCCCACTACCACGTTGGTTGCATGGTCCATCACAATACATCTGCCAAATGTCTTCAACATAAATTCTCCAATCTAGTTGAGGTTGAGGGAAGAAATGGTCAGACTTGAAGTCGGTATGACACCCTGTAAACTCGGCTACAAAGTTGGCCAGTACCTGCCCTTTGATGGTCGTTCTAGGCAAAAACTGGATGTCATACTGGCCAAGTTCCAAAGCCCATTTAGAGACTCACCCCGATGCTTCCGCGTTACGGAGCGTTGCTCAGAAAGGATAGTTTGTTAGTACCCCTATGGGATGAGCCCGATAATAGTGCATCAACTTTCTGGTAGCCACCACAAGAGCCAGGATGAGCTTTTCTAGTGGTAGGTATCATGTCTCGCTGTCAACCATCGCCTTGCTTATATAGTAAATTGGCCGCTGCTCCCCAAGTTCTTCTTTTAATAACACGGTGCTGACTGTCCGGTCGAATACTGCTAGATACAAGATGAGGGGATTTCTTGGCGATGGGTTGCTATAGTGGCACTGAACGAAGACAAGTTTTCAAGCTGTCCAGCGCGGCCTAGCACTCGGGGGTCCACTGAAATGCTTTGCCCTGCCAAAGTGTGTGAAAAAATGGTCAGCAGCGATTCGAGGAACGACTGATAAACCTATTGAGAGCAGCGGCCATTCCCATCAACTTCTGAACTTCTTTGGCCGACTGAGGGGAGCCAAGTTCTATAATTTCCATGATCTGCCTCGGGTTGGCCTCTATTCTGCGATGGTTCATAATATAGCTAAGAAACTTGTCAGATCTGATGCCAAATGCACACTTCGAGGCATTCAGTTTCATTTTGTACTTTTAGAGAATGCCAAAGGTCACAGCTAAGTCGGCTAGATGAGCTTGCTTTTCCTTGGATTTCACCACCATATCGTCAATGTATAATTCCATGGTGCGTCTGAGCTATTCTTTAAACATAGTGGTGACCAGCCTCTAGTACATTGCCCCCGCATTCTTCAGTTCGAACGACATGACCTTGTAGCAATAGGTTTCCCGTGGGGTGAGGAATGCGGTCTTTTCTTGGTCCTCCAGATGCATGGCAATTTGATGGTAACCCCGATAAGTATCCAAAAAACTCATGCGTTAGTGATGCGCAGTTGCATCCACAAGTTGGTCAATTCGAGGCAGAGGAAAACAATCCTTGGGGCAAGCCCTGTTCAAGTTCGTGAAATCTACACAAACATGCCAAGATCTATTTTTCTTCTTGACAACCACAGTATTGGACATCCATGTCAGATAAGTTACTTCACAAATTGCCCCAGCTTCCAACATTCTGTTAACTTCGTCAACAACGGTTGAAGTATGCTCCGCAGCCAACCGTCGAATTTTCAGAATAATTGGTTTAACCTTTAGGTCAACGTTTAAACGATGTTGGGCTACGCTCAGATCCACCCCCGACATCTCATACGGGGTCTAGGCAAATACGTTGATGTTGCCGAGTAAGAAAGAAACCAGCTCTTGTCATTCAGTTGTGTTCGGGGAGGTGCCGATCATGAAGAACTTGTCATGTTCCCCTTTGATTCGGATCTGATCAAGGTCTTCGGTTGCCTTACCACTAGGGGTTTTTCCAACTTCCTCTAGGACTTCTCGACCCGGAACTTCAATCCAGTTTACTTCCAATTCTTTCAGCTTCTTTGCTGAAGCAGTAAGGTAGCATGCCTTTGCTGACTTTTGAGAACCCCAAATTTGCTCGATGCCATGTTGCGTTGGAAAGCGGAGTAACTGATGGTAAGTACTTGGTACGGCCTGCATTGTGTGTAACCAGGTTCTCCCTATGATGAGATTGTATGGTGATAGAAGTTTGACGACTAGAAACTCCACATCGACTGATTTGGTACCTACACGGACTAATAATGTGATTTTGCCCAAGGGGTACCCCAGGTTGGCATTGAAGCCGAACAGGGGATAGTCGGCTGGTAGTAAGTCCGAATCAGTGAAGCCAAGTTTAATAAATATTTTGTAATACATTATCTCCAAGGTGTTCCCCTGATCGGTCAGAACGCGTTCAATGACAAATCTGTGTACGCACAACTCGATAACAAGGGCATTGTCGTGGGGAAGCGTTATCCCTTCAAGATCAATGTCGTCGAAGCTGATTTTACCGGGCTCATGAGGTTGTTTGGCTGGTGTACGGCCTGGATGGGTTGGGTTGTAGCTGAATCGTATGTACTTGAGTTGGCGGCGACAGACTGTATATCATGTGAATCACACCAAGTGGAGGTGAATCTGGCCGTAGAGCTACCGTATTTGGTAGATTATTCTTATGGACATGTTGTGCTAGTTGGCCGTCTTGTACCAATTCCTCCAGGTGGTCCTTCAGTGCATAACAGCTGTCAGTGTCGTGACCATGGTTCTTGTGATATTCGCACCGTCTATCCCTCCGTTTAGTGTCAAGGGGTCCAATCATCTTGGACGACCATTTAAAGAACGGGAAATGCTGGACTTTGGGTAAGATCTTACTGATCGGCTCTGTCAACTCCTTATACTTCTTTTTCGAACGTCTGGTGCGCCTGCTATCCACTTGATATTGTTTGTTCGAATAGCAAAAATTGTGGACTCACCTTTTTCCGCACCCCCTTTCGGAAGGTTTGAAAAGAAGGCCTCACAGTTTGGACTCCCACGATTCTGAATCTAGTCTCACAAGTGCAATGTGAAACTGATAAACACCAAAGAGTCCAAATCCAGCAAATCTTTTTGGAAAATCGATTTTAAATCAAATAATGCCCAAATTAGACTGCTTTGCCAGATACAGAGTTGCCACCTAAATATTTTATTTTTGGGGAAATTTAGGAAACCCTGACTCGTGCCAAAGGCCACGTGTCTGTCATCACCAAAGTTGCATCGGCTCGGGAACTTGGATACAAAGAGGGAAGATCATGAATTGAGCACCCCCGCTCGCCCGATCAAAAGATTGGCTTCTACTAATCATGATATGATCTTTTATAAACATTATGCACTCTTGTTTTGGTTATTAGCTAACATTACTATGTGATGCGCACAAGCAAGTATAGACTAGTTTGTTCAATTTGGAACAATTCAATTCATGTTTGTTTACAAAAATGGTTTGAATTTACCACCTCAAGTGGGCTTAAAGATGCGGATTTGCCACCAAACATAGTGGGCTTAAAACATGATTTGCCACTCAACAAAGTGGGCTTAAAACTTACATTTGTTGAATTATTCCAATTCAAACAACGAGCCTTCATCCAAAGGCATTCATGTAGTTTAGCATTTAAGCACCTAGCCTCATGGAAAGCATGCTAATCATGGAAACATTCACACTTACGCAAGTATGCTAAAGCGTAAAAACTCACCTAGCACTCCAAGTCAAAATAGAAACTAGTTAGAAAGATGTATGATCCTAACTATACAAGATGCCTAATGCAACACATACAATAATGCAATTAATAGGCTCGGCTACTAATATGGCATATGGATCGATTTGATAACATGCGGCTAAACACGTATTCAAAGAAGTATTAAAACTGCAATATAGTTTGAATGATGCGCCGAGCCTCGGTGCATACAATACAAATGAATGGATGCAAGCATAAGGTATGCTAAGTGAAACATGATCCCTAATCTAACCATCAAAAGCGACTAAATAAAAGAGAGAAAGACGTGGGGTTGGAAAACATACACACACGCACACACACTTATTACAACAATATGCCCTCGCGAAGGAAGGTCCAAATAAATAAGAGCTAAGCTAATCTAACTAAGCTAATTTGACTAAATATTACAAACCAAATGAATAACTAGCTAAGCTAATTACTAATTATTACAATACTTTAACTAACTAGTAAACTAATTAATTAATTTAGAACACAAATGTGCACGAACTAAGCAATTAAGACATTAAACTATGCTGCCACTGCTCCACCTCGGGAAGTGGAAGATGCACATGCTCGGTTTTTGCCCTGAAAAGACCTCCGTTTTTCTCTCGAAAGCCTCTGTTTGCAGGGTTAAGAATTTCTAGAACCTTTCTGCTCCACCTTACCAAATCTTTGCTAAGGTTTACATCAGTGGCCTGCTGGGCATGGAGGGATGCTGCCGGCCCTTTGCCGACCAAAAATGATGCACTGTCGACCATGGATGGTGCACTGCCGGCCACTAATGCATTGGATCACCATGCTGCAACAGAGCACGAACAAAGCAAAAAGGGGATTTTTTTTAAAGGATTTGTTTGTACTGTATCCCTCCTTATCATCTCAATATCTCAAAGGAGTGACACATTTGGATCCAAAACCACCAATCAAGCAAGTTCATTGCATAATGGCCAAAGATCCAAGTTGTACAATTTTGATAAATGCACAAATATGACCAACAAGACCACCACCCTATCATGCATGATCAAGGGCAATGGAGACCTAGGAAAGTGGCACATTTTATCACTTTTGAGTATGAAATGTCCCATTTTCCTTATGTTCAAATTAACATCCGATCTGAACACATGCAATGCAACACAAAGACATGCTTATCTTGTCACTTTTACTTGTCAATTTTGTTTACACATTTTAATTACCAAATCATTCTTTAATCAAATTGTCCATTGGTGAGTATCCTCTAAGGAAGTGTCAACCAAGGGATAGTGTAAGGCAAGAGAGAGATCATGCCTTTGATAATGAACACTCAAAGACGATTAAACCATTGAGCATGACCTCAATCTCAAGCTTAAATGATCCCAAGTTTGAAGCAACCCTCAAAAGCAAATGAAAGAGTGAAGCAAAGAGGGAGGTTACAGAGATTTAGGTGCTGAAATTGAGTGATAAAAGCACTACAAACATGCAACCAAGCCATGCCAATGATGTTTAAATCCTTAAAACAACAAGCTAGTGCAAGGATTTACACTACAACTACACAAAACAGAGTTCAAATGAACCAAACAGCCCAAAATAGAGCTAAAGAAGGCTAGTTCACAGGATAAAACATGCTAGACTTAAGCTAAGTTAAGCTAGAAAAACATGTTAACATGTAAGGCTAACTAAGCATGCAAACAAGGCACAGGGACGGGAGGCTAACCCCTCCAATTTTGGATTTCAAAATGAGATTTTTTTCACTGAAAAACTCTAAAATTCAGTGGTTAAAATGCCCAAAAAAGTTGGTTTGAAAGTGGTGAACAAAGGTACAAGAAGCAAGAAGGGTGAACCACCCATTCACTGAAAATGGCCTCAAACCACCACTTTTAGGCCACAAAAACAAAGTTTTTTATAGTCCAAAGATAGGCCAAAAATAGTTGAAAAATAGTGGAAAGAGATAGGAAAACAATTGTGCAAAACAAGCTTAAAATGAGAGTGCTATACCTCTTGAAGTCAAGACACAATTGAGGCAATAAATCAAGCCAAGACCACCTTCTAGAGCTCAAAGAGGGTCCCAAGTAACCTCAGCCCAAAGATAAGAAACTTTGGTTAAGGGTTGATAGGGAAACTTGAAGTGTATCTACACTTGTATGCACAAAAGTTCAAGAGAGAGAGAGAGAGAAATCTAGAGAGAGAGAATTGTAGATAGAGAGAGAGACTCCCAAAATTTTTCCAACCTTAAAAACCATAGAGAATGTCCTCTATATATAGAAACATATGGCTTCAGGTAAAAAATATCAACAAATGGACAGCTGGAGGTAAATATCAGCAAAAAATCTTATTTTTGACACCAATGGCAGGCCGGCCATCACTAGTGGCCAGAAAACTTCATCCATGGACGGAAACCCTCATCAATGGCCGGCACATGGCTGGCAAACCTTATTTAGTGGCTGGCCAGAAAATCTGCTTTTTGGGCCCGACTTCAAATGGGCGTATCTCCTTCATCTGGACTCCTTTGCAGGTCATTCTTGAGTATAAATTGAAGCCTCAGAAGTCTAATTTCCAATGGTGGAAGCCTCACATCAAATTTCCAAGTGTGAAAAAAGATATGCCTATTTTAGTGAAGACTGCTCAGTTTTGGTCCTAACCGGATTGATGCCTAACTTCTCCCAAACTAGTTTTCTTCCCTCCTCTCCTATTTCCTTCAAATCCAAACCTCTAAATAAGGTGTTTTGAAAGATTTCTCAATGAGTTCACCTCCCTTTCATTTATTCCCACTTTGTCCTTGCTCAGTTCACCGGAAAGCACAACATTTAACGAAATGAGAGCTTCAAAACATCGTAGAAACATTTTCAAAAATATTTTGAAAGAGAGGGTTTTAAGGTCTAAAATAATTTTGGTCAAAAAATAGTTTTGGTCCAAAATGGGGTGCAAGGTTGGGATTTAGAAGCTCTCTTTGCCGAAGAAAACGAACATTTGCATAACATAGCTTTCATTACCGAGTAATCAACCTGAGGTGCCCAAGTCTTAAGGGCGGTCAAAAATGGGGTGTCTACAAGCACGAACACTGCTCGCTTGATCAGCACGAATCACGCCAGTTGTCTCGTTTTGTCCGACTCCAAGGTTTAGGGCTTCCTGGTGGTACGACGCTTATCGGGTGAACCAGACTAGATAGGGCCGACTTCACAACTTTATGTCCAGCCTTGACACGATGGTCTTCCACCTTGCAATACTCCTCAACTTTCTTCATTAGTGCCCTGACTGTTTTGGGAGGCCGTCTAGTCAATGAGCTTTGGAGAGGACTATCGGGGTGTAACTCCATTTTAAAGGCGGTGATAGCCATGGAATCATTGCAGGCATCGTCTACCAAGTTGAAACACTCCCAGTAGCACACCAAATACTCACGGAGGGTCTTTTCTAGTTTAATTTGCATTGCCTAGAGAGAGTCAGCTTGCTTTGGCTAAACCTCGTTGGTGATGAATCTTGCCCTGAAGGATTTTTGGAGCTAATGAAAGCTTTTTATTGAGGCCGGCTCCAGTTTATAATACCATCTGACGGCCAACGGTCGCAGGCTGCTTGGAAACATTCGGCACACGAGGGCTTCATCATCAGCATGCAACATCATCGTTTTTTTGTAATGACGAATGTGATCCGTAGGGTCTGACTTACCATCATACAAGGTGAATGTTGGTGCTTTAAACTTTTTAGGCAATACAGGCTTTGCAATGCGTTGTAAGAAAGGATCGTGTTTATCCTCTTCATCCAAACCATCATCTCCTTTCCCTTGCCTGTGCCGTACATACGGACCTCTCTCAAATGAGCTAGACATGTCAACTCACCCCTTCTTCCTGGGTTCCTAAGATAATGAATCGGAAGCACTACTACTACCATGTTTCCGATGCCGACGCCGACGCCGACGCCGTCGATCATCCTTCTTCTTCTTTGGTGACCGACCCCAGTTGTGACGTGGTGCGGTTGGTTAGGATTTAGCTAACTCAAGGGCCAACTCCTTACACAAACGTTCGCTATCAGCCGCCATGTCTTCCAGACGTTGTTCGTTTTGTTTTGCTTGATCCATGATCATTTGCATGGTTTCCTGCATCAAGGTTGAAGGCGACATTTAAGCCACTGGGTTGAAGTTCAGGGCCCTTCGCGTGATGATATTCTCCGGACCAAGCATGGTTCTTGGTGTAACATCACCTCTTGGTGTAATATCATCAACAATTAGTAAAGGATTATCTGTTACGTCTACTATGAATGCATTTGAGTATTCCCATAGACGGTGCTAATTGTGGTGATGGGGTTTGGAAATACCCTTTTGTCTAAGCAGACTTTCTTAATCCTCGAATCGGTACATGAAATGGGGATGTATACTCCAGTTGGGGGTGCCAGAATCAACACTCTAACGTACAAGTTAATATTCTCTTGGGTTTTTCTTATATCACAAGTTATCACTCCTTTTTCACCTACCCCATGTTTGGCTGATGGTCCTCCTTTTTATATTTCTCTTCAGGGGCCCACTTTCTATTATGGACACCTTGCCCTCACAATTGGACCCCCAGTCATTTTCACAGGATCCGTGGCCTACTCGGCCCTACAAGTAGGTTCTACTTGGCCACGGGCTTGTTCATCGCTGTATATTTCGCAATCTTGAGGGTAAAGCCCAATCTAGGTTGACTTAAACTCAGCCCCCACACATATGTATATAACATGTGATTTTTTTGGCTTGCCCCAGAGGAGTACGAGTTGAACATTTACAGTTTTAGCATCTCGGCTGTATATGTTATTTTATTATGTATAGTATCTTACCATGCAGCTAAGTGCTTAAATGATATACCTCCTTGAATACCAGTGGATGAAGGTTGTGTTGCTTGGGTTGAAATAATATTGATTGCTATGCATATGGAATCAATTTCATTTTAAGTTGTACATTTATTCAAAATCTTTTTGAAATGCATGAAATCAATGCATAACCAAAATGACCAACATGATCTATAATTACATGCCTAACATAGTAATGTTAGCATTATTAAAATAATCAGAACATGAGCATATAATGTTTATAAAACTCATATAATGGTTTAGTAGAGGCCAATCTTTTGATCGGGCGAGTGGAGTGCTCAATTCATGACATTCCCTCCTTATACCTAAGGTTTTGAACTAAGGCATCTTTGGTTATGACGAACAGTGACCTTTGGCACGAGTCACGGGTTTTCTAATTTCCCCAAAAGATTAGGTGGCGACTCTGAGTTCTGGTGATGTAGTTCGTTTTTAGCATATTTGGCAAGAAATGGATTATTTATAAAAGTTGTTGGATTTGGACTCTCATTTTCTGTTTTACATTGCACTAGTGAGACTAGATCAGGAGATCAAGAGTCTAAACTATTGGGCGCGCTTGGTAACCCTAAAAGCATCCCACAGTATGGTCGAGACCAAATCACAGAAAACTCTGGTGGAAATCTATCTGAGGTAGGGGAGCACTTGGCATACCTTGGTCCATGCCAAATTGTCTAAGGACCCTGGCAAGTAGGTAGACTACATTTAACATACCCTTCTTATGCCACATTGGTAAGTACCCAGGGAAAATCATAGCGGCCATAAGAAGAGAATTGGCCTTGATGTTGTCAATGAAGAAATCCACATGGCCAACCTCTAAGAAATAAAAAGGGACAACTGAAACACCTGTGAAGGTTTAAGTAAAATGACAAAAGACACACTCATCTATGTGGTCTATGTAGTCCACAAACAATCTATTGGAATCGATGCTAGACCATCGAGTGATTTAGAGAAAAGAGTTGTGTACTTGCCATGTAAACACTAGCCTTTGTGCATCCATTATCGGGTTACCCTTTGCATCTAGAACTTCATTAATGAAAGAGGGCTTAAATTTTTTGGGGATTGGGCCCATGGCAGCAAACCGCTCATAGAAGAAAGTGGTCAAAAACTGAGTATGCACGAAACTCCATATATCGTAGCAACCCATGGACCTCTCCATGTCCGAGTGAATAAGGTCAAGACAAAACTATAAATTCCCTAAGAAGAGGAAAGCCAAAGGAATATGAGAGCCGCTACAAAGCTTGAAGCCAAAGGAAAGACTGGGGGGTTCAAGCTCTCTACATGATTACTAGGGAGGACGAAGAAGGAAAGAAAATAGCTCACAAAGGTCGTCAAGTACAAGTTGCCCCGGTAGCTTGGGCCGACTATAGAACTGCAATTCTCTTCAGTAACATCACCAACCACTGGCTGGACATCCTTGAACAAGTGCTTCAGCCAAGAGAAGTATGTGGTCTTGTCTTTCTTCAGCCTTTCCGTAAGCAACTCGCCAGTCTTGGGGTCGTACCAAGAACCGTGCTTCCTAGCCTTGCAAAAAGCACTCTAAAGAGCAGTGACAATGATCTATTACTTAGCCGTTAGAGATGCAGGGTCAAAAGCGTAGTCTCCACGGGTACTAAGACGTAGCAAAACTGAGATGTCCTCAAGGGTAGGGGTGACTTTGCCCCAAACAAACAAGAATGTGTGAGTGTCTCGGCTCCAATGGGAAACAATGACATCCGTGTTGGTTTACACCTTGCGCATGGAGAGTTCTCTCGAAATCAAGATGGCATTGAGAATACGAATTGCCCTTAGACGATGTTCAAAGGCATCATCCTCAATGACATCATCCACCCACAGAGGCCAGTCGACTAAGGGACCAGAGTGGGTACAGTAATAGATATAGGAATGGGGGAAGTCATTAGGTTCAACATGAAACTGCAACATAGATGTGGGCTTAACCATGTCAGCGTCTTCCAAAGAGGCCTTACCAAAAGGAAATAGGGGCTCCTCCAAGGCATGAGGATTAGGGGCAAATGCATCAACAGTTGTCCAAAATGGGTCAGCAAGCCCCCCAAAGTGTGGGGCCCTCCTCCACTCGACACGTGGTGTGACAAGTGTGTCAGCCAAAAAACTAGTGCTTGCTATGTGACAAGTATAAAGAAAGAAAGAAGACTTTGGAAAGCACAAAGAAATCTTAGGGAAAAAAAAGAGTGAACGGCAAGAAGTCTAGATAGAGAAGGAGATAGATGAGAAGTGGGGGACCAGTGGACCCAAGGTTCTTATTTATAAAGAAATCAAGAAACTAGGATCATTGCATCTCTTAAGAACCAGTATGACCATGTGAAAAGTTGACACAACCTTTGATTGAATAGACGCAACCCCAGGTCTGCCGGCTGATATCATACCTGCACCAAAAATTGGCCCGTGTTCCTTATGGGTGCTGGGGGCAAATGTAGATGAACAAAAATTAAGAGAGAAATTAAGAATGAACCTAAGTGTTAAGGTCGCCTCTATTAGGCAAGCAAGAATGATTAAGGAAGCATGGGCTAAAACCAAAGGGAAATGGGTTCAAAGTGGGTTGGAACAAGTCCGGCCCACCAAGGGTCCAAACAAGCTCCATGAAGAAAAATAGCTAAGTCAAGTTGCGAAGGCAACACTTGCAACAGTCAAGTTGCTGAGGCACTTTGTCTCAGTGCCGCCATTCCTAGTATTGTTGGCGTCGCCATCCCAAGTATTATCAGCGCCACCATTTGAACTTGCTGAGGGAAAAAGGAAACCCCAACAACTAACTTGCTGAGGCAACACTTACAATAGTGAAGTTGCTAAGGTACTTTGTTGGTGCCACCATCTCTAGTATTGTCAGCACCGCCACTTGAACTTGCCACAGGAAACAGCCGCCACAGTAACTACAACCGCCACACAAAACTTGTAGAAGGAAAACTCCACTAAGGTGATAGCAGCCTTTGAGAGAGGCTTCCTCCACAAGTAGAGGCTAATACTTAGCGCTGATAGCAGGCCCCAAAGCATTACTAGCCTAGGGCTGACAATAGGCCCCAAAGTCATTATTAGCTCGGCACTAATAGCAAGCCCCGAAGCTCACTAGCTTGGTGCTGATAGCAAGACCCAAAGCTTACTGGTTGGAAATGATAGCAGGACTAAAGATACCAGTATACCGCGACGACCCTGTGAAGATAGAAGTAGGGCTACCCAAAAGTAAGGGACTCCCTTCCCATTTACCTAGGTTATGGACTTGCCTTGGTTGAACAGACAGGACCAACGAAGCCCCCTTCGGCTTGGTATAAGGCACAACCCTTGCTGTGGCACGCACCCTGGAAAGTTAGAGAGTTTGTGGTTAGGTGGCTAAAGGTAGATGAGTCGTTGAGGTAAACACGGACATGGCTGATAGTAGGCTATGAAGTCTTGAGAATGCATGTCTTGACCAAATTGAATTGAGAAGACAACTGCAGTAGCAGGTATTACCACTGCAAGTGCACTTTCTAAGGTTCAAAAAAGGAAGTTGTTGAGGCATGTGCCAAACAGATAGTACATAGTACATGGAAAAGGACACATGGCAACCTCAGCTTGGTGGTCCAAGACAGCATATTCCATGTGATCCTTAGGGACTATGTCTTCATCTTATTTGGCTACTTGGTACTCTTTGGTACCAAGGAAAAGCTTATAAATATGGCTCATTTCCCAAGGCCAAAGAAGAGAACTTCTTGGGACTTGGGAGATATGTTGTCTGTTTGTGCATTACCATAACCTTCTTCTTGAGCCACTTGCTTCACCCTCACCCAACTATTCATCCTCCAACTCTTCCAGATCTTGTTAACTCATTCACATAGTTTTGTCACTCTGATTACTCTAATAATCACTGTTCATTTCGAACCCCTTACAAGGCTATATTTGGTTCATGGATTTTGGGAGTGATTTAGAAAGGAAACGGGAAAAAGTGTGTGAAATGTAGATGAAATATAATTTTCACACACCTTTTTTCTTTTCCTTTCAAAATCTTTTCCCAAATTCATGAATAAAATACAACCTAAACAACTGTGATTATACCAAATTGATCAAAAGGATGAAGTTCTCATCATGCAACAATAATAGCAAAAGTTTTTATTTTTTATTTTTAAGCTATGTATAACAAAAGCTTCTGATCATGCAACAATAATACCGAAAGTTATTTTTATATTTACATTTATGTACAACAAAAGTAAACTTTAAAGAGCCAAATTGAACCTCAACACCATTCTATTCCCTTCCCAACCTTACCCTGTCTTGTCTTCTTGCTGCCTAACCTTGTTGTTGCAATCTTCCCCTTTCTAGTGACAAAGTCAAGAAATTAATTCAAAAGAAGCACCTACTAATTATGATCTTAAAATATTTACCCATGATTCCTACCATGTTAAATCCATATTGATGGGACTGACTACATGTTTTTCATTTTTTTTTTAATTGGGTCACACTAAGATGGTAACAGGTGGTAGTTATTGAAAATGGGTTGCAGTAGGATGGAGATATGGTAGTGACAATGAAAGAACAAAAAAACTTTATGCAGGAAAAATGAGAAATAATACACAGCATAAATAAACGGATTCGGGCATACCTTTTACGCTCAAACTGAATCTATGGATTAGGTATGTGAATCACGTGTCTCCATTGATGTCTTTGAGCAATTCGCAACAGTGGGGTAATGTCATGACCGAAACCCATCCCTATAAGTTTAGCATTGTAACCAGCTAGTAATCTGTAGATTACCGAAGGCCTCTTAAATAGAAATCATAATATTAGGGGCTAACAGAAGAAAATAATAAATATATAATGTCCATTGAACTGTGCAAACATATATGGGACAGAAAAATTTAAAACTTTATATACATATATCATTCATCACCCTTACGTCATCACATTTATACAGATAAGACAAAAAGGTTACTTAGCCAATAAACAAAAACTTAAACTCTAATCACATAGCCAAGACCACTTGACATATCTGGAACCTTCACGAGAGGCACATAGGTTAGCTGACAAGACAAAGTCCAGGTAGAAGCACTAGGCCTGGTCACGCACTTAATCACCTACATACATAAATAATACAGTGAGCTGGAGCCTAGTGAATAACAACTGTGTAAAGGGATAATGAATATGTCCTTTTAGCAATTTAAAATAGTCAATTTCATCAGTGAATCAATTTCTCAAATCAATATCTCATAACATGTCAAATCATATTGAAATCGTAGCAGTTATATGTGGTACATCCATTAATAGAACAGTACAATAGGTCTTAGAAAACCGAAGCAGTCATATATGATGACTATCAATACAGAAAACAGAAGTTCCACGAAGTGGAACTGATAGAGATCTCTTAATTTATATGCAATTGAACCCAATTTCATTTTGATTCCAGATGTTAGGAGAACTATTTACATGAATTAAGGTAGAAATTGTTACCTACTGTTTTTCAAAGATGAATTCTTGAGCCTCTCTTTGTTACTCTTTACCTTTCTTCTTTGTTCCTAACTTCTTCCTTGAATTCTTCCTTAACTCTAGCAAGAATGTATTTTCTAGCACTAGCACAAAACATTGGCTCTCTCTCAGGTCCTTCTCCCTCTTTTTAGAGTTTTTGAGTTCAATGTTCCAGCACAAAAGGAAAATGAAGTTCCTACTCTCTTTCCTCATGTTCAATGTCCCTTTTTGCGGCTTTCTAACTTACTTGTGCTCAACCATTGCGAACAAAGTTGCACATTCACATGAGAGCAAAATGTCGCAAGAGAATAGGCCCAAGAGGGCCTATTCAAACCATCCATGTCATTCTCTTGTCAATGTGATTAAGTACAACAAGCCATCGGCTCATAGCCAACGTCATAAACTAATTCCAATCATCATAATATGTGGTTCTTGAAGACAAGTGTAAAGGTTTATGTCACGACCCAAACCTGCTCCTATGGGTTTAGCATCATGACCGGCTAGTAATCATAGATTACCTACAGCCTCTATTAACAAAACGTCCTTAGTTTAATTTGTGAGGCTTAGCGGAAGTAATATAAAACTTAAAAATAATCTATTGAGTTGTGCTTATATGGAAAGACCTCATATTATAGTTGTGCAATCATTCTATGTGCATACATCACAAAGGTTTTAAACATTTGATTCATACATCAAAACTCCACAACTTATAATTAAACAAAAACCCCATTATACAAAATTAAGGTACCGAAACGAGATTACAAAACAAAACAGGTTTAACTAGCTCAGCTCCACATGAGCCTAACTTGTTTCACTTCGAAAGTTCTTCAAAAAGGTTGGCACGGGGCAGATTTCGAGGCTTTCCCTAACTTTGGCATTCAGCTTGCTCACCTACATATAGATATATATATATATATATAAATAGTGAGTTAGGGCCCAGTGAGTAATAACAAGATAAAGAGGTTAAGTGAATGAAGATCTATATTATTTCAAAACCAATTCTCATTTCGATTCAATTCATAATGTTTTATGTTATCTCAATAATAACAATCATCCCAATAACAATTTACATGGTACATCCATAGTGTAACAATATTACAATAATAATGGACCTCAAGGGTCAGTCAATGGACCACAATGGGTTAGTAAGAATGCACCACAACGGGGTCAATAACGATGGACCATTAGGGTCTAACATCAGAGATCTCCGTGTTTCAATCAATCCAATGGCCGTGGTATTGGTACCTCTAGACAAGGGTCTATAATCAATAGTTGTGGTATTGTTTCCCGTATGCAAGGGCTTCTCTAAAGGATGCCACGAATACAGGTTCAAAGAGAACTTCATTTATTAAAGAAAATAGCATTTCAAGAAACCAATCACATAACAATTTCAAAAATAGATATAACTTGAACATATCTTTATAAAGTTACTACTCACAGTGGGTTAAGTCGATGCTAGGCCTCGAACGTCCTCCTAAACAAAACACATGACAAATACACAATTGAAGCACTACTCAATATCCATTCACTTTAATTTAACTCTCCTTATGTGTTTCTAACTCATTCCATGGTTATATGAGTCCAATTGGTGCCTAAGAATACTTGAAATGATATGAGGATGCAAGTATGCACTTAAAGAGTTAGTCAAAATTTGCTGAAAAATAGGGTCTTCGCTCCAACGGGTCTGCAAAACTCTGCAAAAGTATTAGCTGCTTCAATTTTACGCTCGA
This sequence comes from Camellia japonica, assembly GCA_030407325.1. Lineage (NCBI taxonomy): Eukaryota > Viridiplantae > Streptophyta > Magnoliopsida > Ericales > Theaceae > Camellia > Camellia japonica. Next base: position 142,103,906 of record JAPPVO010000019.1, read on the forward strand.
GCCAACTTTTTGTCGCTCAAGCCATGAGTAGTGCAAAATAGGATTCGCTCGAGCGCAAGTTTTTCTTCTTAAGTCACTGTGCAATTGTTTGCAAAAATATTGGGAGCTTGAATTTTACACTCGAGCGACACTTTCTTCGCTCAAGCGATTTGCTCAAATTCTGGAATTTCCAGAATTGAGTTTGAAGCTCAAAACTAATTTTTCAAGTGTGAGACTTGCATGGCTTGTTCTAAAAACATAGAAAAACATTATGAAACATGAAAACACAATTACCTTGAAATCAATTGTTCAAAATCGTGGTCCAATTTCCCCAATTAACATTCAAAGCATCAAGTTGAAACCATGCAAGCCATGATTTAAATTCTTTTCTTCCCAAAACACAACAGAGTGGTAAAAAATGTATGAAATCATATAAGACCTTCAAGTTCATGCCTTTTAGACCTCATGCATGTATGAAATTCATGAAATCTTAACTCAAAAATGTAAAATGAAGCATGCATGTACACAATGCAACTCAATTCTTCTAATTCATGGTAATTCTAGCCTCCATTATACAATTACATGCAAATGAACTTAAGAACTATATGAATTCAACTTCTATATGTTTTATCTACAAGGATTTAGGGTGAATTTCATACCTAGAGTGTAAATTCAAGAGTATGTTAGCTTATTTCTTCAATCTCTCTTCGAATTCTTCACCAATCTTTCTTCTCTCTCTCTAAAGCTTGTTGAATTGCCAAGTCTCTCTCTACTTTCAGCTCATAGATGATATAAAAATGAATTCTTAAACTCAATTAGGGCCTTATATATGTGTAGATTAACTTAGACTAATCAAGTTTGGTTAGTGTTAATTAACTCCACTTATTTTTTTAATTCTAATTTATTATTCTAATTATTTTGATCTGAAGCAATTCCCAATTAAAGTTGCCATAAAATTCTAAATATTCTAATTAGCCTATTGGGCTAGTCAATTTTGGTTTCTAAAGTCGTTTGGGCTTTCAATTCCTAACTCTAAGTTGGTAAGTAAACAGATATTCTATGTAGCAACAAATAATCACAAAATTAAGCATATAGTTACACATTCAAACATACAATCATACAATTAAGCTTATTAAAATACTGTAGTATAATACTACAAAGGTCGAGGTCATCACGGTTTAGGCCCAACTAGGTAATGACTCATGACTAACTCATGTCCACTAGATCATAAAATGATGTCATGGAGATATCAAGTATGCCTAAGTCACAAGTTTAACTAGTAAGTGCTAATCTCCTGTACCTTCAAGTCAATTTTATTCTACATATACTTTATTGCATCTACTTGAAACATGATGATACTCTTGCCATTTCCATTTCTCGCTTCATTTTTAGTTGCAATTAATTCTACTATCCACAAGAAGGAGATAATAAGCTATCAATCTACGACAACTCCTGAAGCAACTTAAGTATGAATTAGGCTAAAGAGTCTAATTCAACACAATCCTCTCATGAGCGATGCGTCAAATTCTTAGAGTCATAACAACCTTGTCGGCCTTGACCTTTTCATTACTATGCTACAACTTTTATGCTTAGTGATAAAAGCCATGCAAAAACGTTAGCCTAGCCAAGGAATTATACAAAGAAGCACCTCTTCATGTCTCACACTCAAGTATGGAAATAATAAGTGTCTCGACTTAGACAAGTTGGCAGTGTTAATGGATTTTGCAGCCACTCGGTGCTAATCTTCTCACTTAGTGTTACTAGATTTTGCAGCTTCTAAGCGCTAATCTTTTAACTCCAAGTGACATTTCAACGCACATTATCACAGTGCGTGAAATTTTACTCTATCCACTCCCATCAGCTGGGTAGAGAGCAAAACACTGCTCATACTGGCTACTCGTCTTACATTTAATGACTAACTCATTTAAACTCGCATATCTTAGATGACGTGACTTTTGGATATTATTTCATCCAATGATGCAACATTATTAAAAGTCAAATTAAAAAGTCAATCCATGCAACTCAATAATCAGGATTACATCTAGATCTATTGACGACGTACTTATCTCACAACACCAAACTCGTCAATCAAAACTGTTTAGCATGTCACTAATCATAGTGCGCACATTAGTTTTTTTATTGCGCCAATCAAGGCAACAAAACCACAGCGAAATTGAGTCATGTTTCCTTACTTTGGCTCAACTAAGGTCTAACCTAAAGTCTCTAAGACTTTCTACTTATCTAAAGAATAAGATTACATTGTTTACATTTGAACATCTCTACCAAGTCTAGGTCAATCAAATTAACTTCCATAAACTAAGTCAATTAAAGGAAAAAATACACATTGAGATTAATTTGATTAGCATATCACACTATAATTTTGCCGCAAAAATTCAAATTAAATAGTGAAAATATTACACAAGTCATAAGATCAAAAATCCGCTATGCTCATAATCATCTCTTATGTCACAAATGACAATTATCCAAAATTTAATTTAATTCATGCTCAAAATATTGGTTTTCGAGAGTAAATCTACATAGATTTCTCCCAACGAAACAACCTCTCACTAACTATAGTATGTCTAAAGTATGATAATATATTAATTCTACATAATAGCATCACAATGTGATTTCATAAAAAAAATAAAAAATAAAAAAAAGAATATTTAATCATGGAATTAAAATAAATAGAATATTGCATTCAAGCTCTTGAATGAAGACATTCTCTGAGTTGTATGCATAAATAAAGGACTAAACATGCTGAATTAATTTTCAAAATATGCCATAACAGTGCTAAATAATTTCTGTAATTTTTTCCAAAATTATAAACAATTAAAACTACATAGAAAATTAAAAATTAATAATACAGAATCTGAAACAGTACAATGCTCATACCAGTAAATAAAACATTACTACAATATTGTACTATAAAAATTTAATTTCAGAATCTAAGTCATACTCCCCCAAGAGCGATTTAACATTTAAAATATTTTTTTTGAATTATTCATTTATGAAGAATATTTATTTTTCAAAAAATTATGACCGTTTAACATATTGTAGGAAAATGAATTAGACTCTAAAGATATAAGTCATGATTCAATCAAAATTATAACGAATAATATAGAAGCAATTAATGTAGTTTTGAATTAAAAAACAAACAAACAAGCCCTTAAAACAGTTGCCGGCATCCACCCCTTCCCGGGTCAAGCGGCTTGGCTTAGCGCTTGCATAAGCACACGTGTCACGGTGACATCAGCATGTGCGTCATGATGACGTCAGCATACATGTAAGCCAATAATGTTCCCACACTCAAATGAAACTAGAGGGTTTAAATTTTCTCCTCAATCGTATAATATAATATTTCCAATGTCTTGAAACAAGAATTTGAAATATATAAGTTTCACAACATGAAAATAAAGCATGTAAAAATAGTATACAGTCAAAATTATGAAAATCAAATATGAATTTCTATTTTTTTCAAAATCTGACCATTCAATTTTTTCAAAACTTTGCAAATACAATCTAAATAATATTGCCCACAACACATGTAAAATTTAAGATGATCAGAGATAGTTTGAAAATCATCCCTTTTTTTTTTTTTACATGAAAAACATGTATAAATATTTTAATATTACATAAATAGTTTAAATCATATTTCATGCATAAAAAGCACGAAAAACATCTAACAATAACTCTAATATCAATGTAGAAAAAAAAAATACATAGGAAAAATAAACGGATTCAGGCATATCTTTTATGCTCAAACTGAATTTATTGATCATATGGGTAAATCGTGTGCCTCTATTGATATCTTTCAGCAATTCCCAGCAGTTACTCACGCTCTTCACAATACAAAAACATGGTTCCGTGTTTCCGTAGAGAGAGAAAAGAGAGACAACTAGGACAAAAACTAGGAGAGAGAGACTATGAGATTACCAATACGGTTAAATTAGTCTTACTTATATAATACGCTTATTATAATGTGAGTGTTATAATCACCCATAATTCTATTTTGTAAAGAGATGAGATAGTGGATCATTCACACTTATCCTCAAGATAAGTTAATCCAAATTTACTTTGACTAGATATTTTCTTATGAGTCTTGGGTCATGTCAACATAAGTGATCTAATCACGTACGAATAATAACCTAACCCAAATTCCAACATTTTAATTTTTTGTGTCACGCCCCTTAGTTTGGATACAACAATATTAATATTTAACATGAGAGAGTTTAGTGTGACAAATAGAACTTTATTCAAACTTTTGTTTTGTTATGATTTTAGAAATTATTTTTAAACAAGTTTTTATTTATTCTTATTGAACTGTTTTTTATATTTTAGTCAATTTTTTTCATTTCTAGATGCATCTAAAAACTATATAAAAAAATAACTAAAATATGAAAAAAAATAAATTAACTAAAACAAACAAAAACCCAAATGAAAGTGCACACAAATTTTTATTCGAATATTTATTTATTTATTTTTTTTTAATATTTTAATCAATTTATTTTATTTTTTAAATGTATCTTGATTAGATGTATCCAAGAATTACAAAGAATTGATTAAAATATATAAACAAATCACTAAAAATAAACAAAAACTCATTTTAAAACAATTTTTGAAAAATCAAACTAAGCAACGTAATGAAGGTAAAAGTGTAATTTACTATTATTTGCAATGTCTCTTATTTAGCCTGTTTGAACAAATATAGCCTTTTGTCCTAATCGCATGAGGGTAAAAGTGTAATTTATTTAAATAAATACAACCTAGTGAATTATGGTAGATTTGGTAGCATAACGCTGTGTTCGGTGGGACAAATTCTTTCTGGCTTTAGGAAAATTTAGAAAAGAAAATCAAGAAGGTAAGAATTCATAAAGTCTTGTGGTTTGAATAAAATCAAATGGCAACTTCCTCGTTAAAGTCACGTCTCAAGTGGTCTTCCACAAGTAATTTTATCTTGTTTTAAACTCTTTCTTTGTTTTTTCATTCATTAGATTACTTAAAAGTATAAATAACTATAAAAGAAAATAAATTGTGCGGTTTAAATTTAAAATTAGTGAGAGTTGAATCATATTCATAATAAATGTAGTTTATTAATTCAGCTTTCTAAATAATTTTTTTGTGTAGTTTTTTTAATGTAAAACAAAAAACAAAACAAAACAAAAATAAACCGGACACAAAATATATAAATTTGAAACGAATATTCACAATTGTAAATACCAACATTTTTTATTTTACATCTGTAAGTCACACGGGTGTGTGTATGTAGTATTGTTGCTAGAATGAATAAATAGAAAAATTACATTTCGGTAGGATAGAATTTATTTATTTTTTAAAACATAAATATGGAGATGTGCAAGTTACACCATACGACTTTTCACTTAAACCCTATCACAAAATCACTTGCATTCTACATATTTTTGTAATTTTATTTTATTACGTTTTTTGTGTGTCCACTGTGCTATAACGTGGCACCACGGAGTAAGCCAATCCTAATCTAATCTATAGACAAGATTGGAATTCCTCCTCCACATGGATTGAGAGACGTGTCAAACATTATTGATCGAGTGACGTTTCGTTCAAGTAATCTGCAACTCTTTCATATGACCCATTCAAGTTCAAATAACCCATCGAACAGTCGGAAACGAAAAATTATTGATTGCTTCAGGGTACTGTGTTTGATGAATCGCAAATTATTATGTTCTTTTATATTTATCAATTATTTAATAAAAAAAATCATAAATAATATCCCTCCCATTAATTATAATCTATGTAGAGCTCACGTAACTCTATTCAAAAATCAACAAATAACTTCTCTTTAAAAACGGATAGGTGCTTCTGTCACAATAGAGTGCTGTGACAACCAAACCGTACTGTTTTATTATCAAAATAAAATAAAATTTGAAACACACACACACATGTTTTAAGCTGCCGTCTTGCTGTTGTGTAAAATAACTCTTTAGGTTTAGGTTGCCTTTAGAAAAATAAAGATAAGTTATAAATAAATAAATAATGAGTAAATTTGCCCAGTGAATTTTTTTTTCTTTTTTTTTTTTTATGAGAGGTCCACCTTTTGTGAAATAATTTGATGAGAAATCCTTTTAATTTTGGAAGGACGTTTTGTTTTCAATTTTATCCCTTGACTTTTTTTTCTCTGTTTGACTTTTTGTTGACTATCTGTTCAAATATTTGTATATATGTTCAAATATATATATCTGTTCAAATTTTATAACTATCTGTTCAATTTTTTCCCTAAATTCTATCTATCTATTTGATTTTTTCCCTAAATTTTATGTATCTGTTCAATTTTTCTTATCTGTTAAAATAATAACTTCTTATCTGTTATTCAAATTTGGAAGCCCTTTTTTCCTATCTGTTTAAAATTCACAAACTAATTTTTTTTATCTCTTTGAATTATCCACCACCAACACTCAAATATTATGTAAAAATTCACAAACTAATTGTTTATTGAGGATAATAACATTCCTATCTGTTCAAAACTTTCTACAAACCACTTCTCCATCTATCTATTCAAACAATTTCTTTTTCTCTCTCTCTGTCTCTCTATTTAAACAAAAATCAATAATAACTACTATGAACAGATCTAAATTTGAACAGAGCGTTGTTTTTTAATCACTATCTATTAGAATACTTTGCTCATGAAATCAACCACTACCAACACCGCCGCCGCCGCCACCACCACCAACAACAACAACAAAATGAACAACAACAACAACAACAACTACAACTACAAAAAAAAAAAAAAAAACTTGTCTGTAAAAATTAGAGAGAGGAGAAATGAAACTCTAATTTATCTGTGCAAAATCCTTATCGATGCCCTTCGCAATGTGAAATGGAACACTAATTTATTATCAATACATGCCTACCAGAGGCCTGATGCCCAGACTCGCCGAAGGCGACCGACAGTGAGTCGATGTCTAGAGACCCTGTGAAATTGTTGATCGACGAAGAAAATCTTGACGCGGACTATATATTTTGATGATACCTTAGTAGCAAGGTATATCGGAGCCTCATTCTTAGAACTAGAACCAACACAGCCATCAAATTGGTGCTTCGACGGTGATGAGTGATGGTCGGTGATTCGTGGTCAGCCAACGCGGATCGCACCTCTCAGACAGCGGCTAGCGGCGGCAAAGCAAGGAGTAGCGAATAACGACTAACTAAGCAATCTAGGTTCTCTCTCTCTCTCTCTCTCTCTAAGTTTCAAAATATCTCTCTCATTTTTGCCCCGTGTGGTCTGATAGGGTATATATAAAATATGGGTAGTTTGGTCATTTCACAGAGGCTTGTCCTTATGGACATAGTAAAATAATGTTTGGATCTTTGGGCAAGAAAAATTCAAAATTGGACTGTTCACCCAAGCACCCAAAAACATTTGAAACAACCCATCGTTTTATGTTGAGTTGAATTGTAGTGAATGGTTTCGGTGGAAAAAATAAAATGAAATTCAAATTTGCTAAAAGAAATAATAGGTTTAATTAGTTGAAAAAAATAAGTAAAAAATTGTACAGAAATTGAATTCTATAATATTTTCATTTGTCTCAAAATTATTATTATTTGTTTGTAAAAATAAATTTTAGGATAAATTACACCGATAGTTCTTATATTTTGCTTTTGTGTCATTTTAATCTAGCTATTTTTAATTGACTTGATTTTGACTATATATTTTTTACTTTGTCCCAATTTGATTCAATTCATTATAATTGTTAATTTTATTTTTTTAATGAAAAATACGGATATAAACGACATGTAGCACGTAAGGACATATTTATATACTTTATCAATTTACTGAGTTAATATCAAGCAACTTAGTAATTTACACTAAATTTTAAAAGAAAGCCAATGTTGAAATATAAGCATTTGAAATAAATGGTATTTTAATTATACAATCTATAACAACTATATAATACAAAAAGTACACATAGCTACCATATATATATATATATATATATAATTGTAACTAAATTAAATCAAAAATAAAAAATAAAATTGAATTCAAACTATGAACCAAACAACAAATTCAATGTTCAATATCATTCAAAATCCAATTCCTTCACATACCAAATCATTCAAAATTTAAATTTCAAAATCATTAAAATAAGCAAACAATAATATGATCGAGCCCAATATTTCGGAAAAGTAAAAAATTACAGCAATGATAAGGCGATAGTTACATATTAATCAAATGTCACCTCTTTCAATTGGGGGTGGTTGTAAATTGCTAAAGAAATTAAAAAAATTTATCATTGCCCAAACATGATGAAGCCTTAATGGGATTTGCATTGTTGGATCAACTAAAATTTCTTGTAAAATATATATATATATATAAGAAAACGTATGAGAATAAAATTTATTGACTATTTTTTTTTTCAAATCTAAGTATATTAAATACCTGATAAATTGGCAGACTATATGATACTTGGGAAGAGAAAAGCACTGACTATGCATGTGATGGTGGACAGTTAACGTCATGTATAAAAAGATTATACCTATAATTCAGCACTTGTGACCAATAAGCTGTCTGAACATCCTAAATAATTATAAGTAAATACAATGTGTCATTATTATTACATTTGCAACGTATATTATAAATAAAAATAAAAGAGAAACTCACATGTGATTGGTTTGAAGATGAATTTTGGACATTTACATTATTTTTTGCATTTATAGCGATTCCGGTTTTGACCCGACTCTTGTTGTATCCCAGACTCAGGATTGATGGTTTCATATTGTTGTTCACATCTTGTTTTCCTTGTATCTCTTTAAATTTGGCTTTTGGATTGTTGTGGTTGCATTTGGGACAGGTTGATTGCTTAGTTTCCAAACTCTTGTTGACCAAATTTTTGGTCCTCTGCTCGAGCGGCACTTCTTGCTCTCGAGTGGGCTTTGCGAACTCTCAGTAGTTTTGCAGGTCTGCAAAACTACTGGGAGAGTGTTTTTTACGCTCAAGCGGTGTTTCCTAAGCTCGAGCGGGTGCTTGAGCGGCCTTTATTGCGCTCAAACGTTGTTCTATTGCCTGCAACAACTTATTGTGTCTAACGCTCGAGCATCACTTCTTGCCCTTGAGTGGATTGTGCGGATATCAGTTCACGAAAATAACTTTTTACACATTTTTTTAGATCCATTTCTCTCAAAAACCCTAGATTGGGACCCTCTCTCTCTAGAACTCCCCTTTGCTCTACATTTTCACATAGATCTAGTGATCTCTCTACCCGTGTGCCTTTGTTGAAAAGGTAGTGCGTATCAAGAGCTCTCTTTTGGTCCGATTAAAGCTTGGTTTTGGTGTCTTTGAAGTTCCTTCATTGTTGCTTTGGTTTTCTAAGCTTGAGATATAAATTTTCTACACTCTTCTATGAGTTTTAACTTAAATATTTGTTGATATATAAGAAACATTGGGATTTAAGGTGATTTTAAACAAACCTAGGGTTTGGGTTAAAATCAAAAGAGGGTTTTTTTTTTTTTAATGTAAGTATTGAAAATAATTATGGGAGTATATACGAGCTTGTGTTGTGTTAAAATGGTTGATTTTGGTGTTTGGGATGAGATTGGGAAAAAGGGGATTTTTGTCCTAAAATGTCTTGAATAATTATTTTGTATAAATAATGAAATTGTTATTGGGAATATGAAATTGGATGGATGTTTATGTAAATGGTGGAATTAGATATGTATTATCTCGCATCTATAGAAATTTGGATAATTTATCTGTTATACAGATTATATATCTGTTTTGGGCTATCGGTGGAGGATAGTCATGATTGTTGTAGTAATTGCATGAGGATTAGGCGAATTAAAACTAATCTATTGATCGTTATCATTGAATATGATTATGATTCGTATACATTGTATATGTATGATATTTGAGGGGAGAAAGGGGATGTACTCCATGTTTGGGAGGAAAAAGAAGATGAACTCTATTAAATTAAGTTGGCATGTGTGTCCAGGGTGATAGTCCCAAAAACTGCGCGTATACTTGAGTGTCGATTCCTACGAACGAAATTTATGTAAAATGGCAAGTGATTGTATTTGTATGATAATTATGTTGTTTAGAGAACTGTCAGGTGTATCCTCTGTTTGATCGATTAAATGAAGTGGGTATACCTAATGAACTAGGATAAAATGAATTGATATGTAAGTTTGGTATAATATGATTTTGGGAAAGAGTTGTAAAGGATTTTGTCACTGGACATTGAACACATGAATATTACTTATATCTTTGTTAAGATTTATATATTGTAATAGATTGTCTCTACTAAGCTTTGGTTCACCCTACTTGGGAAACCATTTTCAGGTGCTAGTGACGTGCCTCCGCCAAGGGCCTAGCTTGGGAGGATTGTGGAGCTGAGAGCTCACTTTGTTTATTTTGTGTTTACTTTTGTACAAGCCTAGGGCTTTATTTGTATTGAGCTTCTGACTCGTTTTGTTGTAACCAAGCATCGTCTTGGAAAGTTGTAAGCCCATAGGGCATTTATTTCATTGATCATTTAGTTTGGTGCCACATGCTATTGATTTAGGGTAGAGCTTATGAATGTGTAATGCATGTGCCCCTTTTGTAAATTGACTCTGATTAATGAAAGCCTAAGACTTTGTTTATGTCATTCTGTATTAGTCTTTATTGTTGAATTGTTGTATTATTTTCAGGATGTGACAACTTGGTATCAGAGCATACCAGGTTTGAATACTTTCGGTACGTAGGAAGTGGTTGGTACCATAATGGGCTTGTCTCACTTGATAGAGACTTTAGTATGACCGATGTGTGCTTATATGATGACATGCTTGTGTGATTACATGGGTATGAGATTTAATTTCTAGGATGTTAGTCGAGTCCACGGGTTTCTGGAAGTCCTATTAGAAGAGCACTTGATCACTGCTATTTCTAATCAGAACTTCGGCAACGCCGTGGGACGGTCAATATCCGGGAATGAAATTCGTATGTATTTATGTGACTATTTGCTTATATGGAGTGAATTACTATTGTCTACCGCATTAGGACGCGAGTGAGTTAGCTTCGGCACATTTGTAAATATGCTAATCTCTTTTGTTACCTTCATTAGGATGTCAGGATGTGGACGTGGTGGTAGGCGTGGTAGGCTTAGACGGCAGGAGATGCTGATACTGGATGATATTCCGGCATAGGAAGAGGGTGTTGTTCAGGCCAATGTAGCCGAACCAGTTTGTCAACAGGCCATGGGTGCCTTAGCCCGCAAAATAGCCAAAACATTGCGAGAGTCTATAGACATTCTCAAAGCTTAGAATCAAGTCCAGGCTCAAGTAGCTAAGACAGGGCCGTCTTTCTTGAAGTAGGAGTTTTTTCGGTAAAATCCGGATGAGTTTGTAGGTGATCCCAAGGAGCCGCTGAAGGCAGATGAGTGGCTAATACAGATAGTAAAACGTTCGAGATGCTTGGCATCGAGGACAACCAGTTGCAGATGACCTTGGCATCCTTCCAGCTGAAAGGAGATGTAGGTCAATGGTAGAAGTATACGCATGGGCGTATTGGGGTGACTAGTGAGGCTTTTGTCAACGCCTTTTAGGACAAGTTTCTATCTCCCATGGTTAGGGAAACATTGAGAGACCAGTTTTCCAAGCTGGTACAATTGAACACTCCAGTGGTGAAGTTTGAGACCACATTTATGAGTTTATCAAGGTTTGCACCCAAACTCGTGGCGACTAAGGAGCGTCTTGTTTAGAGTTCGAAAAGGGATTGAGGATCGGGCTAATGTTCAAGGTGGTCGGGTCGATGATTATAGATTGTGGACACCTTATGGTGGCGGCGACTCATCTTGAGATTGTGATGCAGATGGAGGAGGAGATGACACCAGGCTTAGAGGTGTTGACACTTACCTTGTTATTGGCCTTTGGGGTCGACACCAATCTTGGTGGGGTCAACCCTCCTCTTGCTATTTGGTTCTGGGTTGCATTCTAAAAAATAGGGTCGACACCTCTACCTCCTAGGGTCGACCCTCGTCTGCTACAAAACATTAGTGCCTCAGCTTTTGTTCCTGAAGATAGACACCACTGTCATGAGGGTCGACCCCTATGAGTCTTTTTTTAGATTTTGTTCGGTTCGGGCCTTACTTTTTGGGGATTTTTGACTTGTTCTTTTCATGTGACTTTGGAGCTATTATTCTATTAATACCTAGCCACTATAAATAGGTTCCAAAACACTTTCCTCTTATTTTTTTCCTTCTCCTTTCCTCTCAAACCGTGATTTCTCTCTTCTCTCTCTAAATTTAACTTTTTCCCACTTAAATCCCTAGATCTACTCGCCTGGAGGTATCCTTTCACCTTGGTCCTATGAGATAAATTGTCGGTCATGTCAGCTTCCTTTTGATCCAAGTGGTTCATGATTTCGTTGACGTTGAGTTTTTCCCGAGTTCCTCTCTTCCACCTTTACACTTGAGGTAGGGATTCTCCGCACTTCCTTATGAGTTTTAACTTAGTTATTTGTTTTTGTAATACAACATTGCAAAAAAGTGAGTCTTTGAACAAATCTCGAGTTTTAGTTCAAAAACAAAAGAGGAGTTTTCAAATGGTTTATCGGAAATGATTGTGGATAGATATTTATGTTTGAGATATGATGAAATGAAGGGTTTTTACCTTGGGAAATGGTTTATGAAGGAAAGAGGGTTTTTTCCGTAGTAATCTCAAATGTTGATTTGTATTGATAAATGGAATTGATATTGAAATGGTGGCATTGAGTTGTTATGGATGAGGATGGTGGAGTTGGATATGTATTTATCATTCATATCTTGAAATTTGAAAATATTATCTTCATTGAAATTATCTATTTGTTTAGAGTTCTTTGAGCTATCGGTGGAGGATAGTTATGATTGTTGTAGAAATTGTATGGGAATTAGGAGAATTAAAAACTAATTTCTCATCCATTTACATTGAGCATTGTTGTATATTTATTTCCTGAAAAATGTATATTGTTTTGAGAAAATGGGTGAATCTGGAAAGGAGTTGTTGTTACATCAAATAAGTTAGCCTGTGTGTCCAGTGTTGAAGTCCCAAAAAACTGTGTGTATATATGGGTGCTGATCCCGCAGACGAAATATTCATAAAATAGCAATAATAGTGCTTGTATAGCCTATGTTTACATGGGTGCTAGTTTATGGTTTCCCGCGGACAAAATTTTTGTGAAATGTGATACTTGTTTTAGAGATTCCCAGAGATATGATTCACTGCCCTGTTTTCCATTAAAAAGGGAATGTTTTATGAATTGTGATATAAACCTGTCATTACATGGTTTGAAAGAGGTATGACATGTTTGCCACGAGCATTGCATATGCATCTCACCATTATATCTTTGTTAAGATTAATATATTGTGTTGGATTATTTCTACTAGGCTTTGGCTCACCTTATGTGGAAAAATCATTTTTAGGTACTGATGAGATGCCTCTACCAAGACAATAGCTTGGGAGGACTTGGAAACAAGGGCTTTATCTTGTTTATTTTGTTGTATTTATTTGTACAATCCTAGGGCTTTAACTGTATGAGATTGAAATCCATTTTGTTGTAACCAAGTACTGTCTTGGAAAACTATAAGCCCGTGGGGCATTTCTTATTTGCTTAATGTTCATTCTATTATGTAACATATGCTATAGATTCAGGGTTAGACTTGTGAATGTATATCTATATGTGTTACCCTTTTGTAAATTGAATTGAAAACTAATGAAAGATAATTAGTTTATCATTTGTTTTTATTTATTAATGCATATGGACGGGTTATTGTATTTATTTCGGGGCGTTACAAAAACTATTAGGATTTGTCAAAGAGAAATTTTGTTCATATAACTTATCATAGTTGGTAGAACTCTAATTCTGATGCATTTGTTATGTCTGAAATAACTTGCGTGAAATTTCCTTGTAGATCTTTAAGAAAAAACACGCTAGGGATGAGATAAGAGAAAATAGAGTAAGATGATGAGTTACTTGGTCATATTGCACCACAGTGGTCCAGTGAGACTAGTGGCTACACTACTCTGGTGCAATATGATGCAAGCCAAAGCTTGTAAAAGTATGAGGTGAAGGCCCCAATCAATTTTATTTACATTAGTAAGAAAGACTAGTTGGTCTGTAGTTTAACAGATATCACTGCTTTTGATTGGAGGCAATAGAAAAGACAAATTACATGCAAATAGGTTTAGTTACTTGGGTCCAAGGCTTTGTAAAAACATGCAAGTTTTTTAAAATTCTGTATAAAACACTTTGTTCTATTGTTTCTTTAATTTTTACTCAGCAATGATAAAAAAAAGCTACTGTTCTTTTGGGCTATACTAGCAATGTGCTAGATGATTTTTCTTTTTAGTGCAAAAATTCATGGGTAATGTATAGTGGAAAAGGGACAATGTTTAGACTTACAGAGCTATATAAGAACAAGGTGGATGTTTTATGATAAATTGTTATTTTATTATCCATTAGATCTTAGTGGAGATTGGGATAAAGCTTTGCATCTGGAGCACTGGGCTTTGGAGTTTGTTGTAAAGGTGTCTGCTTGTGAAATCCATCTGGAGCCCTGATCTTAGTTCGCATATTTTTTTGAGTTTTGGTGGTTTCTTACCATTTTATGAATTTCATATGGGGGGTTGCATTTGATTTGATTTAATGATGCATCTACTTCTTACATTTTTCATTCATATAAGTTTGATATACTCTTTTTGTTCTTATTTTCTTTACATCAATATATTTTGTTTTCATGTACGAACTCTTATTTTCTTATCCTTTTGTTTTTTTGTTAATAATTATTGTTGTTTTGGGGAAAATGAAGGGTTAGGGCAGTAAAGCCATCAAGAGTGTTAAACCTTTGCTATGTTGTTTAGTCCTTGAAAGCCTCTGTTTTATTTTGAATTGTTTTAAATACTTATTTGTTTATGGTTGTTAGGTAGGTTTGATTGATCATCTTGTTCGGAGGTTTGCTGCTTTACCATTTAGATACATTTCAAGAATTTATCTTCAAATAAAGGTATGAAGCACTCCTTCAAATTGCTATATGGTCTTGGGTAATGAATTCTAGATTTCAGCTTATCGGCCTTCATACAGTTTGTTTTTTTGGACTTTAGGTTTGGTGCTTTCTGGTTGAGAATCCGTTCCTCATTTGCTAAAACACAAAAAATATGTATTACAAATCTATTATCAATTTATCATAAATGTGTGGATTTGTAGGGTTTAATTTTCATGTTTTGTAATTTGTTCTATTCATTTACAAATATTCATATCCATTCAGATTACCTGTCCATGTTTGATTTGTAAGGTTATTTAAAATAATGTTGGTGAAGGAAAAAAATTGTGGACATACTAACTCGTTTTTAAATTTTCTTAGAAAGGTGGAGTAGAGATGTTTATTCATTTAGTGTGATTATGAATATGTCTGTACACACTCCAAAATTGTAATTCCTTTGCCTATTTGATGAAAAAATAAATAAATAAAAAATAAAAAAAGCATATTATCAATAATGTTGAAATAAATTCATTTCTTGCATGTAGAGTACTTGGTTTTATGAATGGATTTTGCCCAGGCTATATGAGTGAGGGTTACTTTTGGTAAATTTATTTTGTATTATAGACTGAACAAATATACCACTGAAATCTTATGAATCCCTTAGGTAGTTTAGTTCCTTCTGTTTTCATTTTTTCCCCCCTCCTCCTCAACTGCAACAATATAACATTTTCTGAATACTATATAACTACAAATATACTATATAATATTTTTCCCAATTAGTACTCTTTATGCAGCAAAGCTATCACATGTGGTAACTCATGTTAGTTTTTTGATAAATTGTTGTTTGTCTGCTTTAATTTTTCCCTATCCAATTTGTTTGTTTCAATTCCATTAATTGTTAATAGATGGCATATTTATAATGTGAGTATCATGGCAAATAATATATTTTCCGTTTGTAGGGTGGCCTTTTGAATTTTGTCTTATGCTATTTAACTTCACTTTAGGCAATGATGTATTTGTGTGACCAATTCTTTTCAATAAGACCATTGCACCATCTTGTAAGAAGCTTGTAGAGGTTGAAATTGGTATTCAAATTGGAGTTTTATTTGAATTTTGCGATTTTCCATATTGAGTGGAGAATTATAAAATAATAATAATAATAATAAAAAAAGAAAAAAAAAAGAGAGAGCTATACAGTACGACAATGTCACAAATCATTCATGAATCTAGTATTTTTAATATTCTTATTACTTTAAGTGCACATTTCTTCCTTAATCTCATTCTTGAATTTTCTTCGCTTTCACGTTTTTAATATTTTCAAAAACAAACTCAATTCTTTGTTTGTAATTTGTTGCTTAGTGTGTGCATGCATCTTTTTTATTTTTCTCATCAATTATTTTCTGTATGCCATCGGTTTGATCTTGGCTCTTGCAGATGCTTATTTTTGTTTCAATTTCTCACCTTTTTGTTTCTTGTGTAGTGGTGTACGGCCTTTTGGTCTTTCACTGTTGGTTGCTGACTTTCATGACGAGGGTCCACAACTATATCAGGTATGTCATTTGGGTCCTCTTTGATATTGACCTTAATTGTGTTGGAGTTGCCTAGCTGATTCATTCATTTTCATGTGGATAGATAACAAACCCAACCTTCGAAGATTTTGGGATATCTCTTGTTCTAGTTAGATTATTTTTTAATGTGGGTTAGGATATCTCTAATCAAAGGCTATCTAATTTTTATTCTTCTTTCACATGTGCTACTACCTAGAATTATTTTGTAGTCAAAGTGCATAAAACATAATAACCACATTATCTCAATTATTTTGATCCAAACACACATCTTTGTGAATTTGTTGCCTTTATTTTGCCTTTAGCCCAAAATTATTTCTAAAGAAGAGGCAAATTTTACCTCTGAATTAATTTATGTTTTCATTTTTAGGTCAGAAATTGATTGGAAAGATGCAAAATATGGTTAAAGAATTCAAGGACTTTGTGCTTCAAGTTTTTTCATTTTTAATATATGTAATCACAGTTAATTTGTTTTTTATTAATTCATTTGTATATACTTTTAAATATTCAACTTTTATTTAGGAAATATATGACGTTATTCCATTTAATATGTGGTTGTAATTTAAAGGATAGTATATAATGTGTGTTACATTTTTCAAATATATACAAAAATAATATTGATTATTCTTCAAATATGTCGAACCCTTTTTTTATCACACGCATTAACTGTGATGAAAAATACATATAACGTGTGATCTTATCTTATTATTAATCACATATTTTATTAAATATTAATCACACTTAAAATCTGTGATCTAAATTTTTATTATCATAGGTTTTATTAGTTATACATCACACATAAAAAGTGTGATCTAAATGTTTACTATCACACATAAAAAATGTGATTTAAATATTTATTATCACACGTAAAAAGTGTGATCTAAATATTTATTATCACACGCATAACGTGTGATGAAATTATCTTTTAATGATACTCAAAACGTACACTCCCAAATATTATACTTTGACAAAACTTAAAACATGTGATTAAATAACATACATCACACATAAAAAATATTATTGTAATTTTTGCAATGAAATCAAACATCCAATAATGAGTTGCTATTTTTTTTACCAAAAATTTTGTATAAAAAGTAAACATGCTGGCCGAAGTTTTTAAAAGACGATGTGGCAAATTATTAAACTCACTTTTAAATCCAATGATATAATAACCTATTAGATTTAGAATGTCTAAGATAATTATATCTCATATATTCTCTAATCATCTATCAATAATATTACTTACATATTATTGAGTTTAGAAAGTGGGCTTTCATATCATTTTACCTTTTTAAAATTTTGTTGCTAAATATCTTTTTTGATTTTTTTTTTTTAAATTTTTCGTCATGACTCACTTGACGATTAAATTGGTCTCTTGATATTTTTTATATCAAAATTTTTATTTTTAGAAGCGAAAGAATTTGATCTTGAAAACCATGTTGTAATAATGTTTGTACAACAGAAATATTCCAAGAAATGACTAAATTATTCCAAATAAATTACTAATTTTTCTTCTAACTTCATGTATAGGTATGAGCCCTAGGCTACATCCATATAAAACTATACCCATGTGTAATTGATTAAAAAATAATAATAATAATAATTTAACAAGAAATTCTATCATTTTTTAGGAATAATTGGTGCTTCTCTGTTCATGTTAGAGGTTCAAATACTTGACTTGGTAACTTAGAAATTCCATGTGGCTATTTGATATATTTTAGTTTATGTTTTGAGTTTGGATGCCTTCGAAAGTCAAAAGAGAACGGCGTTGCATAGAGCATGGTCTAAGTCGTCTAACCCAGGGCGCAGGCAGGAGCCTCCTCATTCTCCTATAAATACACATATACCATCATCCCATCTTTAAAATTTTAAACAATCCCAATTCATTTTCACGTTCTCTCTCTCTCTCTCTCTCTCTCTCTCTCTCTCTCCAACAAACTCAAACTCAGGACTCAATTTTCTGTCTCTCTGTGGTGAGTTACCGACGACATGGCAGCGATAGAAAGCAGTCTTGGAGAGATGTTGGTGAAGGTGGGACTGTTCATTTTAGTACAAGCACTTGTTTATGTCATCCTTTCAAAATCTTCCAACATCTTCTCAAAGAACAAAGTGAGGCCCTCTCCAAGTTTCAAGACAGCTCGCTCCGTCAGCATCCGTAGATTGCTTGCCTTTCTTGGTGACATGCCCACCGGTGGTGAGACTTCTCCATCTCCATCTTCTCCTCTTCCTTCCAAAGACATGATCAATTCGCCCACCACCAACAACAACAAGAACAAGTCCCATTAAGAAACACATATTTTTTTACTTAGGAATGCTCTAAGCATTTCCCTCTGAATAATAATAATAATAATAATAGTATATTAGCCATTCATACATTAGTTTTTAGGTATTTGAGCAAAAAAAGATTGATACATATTTTGATTGTATATTTTGGGAATTCTTTTGTTTTTTTGTTTTTGATTGAGTGTTAGATCCAATATGGATTCCATTGATGTACCTACCCTAGCTATGTAGAACTAATTGATGGTTGGTTTGTTTCTCCATGAGAATTGCCAGATTTTTTAATATATATGATGATTCTACTTTGTCATTGAATAATTTTTTTTTTATCAACAAAAAGCTTTATTGATGAAGAAAACCTTACAAGAAAGGAAATAAAATATCAATAAAGGAAAAAGGGGAGGGGGGATGATGCAAATGCCATCATAGTGGCACAGTCCAATCCCAACTAGGTTGGCACTAAGCAGCTTACACAATCATATGACAACATCAAACCGGGTAACTGTTGGTGAGGGACCAACAGATACACAGAAACACAACAGCAGATCTAGCTTATACACAGCAACAGATGCACAAACCAGCAGGACTGAAGCAGATGTTGCCCAAAACCAGCAGATAGATAGATACACAACCAGGACTGAAGCAGGTGTTTCCCAAACCAGCAACCAGCACAACAGCAAACCAACAAACTCCAAAAAGCCACCTAAATCACCAAAACATCAAATAGCAAATGACATAACAGATCACAGCATATGGTGGCAAGGCCAAGGTACCAAACCAGGTAATAGCCTTCAACTGCAGCCCTTAATCTGCTCCAGAGACACAAAATTCACAACAGCATAGCTCACACAAAACAATCAGCACAAGATACAGTAGAGCATAGCTATCAAGACAGCAGTGTTAGAGCAGAACAAGCAGCACCAAAGCAAACACCAAGGTAACAGCACAGAGACACCAGATTTAGCAAATGCACCAAACACAAGCAGCACTAGCACAGATACACCAGATTTACAGATGCACCAAGTCAATCACTAAGGTCACAGCAGATACACCAGAACAAGAGCTGCTCTGAGCTGACTAGAGTAAGGTTATGTACAATAGAACAACAAAACAAGAGCTGACTAAGGTTATGAATAACAGAACAAGAGCTGACTAAGGTTATGAACAATATCATGCCTAGAGTAAGAGAAACCTGGGAGATTGGATTTGGCCCACAGAGCCACTCTCCATTTGACAGTAGCAGTCAAATCCTTTAGATTAGGCTGACTCCCATTGAAGATGCAATCATTCCTGATTTTCCAAATAGACCACAGCATCACCAATGGTACTGAATTCCAGATCTTCATGATAATCTTTTTGCATTTAAAACCCATCCACCGGTATAACAAATCCAGAATTGAAGCAAGTGTTACCCATTTCAAGTTCCACCAAAATAACAATTCAGTCCAGGACTCCCAAATGCCACTGCACAGCAGAAAAATGTGATTCAAGGATTCAAGTTGATCTTTACAAAAGGGGCAAAAATTACTTGAGCTACTGCTTAGTACTCCAATACTTAGTAGAAAATCCGTGGTTTTAACTTTACCCTTCCAAATTAACCAGCCCAGGAATTGGACTCTAGGAGGAGCCACATTACCACATAATAGTTTAGGGATCAACAGCTTAGGCCCATGATGAGCTTCCAACCGGAACCTCATTGAAGCAACTGTGAACTATCCAGATGAGGACCTCTGCCACCTAAGAAAATTTGGGAGGATTGCTCTCAGGAAAAGTGCCTCGGATAGCAGCAGAAATAATCTATTAACCTCATCATCCTTCCCAGACCTTAATAACCTCCGAAAAGATAAGTTCCAGCCCCCCAAAAATTCCTTTCTTCGCACAATATATTCCAGAGATTGTTCCTTCTCATTAGACAAACTGAATAGCCTAGGGAACTCATCTTTAAGTTTAGTATTCCGCAGCCATTTATCCAGCCAAAAGTGCACTCTCTTACTATCACCCGGTATGATTTCTATACTAGATACGAGAAAATCATATAAACCTGGATTGACCTCAACCCTAGAGAGAATTCCTTTCTACACATTAGACACCCTCCCAGGAGGCTCAAGATTAGGTAGGCAACCCCCCCTACAACTCCATACCTCCTATTGATAACCTGCTTCCATAATGCCTTGACCTCCACCCCGTATCTCCACCACCATTTCATGAGTAGACTGCTATTCATTTCCCTCAAATTCACAATCCCGAATCCTCCTTGTTGCTTACTGGTTGTCACAGACTTCCATTTAACAAGATGCACTTCCCTCTTTTGTTCAGAGCTCCCCCACAAAAAGGCTGCTTGCAATCTATCAATAGTTTTCGCCACACCCTTAGGCAGTTTGAATAAAGATATATAATAACATGGGTGATTAGATAGGACAAATTTTATCAGGGTTATTCTACCAGCAAAAGAGAGCAACTTTCTTTTGCAAAGGGCCAATTTTGACTTGATTTTATCCACCATAGGTTGCCAAGACTTTATTCGTTTAGTATTAGCCCCAAGAGGTAGCCCTAAATACTTCATTGGTAGTTTTTGGCACTAACAGTTGAGTTTGGTTGCAAAAACTTGGCTAAGAGCTGCATGAATTCCTATACCACACAACACACTCTTATGGAAATTAATTTTCAAGCCTGAGATAATCTCAAAGCATCGAAGAAGTCTCTTAATAGTCACCAACTCTGCCTCCTCTGCTGCACAAAAAAGTAGGGTATCATCAGCAAATTGTAAGTGAGTTAACTAAATCTCAGATTGGCCCACTGAAACACCCTTGATTAACCCCATTTCTTTTGCTCTTCCCAACAACAAATTAAGGCCCTTAGCTACAATATTAAAGAGGAACGGGGACGGTGGATGGGGGAAAGTGGATCTCCTTGCCTAAGCCCTTCACTAGGAGAGAATTTATCAGTTGGAGAACCATTAACAAGAATAGAAATTTTGGCAGTGGTCACACACTCTTGCGTCCAAGTAACCCATAAATCCCCAAAACCAAAATTGGTTAGCATAGACCACAAATAGTTCTAATTAACTGAGTTCTAGGCTTTTTCAAAATCCAATTTAAGAATAATCCCCTTCTTATTGTGTTTCTTCCACCAATCCACTACCTCATTAGCTCTCATGATACCATCAAAAATGTGTCGACCACCTATGAAGGCAGATTGTACTTCACTTATAATGCCTGGCAACACCAAACTAAGCCTATGTGATAAAACTTTGGAAAGGATTTTGTAGGCAATATTCACTAAACTAATTGGTCTAAAGTCACTAAGACTCGAAGGACTGACCAACTTGGGTATTAGGGCAATGAATGAACTATTCAGACCTTTAAACCAATTTGCCATTGGAGTGGAACTCTTGAATAAATTTGAATACATCTTCCTTCATAACTTTCCCATACTTTTGAACACAAGCCATATTAAGTACTTTTATAATATTATGTAACAATATGAGTGGTATCTTGATAAATAACTTTTTTTTAAAAAAAATAATAATACTCATATATAAATTTTAAACGATAATGAAGTGAGACACGTCGTTCTATATAAAATGTTTTGTATACAAATTTTATTGGTATAACATTACCTCATTGTAAAATTCTACTAAGTAGCTTATTTAAATTAGTGAAATTTTTTGCTATCTAACTAATTGGAAACACCACATTAATAATAACACATTTTAAAATTAGTGAATGATTACTCGGAATTAATATTGTATCCTCATAATATTAATTGGTTCAAATAATGACATGTGATACATAACCGACCAAACCAAACCCACCTTTCTTGACAAGGCTCAAGTATATCGCGAGATATCTGCTCAAGCAAGAGATGGTCCCTTACCAAATGATAGATATTATCTTGTTCTATTATATAACCCACTTAACTATAATAATTGTATAGTTTTTGTCATATTTAACTCTTCTATTAAATAACTGTTAATATTCGTGTTGTTAACTACTTCAATAAATAATTATTAATAGTTTTCAAGTTCAACTAATTTTTTTTATTTATCAAATTATTTATAAAATTTAGATGTAAAATTATAATTACATTACAGTTGCACCTACCGCTTATAATATATATATATTATAAAGATAAGCCTTCTCTTATTGTTTATGTCTCATATTTTAGGGCTTTTTTTTTTTTTTTTTTTTTTGAAAAAAAAAATTCCCCTATATTAATTATATGGGCAATTATCTCTATTTTTTTTTTTCGTCTAATCTCTTAACTTTTAAATTTTCTAAATTCATTTTAATTTTCAAATTTTAAATTCAATCACACAATTTACGATCTTATTTTTTTGAAACAAAGTGATTATATACCACTTCTAAAATATATATACATATGCATATTATATTTGCTTGTTGCATTGGCTCCAAAGTTCTTTTTTGGAAAATTTAGTCAAAGCCCATCTATTAGATTCTTATTTGATGAAAATGACAACTCAATTTATTTTACTCCATAAATCCCTTAAGGAGGAGGCGCATAATTGAGTAAGAACAAAATAATTTTTTTTTTGTTAGACAATATTACCCATGCATATATATATATATATATATATATATCACAGAACTTTTTTGACGATAAACACTTTTATTTTATTTTATATAAGTTTAAAAATAGATGTGAGTGATTATAGATTAAAGAATATTTTTTGATTTTTTTTTTTTTTATAACTTGTTTATATTAGAGGCTTTGGTATATATAATGAAACTTCTAACCGTTTATAGCCGTTGTATTCATTTGAATTTATAACCGTTTATAGCCGTTGTATTCATTTGAATATCTTCCACTTGAACCTTTTTAACTGTTGCTGTGCTGGGTTGTTTGAACATCTGTTTTTAGGCTGTTTGAATTTCTGTTTTGGACTATTTGAACTCCTAATTTAATCAAATATTAAATACATTCTAACAACATTTATGATAAAGGTTTATGTAAGAAATAATGAGACAAAATAAATTTTGATTCTATTATAACATAATTAAATAAATCATCAAAATAAATGTTGATTATATTTTTCTATTTCAAATAAATCATCAATGTAGCGATCCCGGTTTCGATCCTTGTTTCATGTTTTGCCACTTTGACTGGGCCGGACGGGGGTCGAGCTGCTCGGTCAGCTCGCGGGGGTCCAGGGGGCAGCGCCCATTGGTGGATCCAAGGGCAGTGCCCTGGCGGGGATCAAGCTGGCTGGTCAGCTTGCGGGGGTCCAGGGGGCAGCGCCCCTCAAAACAAAAATGCAAAATGCATTCGAAGTTGTTTGTCCGCTCAGTCGATTTGGAGTGTCAAGAGTTGAACCGAGAGAATTCCAGGCTGAGGACCAGGGCCGCACGTGCGGAAGGCCAAGCCGCATGTGCAGGAAATAGGGGCAGAGGGTGTAGCATTCTCCTAAAAAGGCAGGTGCGGGGTAAGGTGCGGGGGAAGGAGGCCGCACATGCGGGAAGTTAGGTGAGATCTGAATTTTCTTTCTTCTCCTCTCTTTGGGCTGATTATGTATCACCTTTTGCATATCTCTCTCTCTAAAAACATTTCCTCTTCATTCTCTCTACATTTCCTACCAAAAATCTCATAAGATCCTTGATTTCTCCAAATCCATTGGGATTTAGATCCAAGTTCCTCATCAAAGTCGGTTATCTAGATAAGGGCTACGTTGTGTGTGGTGGAGATCAAATTTCATCGTCGTTGATTTTGGGATTTTTCAACTCGTTTCTTCTTTAAACTTGAGGTAGGGATTTCCTTTGAGTTATATATATGTTTTTGCAAGATCTAGATGATTTTCGAAATCATCCTTTGATTAGTTTTTTGAAAAATTGATTATTGATTCAAGAAGAAGAGTAATTTTGAAAATGGGTTTACTTTCTTTTCTTTTTAAAATGGAAATTGAGGATTTTGAATTATGTTGATTGAAGAAAGATGATTTTGGTGAGATCCTTCTAAATATTTTGGGGGTGAGTGGTTTTTGATGAGAAAACCTAGAAATATGGGTTTTTTTTAAGGATGTTGAAAATCCTTGGATGATGTTGGCATATTTATTTTGGGAGTCAAAATAAGTGGATGTTTTGAAAATTGTTTATTTATATGTATAAGTGATGAAGTTTGTAAAATATAAGAATTGTTGTTCATTTTGGAAATTATATTCAAAATGTCGTTTTAGTCTTGAAATGGCTAATTTGTAGAGAATGCTCAAAATGTGGGAAATGTGTTGTTCCTTGTAGGAATTGGAAATCAAAGTTTATATATTCATCTTGTGATATTATTATTTTGAAAAGAGAAATGGGAGATTTGTTCACAATGGAATTATTGTGCGGAAATATTGAGAATGGAAGAAATGTTGTATCGCATTTAATCATTTCATGGACATATCAATTCATTTGATTATGTTGAGCTTTGAACGTTGATTTGAAAACTTTGCATTTAGAAAAGAATGTTGAGAAACAAGTTTTCATGAAATGGTTTTGGGGTAAATACGGTGGTAAGTCTTGAAAGGTGGTGGAGATTATAGGTGTCGAGTCTTTTCGCTAACACTGGTAAAAATGACAAACTAGAGGTGTCGAGCCTTCCGGTTGATACCGGTAAAAATGACATATTGGTAGTACTTGTATAGTCTACTTGTAGACACCGACCTAGGGATTACCAGAGTTGTATTTACCGCCACTTGAATTAAATTGATAAATTTTGAACAGTTGAAGTTGCATAACATCATTGAGCATGATGGTTTTCAAAAGATGAAGATGTGCTTTATTTTCAAAAAGGCAAGGCAAGGCATGGCATGGCATGGAATGTGCATTCATCTCTTGAGACTTGTATAAAATATATATACTTTGTTAAGTATTTCCTACTGGGCTTTATGCTCACCCTACCGGATTTTTGTGCAGGAAAAGACGTGATGAATCCGCCTAATTGAGGGCGTGCAAATGTGTGTATTGAGAGCACTAAAGTTCTCATTTGTTGTGATCCTATTTGTAAGCCAAGGGCTATGTATGTGTTGGTTTGAATAACCATTTTGTGTACCGGGCTTAAGTCTTGGAAGATTGTAATCCCTTGGGGGTGCTTATTTGGTTATTTACTTGTTGTTGAATCAATGTAATATCGCATGAGGAACCATTATTATTATGCAATGCAAGTATGGGAAGTTATATTTGGTTTTCCTTTAAGAGAGATATGATTGTTGCATTATCATTTAGGCTAGAAATTTGGGGCGTTACAATCAAAATAAATTTTGATTTTATTTTCTCTTCCAAATAAATTAAACATAATTAAATAAATCATCAAAATAAATAAGTCTAACACCTAGGTAACATAAAAAGAATCAAGTGAATTAGTAACAAAAGAACTGAATAAATTAATATCCAACTGAATGATTAGACTATGAATTGAACGTGTTGTGCTTGCATGTGTCTATGTAGGTCAAATGCCATATCCCAACCGTGTAATTTGAGGAGCCAACTGTGAGTCACGACCTTGTAAAGATATGTCCAATTACGTATTTTCCAATTTATACTATACTCTGTTGTTGAAATGATGTTTTCTGCTTAGATGAATGATTGTCCTATTTTTTTGAACTGTATTCGTGGTATCCTTAGCATCTGTTTACTATTACTGTTACAGATATCTCTATCAGTTCCATTTCTTGGAACTTTTGTTTACTATTTTGATGGCACATCCATCAATTCTGACTATTCAGTTTTCATGACCATTTGTATTGTTCTGCTATTGAATATACCACGAATGATTGCTATGTTTTTTGTATGAAATATGGATCTGCTATGCAAATGATTTTGATTTCCTGTTTACTACTATAATTAACCGATTTGAATTACAGTAAATGCATCATTCTTAACCTCTTTACACTGTTGTTATTCAATGGGCTCTCGCTCATGCTTTTATATAAGTATGTAGGTGATCAAGTGCAGGAGGGGACGTAGTGGCGTCGACCTAGCCTCTGTTTTGTCAAGCCAACTTTTGTGCCTCATAGTGAGGTTCCTATCGGTCAAGTGTCAAGGCTTTGGGATGATTTGGGATTCACTCTTTTTTGACGAGCTTTAGTTATATGACTGTTTTTCTTGACTTTTGTGCATCTTTTGTGAATGGATTTAGTTTTTTCATGTTATGAGATGCAAGCCTGTATGGATTGACATACATATGTGTTTCTATATAAAAGTTCATTTTTGTTTCATTTAAGTCTTCACAGCTCATTGGATGTTATACTTTCTTATTTATTGGCTTTCGCCAGCACGTTACTGTATTACTGTTAAGTAGGCCTTTGGTAGTCACGAATTGCTGGCCGGTTACGACACTAAACCTATAGGGGCGGGTTTGGATTGTGACAGTTCTACTTTTCTTCTTTAGTGAATCTGTTTTTCCTTTTATACACAGTTTATTTATTTTTTAGACAACGTAATTTGCCACCACTCTTTTGTACATTGTCTTTCTTTCCAAACCCTTAACTCTTTCAAAATTTGGATCAATATCATTTAATCCCATGTCAATGGGGCCTCCACTACTAGAAACATTTGAACTATTTAGTGAAATTATCATATTGTCCATTTTTACAAACAAATCAGAAATACGATTGTCCACAAACTCATATATGACATCATATTCAAATAATCGAGCTGCTAATTTTATCATTCTAAGACAAAGATGTCTATAATGCATTGATATCACCAACTTGGGATAAACCTCATTCACAATAACTTTTTTACCCTTACTTGAACAATCCTTTGCATCTAGCCTCCATCGCACTAGTATATATCTCTCAGGAATTTCCATAACAGTCATCTGATGGAACACTTTAATCGCATGACCACACAAAATTTCAAAACTCTCAGATTTTTGACAAGTACAACAAACATTTGAGTTTTGCCTCCTAAGGCTTCGTTTGGGAAGTGGGTTGGCTTTTTGGCTTTTTTTAGCCTTGGGGTTAAAAACCTTTTTTTAGGTTGGGCTTTTTACCTTTTTTGACTTTTATGAGAAAAAAAGTGAAATTAGTATGGTTTGGATATAACATTTTATCTTATTAGCTTTTTAGCCTATTTTATCTTTTTGTGACTATTTTAGCCCCCAACCTCATTTTAGCCCATGTCAAATGAAGGATAAATTATCAAATTCCATTTCACCCACCACAATATACTCTTTGTCTTCTACATACAAACCAATCACATATTTAATTTCTCCTTCTAACTCACACCATTTCCTTACTTGACAAGAAAGGGAGTTGTCAAACTCACTATGGAATAAGTCAAAGATATGAGGGGTATACAGTTTTGTAGTTTGAACTAACATGGAACAACTCTTGATCTTTATTCTTGGTAACTTTTGTCTCGATTGATAAATAGTATCACTTTCATTATACCGCTTGGGTAAAGAATTGAACAATATTATGGTAAGATTTTAAGTACCTCTTTAATTTTGTATTCAAACTCTCACTAAGTTGGGTGCTTTGCATACCTGCATTAAATGACCATTTCATGTAAGTTCCCATGTTTTCTTCATCCATGTATTGTCCTCCAAGTTGTATTTAATAATCAAAGAATTCCAAGCTTCACCTAACCCATTTTCATCTTCATATCCAAAAATGCCAGCATTAAAGTCACTTCCAAATGTTGAACCTCCCTTAAACAAATAGTCCAAATGCTTCAAGGCATTTTGCATTAGGTGAAAAGTACACAATACATGACTAACATCGGACATGATATGATAAATTCCCTTAGCCATTGCCTGATTTGGTCTGTAAAAATGGTACTAGGCTTTTTGCCCAACATTGCATGTAAGAAAGTTTCAAATAGACACTCAAATGATGTTGTGGTTTCATTATATAGGAATGCGGCCCAAAAAGCACTATCATTCTAAAATGGTTAAAGCCAATAACAAGAGCAAATGGTCGATACTCTTTGTTTGTTCAAAATGTTATGTCGAATGACATTGTATCCCCAAAATTTTCACAATTTGTAATCATCTGATGATCAGTCCAAAAAAATATTGGTTATCATCTCATCAACATCCAATTGAATTATGTAGTAAAAATATAGATTATTAGAAGCTTTCTTCTGAAAATATCTCAACAAAGTACATGTTTTACTATATTGCAAGTCTTTTTGTTTTTTTACACGCAAGCCACTTTTTTGGTCATCTCGCATAAATCCTACAAATTCCCTTCCCCCTGCTTGGGTACTAATAAGATCGTGTGATGCCTTGAGTGATAAACTAGTATCATTAGCTAATTCCATATTTATACTTTGAGCTTCAAAAACCTTTCTTTGAGATGACATCATATGAGCACATTGAGGATGCATAATATGGTTATGGGTATCGTCAAAGTTTATAACAACCCATTTCAATAATTCCCAATCTAAAGAGACATGCATGAATACTTTACAATTAGTTCTTGTGTCTTGTCCAGATTATTTTACCATTTCGCTTCATGTATCTTTTTCTCCTTCTTCATAGAAAACAAGCTTTTTATTAACCATTATGCCATCTTTCTTTCTTCTCGTATGGTAATCCCTTCTAATACTAAATCTCATAATTCTTCCATATTCATTGTAGAATTGATATGTAATTTCCTCTTACTCAAACTCAATTTCAAGACTTGGTGTGTGCTCTTTTAACAACATGTCATTATCTTCTATACCACTCTCAAATCCATCAACCTCCATTAATAACAACAATCAGATAATAAAATAAAAAGAGAAGTGTTAAAAAGTGGTACAAATGAATAAATAAAAAAAATTAATTTGATTTTTTACCTCAAAAGCAAGAGAAGTGTTAAAAAAAAATTAGTACAAATGAAAGTAAAAACCATAATGAATAAATTGCTTATTATTATTTTTTTCATAATCAATTAAAATAAGTTATACAATTAATTGCCACGTTAGTTATTCACCAATGTTTGGCTGACATTGCTTCATTATAAGAATATAAATATATGCATAAGTTGATTCAATGCTTTCCATGTAAGTAATTAACAAATTGCATGAACTTCAATCTGTAAAAATTAGCCCAATTTTCACACAAAAAATAAATAAATAAAATCAAGATTTGCCTTCAAACAAATAATCTCACATCTATTCTTTGTTTTTCTTTTTTCTTTTATCACTATTCCAATATAAACATGTAAGATATATAGGAAAATTTTATAATGCACATCCCACTTTGGCCTTTGGTTATAACTTATTGTTGTGTTAATTATGACTTGGTTATAACTTACTGTGATATTGATTGTGACTTATTGTGATTATTATTTTAGTTATGATTGAAAAGGTCTTTGATTAATCTTTTTGTAATCTTTCGTCGTGACTAATTATTTATTATGGCATTCATATTTGCATATGGTATACACCCTTTACGGGTGTGAATTCTAGAATAACACATATATAATACACACACATATATACACTACAACAAAATGCAATTTTGGCGACCAAATTTGGCTACTAAAAGGAATTTAATTGACAAAAGTTAACCTTTTGGCGACTGAAAAATTTATTAGTCGGTGTTTGTTTAGGCGGTAGCTACTAAAATTCTTTAGTCGAGACATAATACTTATTGGCGACTAAAAAAAATTTAGTAGCTGAATATCCCACTTTTTGGTGACTAAATTAATATTAGTCGGCGTAAGTGTACATTTTAGGCTACTAAATTCAGTTTTAGTCAGCGTGTAGTAATTATTGGCTACAAAAGGTCATTTAGTCGCCAAAAACAGACATTTACCGTATTCTTTGGCTACCAGGAAATTAATCGCCCAATATTCACTTTTGGCAACTAATACTTTGGTCTACTGTTGCCCGACAAATTCATAGTTTTGTCGCTAAAGGTATAATGAAATTTTAGAGGGAAATGAATAAATATTGGTGCATGTTTATGTTTACACATCTGGTTCTCTCTCTCTCACACACAGATTCTGTCAGCACCAAACCTCACCTCAGCACAGACCACCGCCGCTTGACACCGCCACCGCCGCATCCTTATAGGTTCTCTCTCAGTCTCGGTCTGTGTCTCTCTCAATCTTGGTCTGTCTATCTCTCTCTCTCTCTCTCTCTCTCTCTCTCTCTCTCTCTCTGTTTCTTGGTCTGTCGACCTCGGTCTCTCTCTTTCTCTCTCTCTATCTCTTTATCCCCCTTTCTCTATTTCCTCCATTTTGAATCTTGCTCTAGGGTTTTTATGATGTCTTCAATTTAATTTTATGTTGATTTCGCAAAATGGGTTTGGTTGAAGTGGTTTGATTTATAAAGTTTTATGGGTTTCATGTCCTAAATCAATTTGATTTTAGTGGTTTCATACATTTTTTCATTTTTTTCCTTTCTCTCTCATTAGTTTCAAAGCCCTAATCCATTCATTATGTATATATTTGCATGTATATTTGGTCCCTGATTGTGTATGTATTGAAAGCCCTAATCTATTATATTTACAAACCTATTTCAATGTGATGCATCTGTATTACCAAAAAAATATTATTTAGGGCACTGAATTCTTGTTGACTCAGGAAGATTGAAGAGGCAATATAAAAGTGTACTAAAAATTTTGAAAGGGCCATAGTATTTGTCGAGTTTTGTTTTTTTACACTTATGCGTTTAGTTGGTGTTACGGTCATGCTTGCTGGTTTGGGAGATTTTGAAAGTATTCTGTCTATTATCATGCCTGTTTGTTTTTATCCTTTGAGCTTCTTTTAATTGCTTTGTTGTGGAATTCAACACTAGTGGTGAGGAAGTAGGGGTTACAATGTACAAGATCCATTTGGAGGGTTTCCTTATTAGTGTGTGGGAGGTAGGGGGAAAAAAAAATAGATAAAACTTATTTAGTAGTTCTGTCTGTTGGATATGTTATGTTATGTTATATTGTTGTTCTGGTAGTGAAATAGAGTCTAGGAATGTGCAAAATATTCATAATTAGTAGTTCTGTTTTATCAAATTGGGTTGATCATTACCACAAAATGATGTTATCAATGTTGTAATTGTTTTTGTTGTCCTATGTTTTGTGTTAATTTTTTATATCTGTGGCTTGAATTTGTTACCACTGCATATTGTTTAATTATTCTTCCAGAATTGGCATAACCAGAGCTTCTTGATTTTTCTTTCAATTCTATGAAATACTTCATGCTATTCTATATTTGTTTTAACTGCAACTTTTTTCTCTAGATGTTTCTGCAACTTTTTATGTTGTAATAATATTTGTACAATAGAAACATTCCAGGAAATGACTAAATTATTCCAAATAAATTACTAATTTTTCTTCTAACGTCGTGTATAGGTATAAGCCCTACATCGATATAAAACTATACTCATGTATAATTGATTAAAATAAATAATAATAATAATAATTTAACAAGAAATTCTATCATTTTTTAGGAATAAGTGGTGCTGCTCTGTTCATGTTAGAGGTTCAAATACTTGACTTGGTAACTTAGAAATTCCACGTGGCTATTTTATATAATTTTTTGAGTTTGGATGCGGCGAAAGTCAAAAGAGAACCGCGTTGCATAGAGCATGGTCTAACCCAAGGCAGGCACGCAAGCAGAAGCCTCCTCATTCTCCTATAAATACACATATACCATCATCCCATCTTTTAAATTTTAAACATTCCCAATTCACTTTCACATTCTCTCTCTCTCTCTCTCTCTCTCCAACAAACTCAAACTCAGGACTCCATTTTCTCAGCTATATATCCTCTGTCTCTCTCTGTGGTAAGTTACCGACGACATGGCAGCGATAGAAAGCAGTTTTGGTGAGATGTTAGTGAAGGTGGGACTGTTCATTTTAGTACAAGCACTTGTTTATGTCATCCTTTCAAAATCTTCCAACATCTTCTCAAAGAACAAAGTGAGGCCTTCTCCAAGTTTCAAGACAGCTCGCTCCGTCAGCATCCGTAGATTGCTTGCCTTTCTTGGTGACATGCCCGCCGGTGGTGAGACTTCTCCATCTTCATCTTCTCCTCTTCCTTCCGAAGACATGATCAATTCGCCCACCAACAACAAAAAGAAGAACAAGTCGCATTAAGAAACACACATTTTGTTTACTAAGGAATGCTTTAAGGATTTCCCTTTGTATAATAACAATAATAATAGTATATTAGCCATTCGTACATTATTTTTTAGGTAATTGAGCAAAAAAAATATTGATACATATTTTGATTGTATACTTTGGGAATTATTTATTTTTTATTTTTATTTTTTATTTTTTTGTTTTTGATTGAGTGTTAGATCCAATATGGATTCCATTGATGCACCTAGCCTAGCTATGTAGAACTAATGGATGGTTGGTTTGTTTCTCCATGAGAATTGCCAATATATAAATATATATATATATATATATATATTTAATATATATGATGATTCTACTTTGTAGTTGAATAATTATTAGGTAACTTTACAATATTAGGTAACATTATGCGTGGTATCTTGATAAATAGTTTTTTTTTTTTAAATAATATTCATACGTAATTTTATATAAAATTTTAAACGATAATGATATGAGACGCGTCGTTCTATATAGAATGTTTTGTATATAAATTTTATTGATATAACATTATCTCATTGTAAAATTATAGTAAGTAACACCGCAATAATAATAACACATAATATTTTAAAATTAGTGAATGATTACTCGGAATTAATATTGCATCCTCATAATATTGATTGGTTCAAATAATGACATGTGATACATAACCAACCAAACCAAACCCACCTTTGTTGACAAGTCTCAAGTATATCGCGAGAGAACTGCTCAAGCAAGAGATGGGCCCTTACCAAATGATAGATATTATCTTGTTCTATTATATGACCCACTTAACTAAAATAATTATATGGTTTTGACATATTTGACTCTTCTATTAAATAACTGTTAATACTCGTGTTGTTAACTACTTTAATAAATAATTATTAATAGTTTTCAAGTTCAACTAATTTTTTTATTTATCAAATTATTTATCAAATTTAGATGTAAAATTATAATTACAATACAGTTGCACCTACCGCTTATATAATATATATATATTATAAAGAGAAGCCTTTTCTTGTTGTTTATGTCTCATATTTTAGGGTTTTTTTATTTTTTTTTTAATACCCCTATATTAATTATATGAGCAATTATCTCAAAAAAAAATTTTTAATTTTCAAATTTTAAATTCAATCACACAATTTTTTTTTGTTTTTTTTTTTTATCAGCAAAGAAAAATTTCATTAAAAAACATGAAATTAAAGGTACAGAAAGATGACAAAAATCGAGAGAGATTCGAGAAAGTACAGACTATCCCTACTACTGCTACTCGCAACCATCTAACCAACCCCTCGGCCTCACGATATTTAAGATTTAAAATAAATAAAAAATAAAAAATAAAAAATAAAAAATAAAAAATAAAAAATAAAAAAAATAAAAATAAAAAAAGGCTTAAGAAGAACTTAACACCAAACCCAAATCCCCTAACACACCAAACCATCCATTGCAAACCCAAACAGGACAAACATCAACCACTGCTAACAAAAACAACCCATCAACCCTCTAAAAATAAATATACCCCTTACAAACCAAACACACCACTAAGACACACCCAGCACAAAACACAAACCACCACTTACCATTACAACCCGAGACCCTTCTAAAGATTAAATACTATGCACCTAGGGGTGTGCATAATACCGTCGAAACCGTCGAAATCGTCAAAACCGCACCGAGCCGCACCGTTAAGGTAAATTCGTTATTATTTGTCAATCGAACCGCCGGTTTTTGGTAAGAAAAATGGCAAATTCTAGTGACACTTTTATCAATCCGCCGGTTTCTATTTTTCTTCCAAACCGCACCGACCCACACCGCTATTAAATCATGTTTTATAAGATTCTAAAAATTCTTTTTTACTTAAGTTTGCTTGTTGTTCTATACCTTAGAATATAGTATTACATTACTGCTCAAGGGGAATTCAAGATGTCAGTAATCCAAAATAAAGTTGGATTCCAATTCACTTTTTTTTTTTTTTTTTTTTTTTTTTTTTTTTTTTTTTTTTTTTTTTTTTTTTTTTTCTGGCCATGTTGCAAACTTGCATCAGCTCACTTTTCAATTTAAATACTTTTCAACAGTAAACATTTTCAATATATTGTAAACCCTGAATGATATTAATTTTATGTATTGTATTTGATCATTGTAGCTTCCACAAATGTTTGTAATGAACTGATGACATAGTCGTTGATATTATCATGTTGTTGTTACACTTGCTGCATCAGAAGAAAGTTTCGCAAGATGCTTAACATCACGGTTACTCTTTGATTTAAGCTTTGTAATTTGAATTATATTTTTTATAAACCGCCAATCCGCCCGAACCGCCAAGGCAAATCCGCCATTATTTGCCAACCGAACCGCCGGTTTTTGATAAGGAAAATGGCAAATTCTAGTGACACTTTTATCAATCCGCCACCCGCCATACGGTTTCTATTTTTCTCTCAAACAGGACCGACCTGCACCGCGCACACCCCACCCTACTAACTCTCTCTCTCTCTCTCTCTCTCCAGCTAAGTTTTCTTTCTGATTTTGGCTTTGTTACTCATCTCCATCTCGATAAAATCCTTCAGGAAAATGCCTTCTCTACCACCAAAATCGATCTGCAATTTCTGGCCCATTTGTAAGGTTTCTGTTGCTTCAGCCAAAAGGAGTCTAAACTCCTCTTCCTCATCTTCATCTTGCTGTTCCATTTCCTCATCAAATTCCACCAACTTGTTCAAGAAGCGCTTGTTGCAAACCCGAATTGTACTAGAAGATATTGATGATTGCGATGGCTGCGAAGATCGGACAAGTTTGGCGTCCTTTGATTTTTTGTTGGAACCTTTGGCATATCTCCCTTTATTCAAGAATTTGTCGGGAAGCCCCAAACTCAAGAAGTGAGAGTTTCTTTCTTCTATTGGTGGATTTGTGTATCCTAATAGGACTGATTTTCTGCGGAAAAAATAAGTGCTTGAGTTGGGTTGAGGTGATTTGGGTATAAGGCATGATTAGGGCTAAGAGATTTTCTCACTTGGTTTTGGGACAACATAGGGTGGCTGGAAGAAGAGCACAGAGCATTGGATTCTGTGCGTTGATGTACGTCTGGAAGCTCTGCCTCAAGCATGCTAAGGTCGGTGCCGTTTATACTACGTGTGACATCAAAAGAATCCTCAACTTGGCTGAGAAGAGCTACGTCATCATCACCGTAATTCTCTCCGGGAGCTAAGCCTTCGATATCATCGGCCGAAACCGCACCCTGTAAGACATTTCCAGAACGGATTGAGACATCTTCACCAACGTTGATATGATCACCATCATCTTTTGCACCCTGTACATCGCCGGTCTCTGCACTAAGGAAGCCTTCAACAGAGTCAGATTCATCCATACCTTCATCCACCTTAACTGCCGCTTTGGGA
Source organism: Camellia japonica (assembly GCA_030407325.1). NCBI lineage: Eukaryota > Viridiplantae > Streptophyta > Magnoliopsida > Ericales > Theaceae > Camellia > Camellia japonica. The sequence continues at coordinate 142,140,109 of JAPPVO010000019.1, forward strand.
TAGTAAGACGAGCCTAACATGTAGATCTTTTGAAATTCCATCTTTGAAACTTTGATTTCATAAAGAAATTGACCGACTTTTAATTTGCAAAATCCATTTATTGAATTTTTAAAATTTGTTTCCACAAGAACTTTCCCTCTTTCTAGTTCCATGTGTGAACTAGTTTTTCCATCAACAGAAAAAACTCGGACCAGTTGCTGGCGATTTTGGTGAAAGTTGCGGAGTTCCAAGCATTCAGAGGAACCCCTTCAATGGCCATCCAAACTCTCCTTGAAAGCGTAAACTCTCTACAATGCCACTCATATACTTCATCAAACCCAGTTTCTAACCACCACCTACTCCCTTGAAGCATCTCTTTCATATCTTCCACAGTATTAAATTATAACAGAACCTTAATACCACCTAGTGCTTTGATTATTACAAAATTGACCCCTTCAGTTCTCATTGCCTCCTCGATCATAGGAATAATTTTGTAATCTCTGACTATACCAACTGCACAAGTTTTGACCCAAGAGTCATCAATCTCTTCCGCATCAACAGTGAAAGAAGAACCATCTGGGTTAACTTCGACTCCTTCTATAGAATACGGTGACTGGTCTTTGGGGACTTGATTATGCCTCCAAATCTGGTCGCCTTTTGGGGAGAGAGGATGAGGCAAATGAGACTTCTTCTTTCTCCAAATCAGTCTTTTCCCAGAGGGAATGATTGCTCTTTTCACCACTAGTAAATGACCCCGCCACCATACCCCATTGAATGAACGAACGGCTTCGTCGGCCTCCTCTTCCTTAAGGTATCTTACAAACCCAAACTTACTATTACTAAATCTGCGTCTCTTGAAAGGGTTAAAAGCATCCACAATCGTCCCACATCTATTAAACACTCTTCTAAGCCACCAACTGTACGTTGCTCAGGAAGATTATCAATGAAGATTGAGAAACACTTGTGATTTGGAACACTTTCCATTTGAGCTGCTCAGATCTTTCAAGAAGTGTCTTCCTGCCTTAGAGATGAGATGCATATCACACAATTTACATCTTAGTTTTTGAAACAAAGTGATTATATACCACTTCTAAAATATATACATATGCGTATCATATTTGCTAGTTGCGTTGGCTCAAAAGTTCTTTTTTGGGAAATTTAACCAAAAATTCATCCATTGAACCCTTATTTGATGAAAAGAATAATTTATTTTATTTTACTTCATAAACCCCTTAAAAGATGAGACGCATAATTGAGTAACGACATAGTAAATTTTTTTTTCTTGGATAATATTGCCCATGTATATATATATCAGAGAACTCTTTTGATGAGGAATATTTTTATTTTATTTTATACAAGTTTAAACATGTTGTGTTGTGTATTTTTGGTTGGTTCATCTAGTTTGTACTCTATTTTTTGTAATAATAAAATGTTACTGTGAATCGGAGTAATATGTTATGTAAGACATAGTAACATATTATTATTTACATCAATTTCAATAATATTTTTTATATTTTTTATTTTTTAAGAATTTCATAATCAAATGAATCTTGTTTGATAGATCTTGATGAGATGATTCTAAAAATACTAATTTTATGAAAAACCGACATCTAAATCAAAAGTTATATTTTTTTAAAATTTAAAATATTAAATTGCTCACTAAATATATTTTAGTAGTAGTGGTATATGTTAAATTTTTCTAAGAAAACTTTTGTGATTATCCTTAATATATTAAATTTTTATTATGAAGGAATTTTGACCAAAAGATAATGGCTCCAAAGTCGGTAACACATACTCTCCACTACTGGATATAAAACTATCTTCCATCTAACGACTAAAAATAATGAATGCGGCTTCTACACTGGAGGATTCAAGTTCGTCCCATTATTGGCATATTTTCGTTTCACTTGAACTACTCTATCTTAATTTAGTACCTTCTAAGATCATTCATGAAAAGGAAAAAAATTATAAAAAAAAAAAACATAATTAGATCTCAATATCTACATATTTGGATTGCATTTATTTTTACAATCAAGGGTTTTTTCTAATTTGTTTATTTATTTCTTGTACTAATATTTGTTGGTAGGTGTAATTGGAGTTTCTTACTTGATTGTCTAGTTTAATATAATTTTCTTCACGTTTATATAAATCTCCTATTAATTGTCCAGTTTGAAAATACATTTTTTGTCCAAAGGCTCATGATAAACCTCTTTGCCTTAGAGCCCCTAAAAATATGTTTCTGCTCAAAGGATCTAATTATAAACGCTAAATTTTTTCGTTGTTTGGCTATTATCTGTAAGTTCATTGAAAGAGAAAATTACTCTTTCAAAGATACAACTAAAAAATATATGTTTTGACTAAAGGCCCAAAATTTTAAATATACCTCCAAATTTTGTTTACATGGATGAAAAATCAAATTTACATTAAAAGAATAAAATATATAAATATAAAAAAGTCTCATGTTAAAATTACCCTTTAGACCTGGTTCAAGGTTGAGCCGGGCTGCTTAAGTTATCTAAGTCTACCAGTAACATGGTCAATTCATTTTTCAAATTTTGCTTCTGAATTAATTTGTATTTTCATTTTTTAGGTCAAAAATTGATTGGAGAGATGCAAAATATGGTCAAAGAATTCAAGGATTTTGTGCTTCAAGTTTTTTTCATTTTTAATAGATATAATCACAGTTAAAATTTTTTTTTTTATTAATTCATTTGTATATACTTTTAAGTATTCAACTTTTATTTATGAAATATATAACGTTATTCCATTCAATATGTGGTTGTAAGTCAAAGAATAATATATAGTGTGTATTATATTCTTCAAATGCATACAAAAATAATATTGATTATTCTTCAAATATATCGAGCCCTTTTTTTATCACACGCATTAACTGTGATGAAAAATGTATAAAACATGTGATCTTATCTCATTATTAATCACATGTTTTATTAAATATTAATCATGCTTAAAATATGTGATCTAGATTTTTATTATCATATGTTTTATTAGTTATACATTACACATAAAAAGTGTGTTCTAAATGTTTACTATCACACGTAAAAAATGTGATTTAAATGTTTATTATCACAGGTAAAAGTGTGATCTAAATATTTATTATTACACGCATAACGTGTGATGAAATTATCTTTTAATGATATTCAAAACGTGAGATTAAAAATGACCCTTTTTAATCACACTCCCAAATATCACACTTTGATAAAACTTAAAACATGTGATTAAATAACATACACCACACATAAAAAAATATTATTGTAATTTTTGCAATGAAATCGAACATTCAATAATGAGTTGCTATTTTTTTTACCAAAAATATTGTATAAAAAGTAAACATCCTGGCAGCAATTTTTAAAAGACGATGTGGCAAATTATTAAACTCACTTTTTAAATCCAATGATATAATAACTTATTAGATTTAGAATATCTAAGATAACTATATCTCATATACTCTGTAATCATCTATCAATAGTATCACTTACATATTATTGAATTTAAAAAGTGAACTTTCATATCATTTTACCTTTTTAAAATTTTGTTGCTAAATATCTTTTTTAATTTTTTTAAAAAAAATTTCGGATGGCCTTTTCATCATGACTCACTTAACGATTAAAATTGGTCTCTCGATATTTTTTATATCAAAATTTTTATTTTTAGAGACCTAAAGAATTTGATCTTGAAAACCATGTTGTAATAATGTTTGTACAATAGAAATATTCCAAGAAATGACTAAATTATTCCAAATAAATTTCTAATTTTTCTTCTAACTTCATGTATAGGTATGAGCCCTAGGCTACGTCCATATAAAACTATACTCATGTGTAATTGATTAAAATAATAATAATAATAATAATAATAATAATAATTTTAACAAGAAATTCTATCATTTTTAGGAATAATTGGTGCTTCTCTGTTCATGTTAGGTTCAAATACTTGACTTGGTAACTTAGAAATTCCATGTGGCTACAACCGTGCTACATACCTCCACTGGGGGTCGACCGCCAGTGAGGTGGCAGTCCCTTATTTGCTGAAATTCAAAAAAAAAAAAAAAAAAAAAAACAATTTGTTTTTGGTCCACTCCCGGAGTGACACCTCACTGGGGGTCGACCCCCAGTGGGGGTAGGAAGCATTTCTGTTTAGCTTATTTTTACAATCATGCTACAGAGCTCTAAAAGTAGAGCTCTAAAAAGAGCTCTACTGAGCTGGCAGCCAACTTAAAAAAAAAAAAAATAGGCACAAAGTGACAAATTAATACTAGTTTAGAGCCACTCTTTTAGAGCTCTCAAGCAATTTTCTATTTTTTAAGTTTGGATGCGGCGAAAGTCAAAAGAGAACGGCGTTGCATAGAGCATGGTCTAAGTCGTCTAACCCAGGGGCGCAGGCAGGAGCCTCATTCTCCTATAAATACACATATACCATCATCCCATCTTTAAAATTTTAAACAATCCCAATTCATTTTCACATTTCTCTCTCTCTCTCTCCCCAACAAACTCAAACTCAAACTCAGGACTCAATTTTCTGTCTCTCTGTGGTGAGTTACCAACGACATGGCAGCGATAGAAAGCAGTTTTGGAGAGATGTTAGTGAAGGTGGGACTGTTCATTTTAGTACAAGCACTTGTTTATGTCATCCTTTCAAAATCTTCCAACATCTTCTCAAAGAACAAAGTGAGGCCTTCTCCAAGTTTCAAGACAGCTCGCTCCGTCAGCATCCGTAGATTGCTTGCCTTTCTTGGTGACATGCCCGCCGGTGGTGAGACTTCTCCATCTTCATCTTCTCCTCTTCCTTCCGAAGACATGATCAATTCGCCCACCAACAACAAAAAGAAGAACAAGTCGCATTAAGAAACACACATTTTGTTTACTAAGGAATGCTTTAAGGATTTCCCTTTGTATAATAACAATAATAATAGTATATTAGCCATTCATACATTATTTTTTAGGTATTTGAGCAAAAAAAGATTGATACTTATTTTGATTGTATACTTTGGGAATTATTTATTTATTTATTTTTATTTTTTATTTTTTTGTTTTTGATTGAGTGTTAGATCCAATATGGATTCCATTGATGCACCTAGCCTAGCTATGTAGAACTAATGAATGTTGTTTGTTTCTCCATGAGAATTGCCAATATATAAATATATATATTTAATATATATGATGATTCTACTTTGTCGTTGAATAATTATTAAGTAATTTTATAATATTATGTAACATTATGTATGGTATCTTGATAAATAATTTTTTTAAAAAAAAATAATATTCATACATAATTTTTATATAAAATTTTAAATGATAATGATATGAGACATGCCATTCTATATAAAATGTTTTGTATAAAAATTTATTGATATAACATTACCTCATTGTAAAATTCTAGTAAGTAGATTATTAAATGTTTTATTAGTGAAATTTTTTGCTATATCTAACTAATTGGAAACACCGCATTAATAATAAAACATAATATTTTAAGGGCAATGCTGGGGATCCCCAGTGGGGGCGACCCCCAGCACCCCCAGTGCCAGGTGGGGCACTGCCAATGGCCAAAAATCCACACACAAAAAAAAAAAAACAAATTTTGGGCCAATCAGAGAGGACCCCCAGTACCCCCACTGGGGTCTCAGCCATTTTCCATATTTTAAAAGAGCAATGATTCATCCCCCCTTTTCCCCCACCCCCTTTGACCC